>JARQOC010000004.1:527334209-527647945 GCA_033576535.1 Allobates femoralis | reverse complement strand
GAGATTTTCTCCAGTGCAGAGCCTGATTGAGGAGCTCTGAAGGAAAGTTGAAGTGGTCCCGGGAAGGGATTATCACCGGTGGGGCTGATAGAGCCTGTCAGCGGTCGGGAGATACACCAAGCGGTGTGAAGTGTGCCGGCTGCGCTCCGGATCTGTGTTTTGGTGACTGTAACCGGACGGAGATCAATAAACCGTGAGTTGAGAACTGTCCGTGCCTGGTTCCCTGCCTCCCCGACACCGCTACACCTCACACTATCCAACGGCTGTCCCGGGAACCAAAAAGAACACATCCGATGAGCTGCCAGGACCTTAAGTCTGATGGCCAATCAGATGGCCGCTAGTGATCAGGTGGTGTGTGATGTCACACACCACCTGATTGCTACCAGCCATCTGATTGGCCATCAGACTTAAGGTCCTGGCAGCCCATCGATGTTCTAACAAATGTATTGTTTTGTTCAGCAAAGCTGAAATACAACAAAATATTTCAAAAATATATAATCAATATATAGTCTGGTGCAAAATATTGTGACTGAGTATTTTTAACTTGGCATGTAATGCACTTTCTAAATTAGATTCATGCTTTCCAAGCTAAATATCAATAGTCTTGTGAAAATGTGCATAAGTGTCATCCAAATGTTTCAGAAAGAATAAAGAACATTTACTAAGACCGGCATTCCAAGCCAAAGTGTGTTGGAATTAAATACTGCAGATTTAGTAAAAGTTTAACATTTTCTAATAAATGTAGCTCATCTTTGGTTGGATCAGTGCCAGAATCTGAAATCTTTGCAGATTTTCAATACTAATAGATATAAATTTGTGAGGGATGAGATGTTTAAGCCAGGGATCTCAAACTCCAGGCCTCAAGGGCTGCACAGAGTGTATGTTTTCAGGATTTCCTTAGTATTGCACAGGTGATAATTGAATCACCCGCACAGGGGATGACTCCAACCCCTGTGCAATGCTAAAGAAATCCTGAAATCATGACCTGTGTGCAGCCCTTGAGGCCTGGAGGCCTGAAGTTTCAGATCCCTGGTCTAGGTCAATCCGAACAGTAACTTGACACACCTTATTCTCAACAATGATCAACAACTCCAAGCACTACAGTAAATGTTATTATTTAACAAATATTAGGAAAATCATGCTATTTTTTACAAGTGGTTTTACATGGGTTTTGGTCTAAATTATAAACCTCCTGACCAATTGCCACCTCCAAATCATTTTCATCATATCTTTCTCAAACTCACCATACACTACTTATTCAAAGAGGAGAGAAAAGACAGTCTCGAGAAGATTGGCACCTCCCAATAAAAGATTGTATTGAAAATTCATATGAAAAATATACACAAATGACATGTAGCAAAAACAGATTTAGACACAACAGCATATTAGTACCAGTCTGTGTCAGGCTAACATAAGGTGCCCGCAAAAGGGAAGTAAAAAAGATATACTGTATACAGTACTGTCAAAAATTAAGAGACCACTGCAAAATTACTGAGTACACCGATACCCCACAAGTGGTGGAAAAATACTATTTGGGCACATGTCAGGGCTCGGAATAGAGGGAGTGCTGCAGTGGTGTGCAAATTAATTGGGACAAGACAAGTTTTTCTTGCATTAATTTTACTATTTCTGATAAGTGTTTTATCAGTTCTTGGTGTCGTTTTCCTTTTTCTTCCACATTTCCCTTTTCGTTTTGGAGAAAACGATCCAGTTTCATTGTGTGTGCGAATTATTCTTGAAACGGTAGATTTTCCAATACCAACAGTGGAAGCGATTTCTCTTACAGTCAGACTTGTATGTTCATTAAGAGTAATAATTCTAGACCTCTTCCGTGGAGTAACATCCATTTTTACAGGCACGAATCACACTGAGAGAAAAAGTACACTAAACCACTCCTCGCAGAAACAAGCTCTCAACTGAAGCTGAGGGGACAGCTAACTGTTATTTTCTGACTAAAACCAGTCAAACTACATTTTGTTAATCAAAGTTGTACACTCACACCTGTTCAAAGCAGTTAAAACTGGTTTAAACCACTGACTGGTAACCCCAATTTATGATTTTACTTAAAAAAAATGTTTTGTCCCACTTAATTTGCACAGTGGAAAATTGGCTGGTATAGTTATCTGATGCCATGTCACATTTGGAGAGCCCCTGATGTGCCTAAACAGTTGAAACCCCCCATTTGACCCCATTTTGGAAACTTGACCACTCAAGGAAATTTTCTATATGTGTGGTGAGCACCTTGAACCCCAAGGTGCCTAATAGTTTAGCCATTAAGATAAAAAAATTAAAATTCTCTCAACAAAACTTTATTTCAGCTAAATTTTTTTATTTTCACAAAATTAACAGGAAGAAGTGGACCACAAAATTCCCAGTGCAATTTCTCCTGAATACACCAATACCCCGTAGGTGGCAGAAAACCACTGTTTGAATGCACAACAGTGCATGGAAGGGAAGGAGTGCTATTCAAACTTAAAATTGGATGGAGTCATGGAATCATTGGCATACACCATATTGCATTTGGAGAGCGCCTGATGTGCCTAAACATAGGAAACCCCCCACAAGTTACCCCATTTTGGAAATTAGACACCTCAGCTGCAGACCAGGTGGTGATTGTGCGAGCACATCCACGGTGCCAGCAACATTGCCATGCCATTGATACATCCAACATCGGGAACACAAATGTTTCCTGAACGTATCCAGTACGTCAATTATCGCAAAAAGGTTAAACAGAAAAAAATCCAACATAGAAAATGCAGTCTTAGTTTTTTAAACTTTAATGACAAAAAATCATTTGTTCAACTGACAGAAGACTATTAATCAAACCATTTTTGTCTAATGTATAAGGAGGTCTGTAATTAAAGTCACTCTTACTTTTTTAAAGGGAATCTATCAGGACGTTTTTGCGCCGCACAGCACACGCTGGGAGCTGGTAACCAGGGTAAGCAGTGGGTAACTAAGTGCAGCGCTCTGCTTAGTTACCCGCTGTTTACCCTGGATACCAGCGTTCTCACTGGTCGCTGATCGCTGGTGAGTCTGCCTGTGTGACAGCTCACCAGCAATCAGATAACGATGTCCCAGCTACCCCCATCGTTGGTGGAGTTGCTGGGACATCGTTCTGTGTAAACCGGCCCTTACACATGCGATCTAGACAGAGATAAATAATCTCTTGCTGATAAAATACTGGTTGTATTGAAACTACCCCACAAAACCACTTTACTAGGATGAGCGGTATCTGCACATATGTTAATAGCAAAAACCTGGTGACAGATTCGCTTTAAATGCTTATTATTTACCCTACATCAGTTGCAGCTGATCTGGCAGGAATAGATTTATTAGTTTTATTTTTCTCTCCAAGTTATCATAACATTTCCCTCCTCCCAGTTATTTCCCATCTTTACATGCTCTTTGAAACCTGATCTCATATTGTTACATCAGATTTTCTGAAGAGGAGATCTGACCATTGTGGCTTCTCAGGCTCATTGTTCCTTGCAAGTAACTGCTGAACATTTAACCTCTGAATCTGAATGAATAGTAATGAAGTAGCCTCTAAGTGCATTACCATTGTTTTTTTCCCCAAATTTTAATATTTAGTAATAGTTATATCATGAAAACTGTTATTAATTATTTTTTACATCTGATTTTGTGTACTCTCTTTTAATACATCTCTATGAAGGTCATTAAATTCTTTTGGAGTCTTCAAATTCAGATAATTAGATATCATAGGTGGTCTTCCAACCTGTGCCAGGTGCACTTCCCCTGAACTCGAGAGTAACAGTGGTGTACCTGGTAGGGGTTAACTAAATCTGATTACTATGGTATATAAGCAAGATGATTTTTGTGCACTATGTATTCCATTATACTATCATGAAATTACCACCCAAAGAAGCAGCTATTACATATGTACATTTTTATGTTGATTGTCAGATGATGTGACTAAAGGCCACTTCATACGCTAGGATCTCGTTAACGATATCATTGAAACATCCCGCATTTGTGAACGTTCAAACGATATTGTTTGTGCATCGTTGCGTGGGAACGAACGATGAAAGAAGTAAAAATCGTTGGAGCGTTCATCCAAAATTTGAGAGCCTGACCTCAAATCTATAGTTCGTCATCGAATTAACGTTCTGGGAAGCCGCAACATCGTTCAGTGTGAAACCTTCTTGAACGATGTCGTTCATATTTCTCCTATTCCTGCCGCTTTGTAAAATCGTTCAAACGTTCTTCTCCAAATAGCTGGAGCGTTGCCAAATTTAAGATCGTTAATGATATCCTTGATATCCCGTGTGACAACAGACTAACGATGTCGGAAGGATCGCGGTCATGTGACATAGCTAACGATCTCGTTCACCAATATCCTAGTGTGTGACGGTACCTTAACTGCCAGGAAGAGCTGAGAGTCATAGTGACCCTATTTTGTTTGAGATAATTGGAAAGTTAATTGGAATTAATAAATAATTGCAGTGTTAAAATTCTTGTATAAGTTTATCAAATAAATAAGTAAACTGGGTTATACAATCAGTCCTCCTGACCATGATGTTACCATTTTAATAATATGGAATAAAGCCTAAATATTTCATTATCCCTATTGGAGGTGCCAGGATATTTCCTTTTCCTGTTTTCTGCATAAACTGGGTTATAATATTTAAAGACTGGCCTGCGAAGAGATCACCATAAACTTGAAATCAAGTCCTACGTGCATGTGAAGTAACTTATTGGAGGTCGCAATGTTAATATAATTAGAATTTTTCTAATTAATGTTGTACAGGTCTTTCTTGATAAGAACCAAAGCTTGAGTATACGTTGAGAAATAACAACATGGTGCCAACATGTTCTGCCGTGAGTCATAGTGGGGAAACCTTTATCCTCTCCTAACCTTTTCCACTTCATGCTCTGATTGAAACAGATATTCTTCTGAAGCTAAATCTGTTTGCCCATTTCTTTTTTATGAAGAAGGAAAACACTCATGGTTATATAAAAGTATACATCCCAACGAAAGTACAAACGAATTACAAATTAACTCACACCTTGAACAAACATGATATATTTTCCCAGAGACAGAGTAGATGGATTTGACGAAGACTGCAGCGTTTCATTATGTTATAAAATCAGTTTAAATTATAATGAAAAAATAACCTGACATTTTTATATTTGACTCAATCAAACATTGTTTAAAGATAATTTGTTTCTTGTCCTATTTGCTACCACTTTAAGGAAGCTTTAATTCAGTATCATAGATTAGTCTGTGCAAACCAAAATACAAGTCACACTGGATTTAAAATCCACCAAAAGCACGTTCAAGAGGTAAAGTACTAAGTGACCTGAAAAAAACACACAGTAAACAAGAATGTTGTCTACACAGGAGCCTCAATTGTTCATCGGCCATGGCTGTATATATACACGGCATTGAATAGGACGCTGTTTGCTTATTTCTGTACATAATTCCACCTAAGATGAGTCAACATTCTATATAAATAAAAGTTCTAAAGAAGAAGGCTTTCTTGTCACTAGCAAAGACAGCCTCAAAAACCGTCACTTCGAACACAGTCCTAGCAAACATAGACAGTGAAGGTTTTAATACACTGTTAATGACCGTTTCAATTCACCCTAGACTTTCAGGAGTTGCAAAAAAACAAAAGATTCATATTCTAATAAGTATTTCAATTATTTTAAGACATTGAAAAGGCTATTGTATGATTTTCCCTCCTTGTTATCACTTAGGGAAGGAGATATATGCAGGTCACATTTTTAGTTAGCCACAAGAGACACATGTCTCTGGACTGCCCTGTGGAGAGTAAGGCCGGCTTCACACCACGGCACAATCTGATCCGGGGCTGTCCAGTGTAAACCGGATAGCCTCGGACCGGATTTTGGCCCCATAGTATCCTATGGGGTCGGATGGAGCCGGATGGCAGCTCTCTGCCTTCCGGTTTACATGTGTCCCAGACACAAAAATGGAACATGCAACACTTTTGTGTTCGGGGAGAAAAATCTCCCCAAATTGATTCTCCCGGGTTCTCCCGGATCTGGAGCAATCTGGCGCTCCATAACGTGGGAGTCTATGAGCCCGGATTGCCCCCATCTGGGAGGATCCGGGAACCGGACACCTGCGGCTGAAGTTCAGCATGAGCTACACTGAACTTCAGCACCAGGGAGTTGTCCCCTGTGAAGCGGTTCAGCACCACTTTGCAAGGGACAGCTGAGCTTTGCAGCGTCCAGCTGCTCACCGGACCGGAGGGCAAATCTGCTGTTTGAAAATCCAGTCCGGGGCTGCCGGTTTTACCCTTGACAACCTCAGATCGGATTGTGCCGTGATGTGAAGCCGGCCTTAGTTTTGTTCAGGAATAGGATTAAACTATAGTTGGTGCTAGTGGCGTATATTAAAGCTTGTGGGCCCCAATGTAAAAGCTCCAACAAAGCCCCCAATTATTGAAAGTCTTTAATAGTACTTGGGTACTTGTGATTGCAACCCTGCATCTATTATATTTGCACCCATGGTTGGTTGAGAATCTAGTTTAGTAATATAACCCTAGCTACATTCACACGGTGTGTTTTTTTATCCATTTTTTGCAGAGCACTGCAGAAAACAGATCACTCAAATGACATCCTAGCAAAGTCTATGGGATTTTATTTTTGTCATTGAGACAGTGCACTTTGAAAGTGATGCATTTTTTTAATTTTGGAGTGCTCCATTTTAGAAAAGGGTTTGTTAATTTGTCTGGTGTTGTTCTGATCCGCTTTTCCCATAGGAGTCATTGTCCATGGATAAAAAAAAAACGCAACACCCAAAAATGCATCAAGAAATGGATTAGAAACAGGTGATCCATTTTTAATGTGATTTTTTTTTTTTGACCACTCCTGTTTTGCAGCTAAAAGCGCAGCAGAACAGAAGCAAAAAAAACACATGGTAATATAATGCATGGTAAAGAATCTACATATCAAAAAGAAGAAAAGACAACGAATAAATCAATGTGCACACAAAGCATTTATAAAAAAATGAAAACTTTATTAGGCCTCTTTCAGACTTGCCCTGTTGTCTGGATCTGGCGGATCCGGTCAAAAAATGCATCTGCCAAGGGTCACGCCTAACGGCTGCACTTGCGGCAAGCCCCATTCATTGTGTATGTAGCTTGCGGTAATGTGCGGCTGGTGCGGCAAGTGCGGTTGTGACAGGTGCGGGTACGAAAAAAAACCCAGTCAGCAGCGTTTTTTTTCAAGCCGCACCTGCTGCAACTGCGGGAAACTGCACTTGCTGCAACCTACCACACACTTACCGCAAGCCCCATAGACAATGCATGGGGCTTGCCGCAAGTATGCCGCAAGTGCGGCCGTTAGGCGGCAGATGCGGTACATCTGCTGCGTCTGCCGCATTTTGGCGAAAATGCCAATGTGAAAGGGCCCTTACATAGATACAGCAACAACACAACATACATTAAAAACAATTAAAATAAATGTTGGTCCGGTGCCCATGATTACTGAATAATATAGCTGTATAACAACAATTAATGATATTTGGGGGAGCAGTGAGCAGTGGGGGTATACAGATTAGATAAATTTAGAACCACTATGTACACAATAAATCAGTAATAAGATATAAAATGTGTAATATTCAAAAGTGGTTACAGTGGACTCAACTGTCACTTGCAATAGTTCATCAATTAATGATACATAAGCATACAGATTATCAAATTACAGTTTAAGTGGTCACTAAATGTCTCTATGTTTTTATTTCTAATAAAAAAAAATTCTATGTGTGGTATCTTCTTTACTATTTATTTCTTATTTATTCTTAGGTAGCAGGTATAACTTAGCCTGACATTAAGAATTTTGGGCTCCATGCCAGCTGGCAATAAAAAGCTGGCATTAACCCCTTATTACACAGCACGGCACTACAACCAGGAATGTTGGAATTGCAGGGTAAAGCACCTCAAAATGGAACTGTGTTAAATGCCCATTTTCAGGGTTGGCTGCTGGCTGCTATTCTTTAGCGTGGGGCCCCCTAAAATGATGGGCCCTCACCCCACTGGGAATACCAGAACTCAGTTGCCTAGTTTTACCTTGGCTGGCAATTAAGAATAGGGTGGCACCCTAAAGCATTTTTTTTTGACAGCCAAGCTAAAAGTAGGCATCTGAGGGTGGCAGCACTTTTTCTGTGATGAGACAGTGGAGCCATACACTTTTTCCCCATTATTTATTTATTTTACACCCTATGACTTCAGGTTGGTTGCCATACACAGATGTGTATGGCAACCAAGCACAGACACTATTCAGATTGTGAAAATGCAGTCTAATTGCAACAGTCAATTACAGATGCTCTCACAGAGCATGAGCATCTGTGATTGATTGTTGGGTCAGTGAAGTGAATATGCAGCAGGGTTAATGAGCGGAATCGGAAGTGAGTGCGAGGGAGCGTGCGAGAGCACACCTGAAAGCAAGGAAGCAGCAGGAGATAGGTAAGATGATCTGTGTGTCTGTCTGTGTTTGGCAGCTTTTGGGCATGTTTGAAAGGTGTTTTCTATGTGTTTAATGTTGCATGCCATTGATTTCAGTGGTGTTTGGGGTAAATTGCTACCTGGGTTGGTTTCTGATCCATAAACTTGTTAATGAACCGGGCTTATATCTAATGAGTAATTGGTGGCAGCATTTTGTTCTTGTGTTATTGGGGAGTTTAGCAGTAATGGATTGCTGGTAACGTATATACCCACCTCACTGTGAGCATCTCAATAATATGTACACAGCAGGGCAGTCTCAGCCGCAATTACTTATCTATGGTTAATAACCCGATTGAACTGATGATAAGGGGACACTAGAGATCTGCTGTTTTAATCACACACCTTCTAACTTCCTAAGGCCCCTTTCACATCAGTGGTAATCGCTGATCGCGGCAGTTGCAGTGAAAAAAATGCAACTGCCGCGATTACCGCATAATGGCCGCACTTACGGTTCACTTGCGGCAAGCCCCATGCAGTGTCTATGGGGTTTGCAGTAAGTGTGCGGCAGGTGCGGCTTCGGCACTTGCGGCAAATGTGGCCGCAAAAAAAACACGCCTGACCGTGTTTTTTTCGCGGCTGCATCTGCCGCAAGTGCCAAAATCGCAACTATACCGCAACTGCCGCACCTGCCACAGGCCCCATAGACACTGCATAGGGCTTGCTGCAAGTGAACCACAAGTGCGGCCATTATGCGGTAATCGCGGCAGTTGCATTTTTTTCACCGCAACTGCCGCGATCAGCGATTACCACTGATGTGAAAGGGGCCTAACAAATTATGTTTCAAAAATTATATCTGTTTTTATTTCTGATAAAAGATTTCTATGTGTGGTGTCTTCTTTAAAGTAAACACACTAAAAGTTATTTATAGGGATGAGCGAGAACTATTCGGAATCTCTATACCCGCAACGAGTAGGTCTCGGTACTTGCTACTCCTCGGTGTACCTGAGAGGACCTTTCCATCTGGCCAATCAGGTGGCTGCTAGCGATCACGTGATTGTGACGTGGCGGCATCTGATTGGCCAGATCTCTCCCAGCCATCAGATTGGCTGGGAGACTGAAAGGTCCTTTAACATGAATGGATATCCATCGGCCGCTCCCGTTGTAGCCGTCGGTTAAGGTGAGTATCCGATTTTTTTATTTTCTAACCACTTTTCATCTCTTTTACAGGACTTTTGCAGTGTATCTATTGATACACTGCAAACGTACTCGGTACTTACTACTCCCGAGTAATCCTAATTTACTCGGCGAGTAGCGAGTACACGAATACCGCTACTATTCGGCGAGTTCCGAATAGTAGCGAGTATACTCATTCATCTTTAGTTATTTATTAAAGCGAACCTGTCACCCCCTCCAAAAATCTAAAGATAACATAGCCACCTTCTGCAGCACTAAGGCTGCATTCTGACAAGGTGTCTATAGCATTTATGCTCCCTTGATTCACTGAAATAAAGACTTGTATAAGATCTGTTTCAAACCAGATCCAAGACCGGGAAGCGGGTTTTCAAGTGTCTGTCTCCCTCCTCTGTGGTGTCAGTCATCCCTCTCTGCTCTCTGTGTGCCGCCTCCAGGGCCACCTCCCTGCATTACAGAGCTTTGTCAGCTCTGCTACAACATAGAGCTGCTGGTATAGGAGACCCCACAGTAGTAAATCTAGCAGGAGGATCGTGAGCAGAACAGCAGACAAAGCACTGCCTGCTACGTAGCAGCCCTTGAGCTGAGCAGTTTTCACTTTCAGTTTCTTGTACCCAGCAGCATTGCTCCGTCCTCAGCCCCTGATCTAAAGCACAAACTAAACTCTGCTGCACTGCTGACAGCTCAGCTCAAGGCTGCTATGTAGCAGGCAGTGCTTTCTCTGCTCAGGGTCCTCCTGCTAGATTTACTACTGTGGGGTCTCCTATAACAGCAGCTCTATGTTGTAGCAGAGCTGACAAAGCTCTGTAATGCAGGGAGATGGCCCTGGATGCGGCACACAGAGAGCAGAGAGGGATGACTGACACCACAGAGGAAGGAGATAGACACTTGAAAACCCGCCTCCCGGTCTTGGGTCTGGTTTGAAACAGATTTTATATAAGTCTTTATTTCAGTGAATCAAGGGAGCATAAATGCTATAGACACCTTCTAAAACTGCAGCCTTAGTGCTGCAGAAGGTGGCTATGTTATGTTTAGATGCCTGGAGGGGGTGACAGGTTCGCTTTAAGTATTTTCTATGACATAACTCTTAGGTTTAAGGGCATAAAAATGTAACAGTTGAAAATTGCTAAATTTTGAAAACACTTGCAAAAATTCAGATTTCTTCACAAATAAGTGAAAAAAATATCACCCAAAATGTACCACTATCATGAAGTACAATATGTCACGAAAAATAAATTCAAGAACCACTGGGATATGTTGAGCGTTCCAGAATTAGTATCTCATAAAGTGAAACTGGTCAGAAATGTAATAAAAATGACCTGATCATAAAGTTCGAAAACAGGCTAAGTGGGGAAGTGTCTAATGTAAAAAAATTACATTTATTGCTTGGCAAAGAGCAGTGGAAAGATGCTGCAAATTCAGTACGAGTCACATGCCTCTTAAAGGGAATCTGTCAGCATCTTTTTATTACATAATCTGGGGTCAGCATAATGTAGAGGCTGAGAACCTGATAACAGTGATTTCTCGCTAAAGTCACCGTCACACCTAGTGATATCGCTGTGTCGTCACAGGTTTTGTGATGCAACAGCGACCTTGCCAGCGAACTCGCTATGTTTGACACGTACCAGCGACGGGGCGCCTGCTGTGACATCGCCGCTCATTTCAGAATGGCTTGGACCATTTTGGATCATCGGGTCCCCACTGGGCAGCATGCATCGGTGTGTTTGACGCCTTAACAACGACCTCGTTGGCGACTCAGAACTTAGCCACATAGGTCTGAGTCGTCAGACTAGCTGCTGTGTGACAGGGTCCCAACGAACGCCGAGGTCATTATACGGGTTGCCGTATCGTTGCTGCGTCGTTCAGTAGATCTGACTGACATCTCACCAGCGACCACGTAGCGACATTCCAGCGATCCTTACCAGGTCGTATTGTTGTCGGGATCACTGGAACGTTGCCAAGTGTAACAGGACCTTAACTGTCACTAACTGTGCTTTGTGTTTGTGTTTCAATAAAATAATTGCTTTATCAGCAGGAGATTATCACTTCATCACTTTGTGTCTCAGTCCTTTGCTTTATGTAAACCTCCACTACAAATTTTTTTTATCAATGTACAATCAGTGTACACAGAACACTGCTTTTCAGTGATATGAGTGAGATTATACAGGACTCAGCCTTCAGAGAACTATTAGATCTGAAATAGAGAAAAAAGTAATTGTATCAAAATGACAGCATGCAGACCAGCAAGTGACACATCACTGGAACTAGGCCGGTTTCACATTAGCGTTCGCTGCCGCTGCGTAAAACTGACCTGGCAGTATGATTCCAATGGTTGGTACAAGTTTGCAGATACCAAACATGTATACTTTTACTTTTAACTGAGTGGTGAAAAAAAATCAGAAATTTAGAAAAAAAAAAAAAAGGATTACACTTTTGTCGCCATATTACGAAATCTGTAGCATTCTCATTTTTCGGGATCTGGGGCTGTGTTGTGGCTTATTTTTTGCTTCTTGAGCTGATGTTTTTAGTTATACCGTTTAAGGATGGATGAAATGTTATTGCATTTTTTTGCAATGTTGGTGGGACCAAAAAAATTCATTTTGTCGCTTTGACTTATTTTTCCATATAGAAACTTAAGAAGTTGAATAATGAAAATGTGAAAATGCAGAACTGCTTTAGACATATGATTGAAAAAAGGGAGATGCTTAGTTAATGTATTGGTCAAACCATGGGAGCCAGATAACTAGAGATGAGCGGTGTTCGATTCGAAATGTTCGCCAATCTCAAATTCGAGCTCTTTTGGGCGGTGTTCAAGTCATTCAACTAATGCGAACAATTTGCTTAAAATTCGGCAGTTCGAGGTTATGTTCGATAATGGTTCGTTCACCAAAAGCGTATCTGGCTTTTCACAGTAATACTGTTAATGAATGTTAATATCCAGTTTCAGTGTATTGTGTGCGGGAGGGGGCGTGTTTAGATCAGTGCCGCAGAAATAATGCCGATCTCCATTTTTTTTCTCCTACCCGCATATACAGTGGGGCGGTGCAGGCTGTCAGCCAATCACACACACACAGCAAAGTGCATTTTTTGCACATAAGCAAGGGCATGTGTCATTGGCTGTGTATGTCACATGTCCCTTGCCCTATAAGACCCGGCCATTTTCCCCATCGCCACCATTTCCTCAGTGCTGCAGTTGTGTGTCAGTCAGGCAACGCTACTGCTGCTGTGGACGCTAATATCTGTGTCTCCTTCTCCTTTTACTCATTCACCTTTTTCTTTTCCCATTTTTATATGCACTTGTCACTTTTCCATGTGTTTGTTGTGTCTTCTGAGTAGTTTGTCACCTTTTTGACACTTTAGTAGGTGTTTTCTATGTGTTTGTATGTGTTTGTGTTTGCCTGCCATTGTTTTCAATGGTGTTTGACGGTGTTTGACAGTGTTCAACGAACATTCGATGAACATTCGACAAACACACCCCCAATTCGACGAATCAAATCGAATACGAACACTAGGATGGTGGTTCATCTCTATACCTGGTTTACTAACCACAGTATAACTGTGCTTGATTGGCTAGCAAACTTGCCTGACCTAAACTTCATAGAAAATCTATCGGGTACTGTCAAGAGGAAGATGAGAGACACCAGACTCAACAATGCAGATGAACTGAAGCCTGCTATCAAAGCAATTTGGGCTTCCATAACACCACAGCAGTGCCATAGGCTGATCGCCTCCATGCCACGCCGCATTAATGCACTAATTCATGATAAAGAAGCCCCGACTCAAGTATTGAGTGCATTTACTGTACATACTTTTCAATAGACCAACATTTGTGAGTTAAAAATCATTACTTCTGTTGGTCTTATATACAATTCAAATTTTCAAATTTTCTGAGATAATGACTATTGTGCTTTTATTGGCTGTAAGTCATAACACTTGAAATAGGTCACTCTGTAATGACTCTATATAATATGTGCATTTTCCTTTATTTATTGAATTACTGAAATTAATTATATTTTTGATGGTATTCTAATTTCTTGAGATGCATCTTTATATATTCCCCATTCTGTTCTATATGTTCCTCATCATGGTATACGCATCACCCTTCCTTGGCCCATCCTGGTATGTATGTTTCCCATCCTGGTATATCAGCATATGATTAGCTGGTAGCTTGGGTTGCTGTGCAGGAACCTGCGCTGGCACTGGTGGGCCACTTTAACCCTAGTTCACTATCACTACCTCTGTGACTCTGATCACTACGCCCCTGGTGATATTACTAAAATCAGAACAACATCTTGTAAGAAACTATGAACCTGTGTGTCTATCACATTACCAGAACTGATTTTTATTTACTGCAGGTAAACAATAAAACTTGAGCTGAATGACAGCAAGCAAGTGTCTTAAAAACAATGAGCAAATGATACAAATTGTTTAGGAAAATTCTACATTTGGAATTCATAATGGCTTGTGCAGACAACAGTATTTTTGGTAAGAGTGTGATCCAGAAAAACCTTGGATAACACTCAGACAAAAATATTATTCAATAAGGCATTGCACCTGTCTGACAAACAAGTCTCAGCATGCACAAATTGCATCCGTAAGGCTAGGGTCACATTTAGGATGTTGCATCCGTTTGAGGGATGCATTAAAGGATGCTTTTTTTTCCCCTTGCCTTTCCCATGACATGTTTGTTAATTTTTAACGCAAACGTTAACGCACATGTTAATGTAAGGTACATATACAGTATGTACCATGTGTTAGTTAACGCATGCGTTTCCTGTAGACGCCCATGTTAAAAAAACGCATGCGTTTTCCATAACAGGCCCAAAAACGCTGCAGCCCACATTTTTAGGTGCACTACAAAAAACACATAGCGCCAAACGCATTGCACTTTAGCAATGCATTTTTTTGCATTGGAGTCTATAGGTGCGTTAACGCATGCGTTTTTACACATGGGCACATGAAAATAATGCATGCTTTTAGCGGATGCATGGCGCGAAACTGACCCTAGCCTTAGTCAGATCACACTCAGCCTTTCAAGTCTATAACTCATGAAAAAGATCAGACCGCACTCAGACAAAATCCATATGTGGTCCTATTGACTGACAGAAAGGAATAGATAGAGATTTTTTTTCTTTAATTCTTTTCCACGTAAAAGAAAAATGGATTTCACTTGGCTGAAACTCTGATAAAAAGTGGTTCAAAGTCTGATTGACATAATCGGACCATTTGTTATGGATGGAGAAAATACGGTCGTGTTTCCATAGACTCCAAAAAAAGTGACCTAAAAAGTTAACGTCCTCCAGGAACTTAAACAAAAGTTGTCTATTAGTCTTTTTTTAACACAAAACTGAACAGCCTATATTAAATGTGTGTGAATTGTGTAATGCTGTAACCTTCCACTACTTTCCAATGCACAGAACCATTTTCATTACATTCTAATAAAGATTCCTGGATGAAAAAAGATTTCTCTTAAAATGTGGTTTTGGGATACTAACTACACAATTTCCCAAGAAACTTGATTTATAGTACTGAACACTGGCCTTGGGTAGACAAAGACATTTAATGGTATATTTGCTTTAACAAAGGAGTCGATAATGCTTAATTTGAAGGTTGGTTTCACTGGTATTAAATTACAGTGTGTAAAGTTCAATCCTTTACAAATTGAAAAACTGAGATTGAAACTTGAGTGAGCCCACCGCCTTTCTCATTCATAGGTACACGATGCAGCCATGTAGCCCCTAATTCATTTCTTCTCTAATTATAGAACTCTGCGGGATTAATAATGATTTCTGCAGATATCTGGCTAAAATGTGAAATGTATGCTTTGTGATTGAAATATAGACTATAAAAAGAAAAGCATATATAGAGATTCAGAGTAATTGCGTTCTATGCTTTAAATATTTAGCACATTTTCTACATGGTTTTCTAGACTATAAATGTGCTGTGCTAGTTAACTATGCTACACTTTCATTTTATCCTATACTTTATCACTTACACTACCAACATTTGAAACCCACATCTCAATCTCCACCCCTAAATTCACACAGGAACAGTCCAAAAATGGTGCTTAAACTGCCCCCTTTAATGATACCTGAGATTTGTAGGAAACAGCGGAATAAAACTAGCTAAGGCTAGGGTCAGATTCACGTTTTTAGTGGCGCCCCGGGGTTCGCGCTAAAAAATAGACTTTGTCAACAATAACGCAGTGCTAACGCCATGTTAGCACCGCTTTACCACTGCCAATACTTAACTATGGGGATTCTGCCCCTAACATGACTTCGACGCCGGCATCTGATTGAAATCTCGTGTAATTTCCTAACACGATCAAAGACACTGCAGAGTGCTTCTTTGCTCTCATTAGGAAATAATGCGAGATTTCAGTAAGATGTCGGCGTGGGAGCCAAGTTAACAGTGGGATCCCCATAGGCAAGTATTGGCAGTGGTAACGTGGTGATAACATGGCGTTAGCACTGCGTCATTGCTGACAAAGTCTAAGTTTTTAGCGCGACCCTTCGGGCGCCGCTAAAAATGTGAATCTGAACCTAGCCTAACAAAAACTCATCTTCAAATCATTTGCCCTCCTATTAGAGTCTCTAGAAAGAGTGCACATGAATTGTCTTATGGATCAAATCCTTAGTTGAGGAATATCCTGCTTTTTTAACTGGTTTTATAAAAGATGTATGGGAATTAGTGATGGGCGAATCCTAAATTACTCGGAATCGCTTGACTCTAGAGAGTCCGAGCCCGGGACTCGCTACTTGTTGCGAGTCTAGCGAGTCCAATGTTAATGAATGGGGAAGCGAGTAATAGCGAGTAGTGTGAGATTTACAAATCGCAGATGTGTCTCGGAAGCTTCAGCCTGAAGCAATCCTAGTTTTGCCATTTATTTGCATTGGACTCGTTTACTTTGCAAGTAATCGCTGGGAAACTCGCACAGATAAGAGTCTTGTCTGCTCTGTATGCTGGCTGCCGCAGCTTCAGCGTCCTAGAGCCCGCCTGCTGCCTGATGTAGCAGAGCTGAGATTGTTCTCAGTCTGCTCATTCCCTGTGCATAGACATCTATATCTATGCACAGGGATGAGCAGAGAGGACATCGCGTTTTGGACTGCGTCGGACGGAAGAGGATTTTTTTAATTAAAGATGGAGTCCCTAATGGCTTTTTTTTTTTATTTCTAATAAAAAATTTTCTCTGTGTTGTGTTTTTTTTAAAACAATTTATTAGAAATTCATGGCGGTCATGTCTAATATTGGCGTGACCGCCATAAATTTCGGGCTTAGGGCCAGCTGATAATACAAAACTGGCCCTAACCTCTTTATTACCCAGCGTGTCACCGCTACCAGGGCCGCTGGAAGAGCGGGGTTCAGCGCCAGAGGATGGCGCTTCAATGAACGCGCCATCTTCTGGGGCGGCTGCAGGCTGCAATTTGCAGCGGGGGGTGCCCAGAAAGCTTGGGCATCCCTGCGCTGCGGATTCCAGCCCCCAGCTGCTTAGCTGTACCTGGCTAGACATAGAAATTGCGCGGAGCCCCACGCATTTTTTTTTAATTATTTCATGAAATTCATGAAATAATAAAAAAAAAGGGCTCCCCTATATTCTTGTGTCTGGCCAGGTACAAATAGGTACCTGGGGGTTGGGGGCAGCCCGTCGCTGCCTGCTGGATCCGGCTGGTTCCAGAAATACGGCGAAGCCCATGTAATTTTTTTTCTGAAAAATCAATAAAACAATCCTAAAAAAGGGACTGCATCTTTATTAACACCTCGCCCATGGTCCAGGGGTTAATAAAGATGCAGTCCCTTTTATTTACATTGTTTTATGAATTTGTCAGAAAAAAATTTCACGTGGGCTTCACCGTATTTCTGGAACCAGCCGGATCCAGCAGGCAGCGACGGGCTGCCCCCAACCCCCAGGTGCCTATTTGTACCTGGCTGGACACAAGAATATAGGGGAGCCCTTTTTTTTAATTATTTCATGAATTTCATGAAATAATAAAAAAAAAATGCGTGGGGCTCCGCGCAATTTCTATGTCTAGCCAGGTACAGCTAAGCAGCTGGGGGCTGGAATCCGCAGCGCAGGGATGCCCAAGCTTTCTGGGCACCCCCCGCTGCAATTTGCAGCCCGCAGCCGCCCCAGAAGATGGCGCGTTCATTGAAGCGCCATCCTCTGGCGCTGAACCCCGCTCTTCCAGCGGCCCTGGTGGCGGTGGCACGCTGGGTAATAAAGAGGTTAGGGCCAGCTTTGTATTATCAGCTGGCCCTAAGCCCGAAATTTATGGCGGTCACGCCAATATTAGACATGACCGCCATGAATTTCTATTAAATTGTTTTAAAAAAACACAACACAGAGAAAAATTTTTATTAGAAATAAAAAAAAAAGCCATTAGGGACTCCATCTTTAATTAAAAAAATCCTCTTCCATCCGACGCAGTCCAAAACACGATGTCCTCTCTGCTACATCCCCTGTGCATAGATAGATGTCTATGCACAGGGAATGAGCAGACTGAGAACAATCTCAGCACTGCTAGATCATCTCTGTGAGCATGCGGGCTCTAGGACCCTGGAGCTGGCAGCCTGCACAGAGAAGACAGCTGGACTCGGCTCGCAAAGTAACAGCAGTTACTTTGCGAGTTTCCCTGCTATCACTGGCACAGTAGCCGAGTCTAATGCAAGACAAAGGCAATCCTAGTTTTGTCAGCGTCTCTGACAAAACTAGGATTGATATTGATTTGCATTGGACTCGTTTACTGTGCGAGTAATCACTGGGAAACTCGCAGAGTACCGAGTCCTGCGAGTCCCTTACTACTCGCCGAGTAACGAGTCCTAGCGAGTAGATTCGCCCATCCCTAATGGGAATGACTATAGTAATAACATACAGAGGGTTAGAAGGGCAGAAAAATAAAAAGGAAGGTTAAAGGATAAAATGTTTTGTACTAGTAAATAGTCTGGGGCTAAGTAAGAGAAAAAAAATTCTGTCTATTGTTAAAGAGAACCTGTCAGCTATAGACCCCCCAAGCTATCACTATATGTCCCTGCATCTTCCTACTACATACCTAAGCATCCCTGTCTGAGCTTAAAGTGTAGTTTCATAGTTAAAAAAAAGCATTTTATAACTTATACAGTATTTTCCCCTGTTAATGAGGCACGGTCTAGAGGACAGACTGTGTGGGCGTTATTTCGGATTATTTCCATTCCACCTTCCAACCCTGGTTATCATGCCCTGGTAGGTGTGATAACCTAGTGTACAAGCACTGCCCCTTCTATGTAAATACTAAAGTCTATGGGATGCTTCCAGGTATGACACGTCAGACACGTTTACCTCGGGTCCCGCACATTGTGGGGGAGTATTAGGCATACTTGCCAGTTTCAGAGAATGCACAGTGCGCATTCTAAATCCGACAAGTACACCCAATTACTCACCTACTATCCACAGGACCGGAAATAGATGCACAGCCCATTGTTTTTAGGATTTACACAGAAGGGGTAGTGCTTGTACATTAGGTTCTCACGTCCACCGGGGCATGATAACCAGAGTTGGAAGGCGGAATGGAAAACAAAATCATGCCCATACAGTCTAGACCATGCCTCATTAACAGGGGAAAATTGTTGATTGCTCTCAATGGGAGAAACAAACTAAAATAATAATCTGGTGGTTGTGATATCTTTTAATGGCTAACAAAACTAAAATAGGTGATGTTACAGGGCAAGCTTTCGAGACTTCTCAAGTCTCTTCATCAGGCATAGTATGACAAAATATTTAAAGGAACACAAATAACATAAATATTTTGTCATACCATGACTGATGAAGAAACGTGAGAAGTCTCGAAAGCTTGCCTTTAGGGATGGGCGAATCTATTCGCTAGGACTCGTTACTCGGCGAGTAGTAAGGGACTCGCAGGACTCGGTACTCTGCGAGTTTCCCAGTGATTACTCGCACGAGTCCAATGCAAATCAATATCAATCCTAGTTTTGTCAGAAACGCTGACAAAACTAGGATTGCCATTGTTTGCATTAGACTTGGCTACTGTGCCAGTGATAGCAGGGAAACTCGCAAATAACTGCTGTTACATTGCGAGCCAGTCCAGCTGTCTTCTCTGTGTGCAGGCTGCCAGCTCTAGGGTCCTAGAGCCTGCCTGCTCACAGACATGATGTAGCAGTGCTGAGATTGTTCTCAGTCTGCTCATTCCCTGTGCATAGACATCTATCTATGCACAGGGGATGTAGCAGAGAGGACATCGCGTTTTGGACTACGTCGGACGGAAGAGGATTTTTTTAATTAAAGATGGAGTCCCTAATGGCTTTTTTTTTATTTCAAATAAAAAATTTTCTCTGTGTTGTGTTTTTTTAACCCTTTATTGGAGATTCTTAGTGGCTGGGTCAAACGTGGCCTGACATTAAGAATCTCGGGCTTAATAGCAGCTTGTATAACAAAGCTGGTATTAACCCCTTTATTACCCAGCGTGCTACTGCCACCAGGGCCACTGGAAGAGCGGGGTTCAGCGCCAGAGGATGGCGCTTCAATGAACGCGCCATCTTCTGGGGCGGCTGCGGAGCCCCACGCATTTTTTTTAAATTATTTCATGAATTTCAGAGTCAGAGTCTCAGAGTCAGAATTTCATGAAATAATTTAAAAAAAATGCGTGGGGCTCCGCGCAATTTCTATGTCTAGCCAGGTACAGCTAAGCAGCTGGGGGCTGGAATCCGCAGCGCAGGGATGCCCAAGCTTTCTGGGCACCCCCCGCTGCAAATTGCAGCCCGCAGCCGCCCCAGAAGATGGCGCGTTCATTGAAGCGCCATCCTCTGGCGCTGAACCCCGCTCTTCCAGCGGCCCTGGTAGCGGTGGCACGCTGGGTAATAAAGAGGTTAGGGCCAGCTTTGTATTATCAGCTGGCCCTAAGCCCGAAATTTATGGCAGTCACGCCAATATTAGACATGACCGCCATGAATTTCTATTAAATTGTTTTAAAAAAAACACAACACAAAGAAATTTTTTTATTAGAAATAAAAAAAAAAGCCATTAGGGACTCCATCTTTAATTAAAAAAATCCTCTTCTGTCCGACGCAGTCCAAAACGCGATGTCCTCTCTGCTACATCCTCTGTGCATAGATATAGATGTCTATGCACAGGGAATGAGCAGACTGAGAACAATCTCAGCTCTGCTACATCAGGCAGCAGGCAGGCTCTAGGACCCTGGAGCTGGCAGCCAGCACACTGAGCAGACAGGACTCTTATCTGTGCGAGTTTCCCAGCGATTACTTACAAAGTAAACAAGTCCAATCCAAATAAATGACAAAACTAGGATTGCTTCAGGCTGAAGCTTCCGAGACACATCTGTGATTTGTAAATCTCACACTACTCGCTATTACTCGCTTCCCCATACATTAACATTGGACTCGCTAGACTCGCAACGAGTAGCGAGTCCTGGGCTCGGACTCGCTAGAGTCAAGCGATTCCGAGTAATTTAGGATTCGCCCATCACTACTTGCCTTGTAACATCACTCATTTTATTTTTGTGAGCCATTAAAATGTATCACAACTGCAAGATTATTATTTTATTTTCTTTCTCCCTCTGAGAGCAATCAACATTTTTTCAACTGGCTAACATGGTACTAAACCTTTTATTCACTTACAGGGGAAAGTATAAGTTATGAAATGCTTTTTTCAACTACCGTATTAAACTACTCATATATCTCAGACAGGGATGTTTAGGAATGTAGTAGGATGCTGCATGTACAGATAGTGATAGCTTTGGGGGTCTAAAGTAGCTAACAGGTTTCCATTAAAATTTTCTGTGCTATTAGGAAGAATGGCTCTGGAGGACAAACTTTAACATAAAAATCTTAATTCAGAATAAACAAAACAGACAAAGTTATAACGTTGCAGAAATGCCCTATGAATAAGTAATGGTAAAATAAAGTAAGTATTAAAATTATTTCTAAAACTACATTTAATTTTTTTCAGAGTGAAAACTGAAGCCCTGCATGTCACCATGAGTGCATCACTAAGGGTGCAGGCACACTGTCATGCATCAAAAATTGAGCGTTATTAATGCATGACAGTCATGCGAGTGCTGGGCGTTTTTGGCTTGAGTGTGGTGCAAGTGTTGTGCGTGTGGGTGTGTGTGCATGGCTGCATACATGAGAGTGCGCAAAAAAACGGATTAACTAAGTACCCTGTATTTGTTATACCTTTTTTATACTGCACTTGCATTTTAATATTTTTACTGCAGTGTACTGTTGTTTTTTGTCGCAATAGCTTTTTGTTTCCAACTATGCTGGTGGTGTGAACAGGTTCTTACAGACCTGTTCTCTGTGTGCAGGACTCATCTGTGTTATAATTAATTGCCTCTTGCCATGCAAGAGATGGAGTTCCCGCCCCTCTCTGGGCCCTGCACACATAGAGCCCCGTCGCCTTCATTCCACTTCAGACACTGGTCATGCTGGTTCCTGCTTACTGGTAAGTATTCACACCAGTCAGGTTTTTAATACAACAGTTAGGACCGCGTCTGAGATGGGTACACTTTGAAGATAGTGACGTGGCTTAAAATAACTTTTTCTGCGCAAAAAAACGGATTAACTAAGTACCCTGTATTTGTTATACCATTTTTATACTGCACTTGCATTTTAATATTTTTACTGCAGTGTACTGTTGTTTTTTGTCGCAATAGCTTTTTGTTTCCAAATACATGAGAGTGTGGTGCGAGTGTGCTGCGAGTCAGTGTGTGGTGTGAGTGAGTGTGCTGCTGTCCACGGTCCTGAACAGCATCAATATAATACTGAAGCTGCTGTTCATGGTCCTGAACAGCAGCGGTATTATATCATAACTGCTGTTCATGTTCCTGAACAGCAGCATTACTATACCGTAACTGCTGACCTCGGTGCTGACGTTTTCTCGGCGGGATTTCTCAGCATGCTGAGAAAACCCACCGAGCAAACGTCAGCACCGAGAACAGCACTGACTGTCATTTCAGCACTGACTTCAGCACCACGGACAGCAATTACTGGCAAATGCAAACACCGCTGCTTTCATACCAGCAGTGTTTTAAAGTCCGTGCTTTCCATGGTGCTGAAGTTTTATTGGCTGGATTTCTCCAGCCAATAAAACTTCAGCACCATGGAAGGCATGAACTTTAAAACACTGCTGCTGACCGGCTGCTGACCTGGTTGCCCCCGCAAGATGCTGCTTTTAATTTTCATGTGAGCACCAAATAAAGAAATAATCCATTGAGGAAACATGGACCCAGTGTGCTGAACTTCTTTGAATTTATCTAGTGTTAGCATTTGCCGGTAATTGCTGTCCTCAGTGCTGAAGTCAGCACTGAGCTGACAGTCAGTGTCATCCTTGGTGCTAAAGTTTTCTCGGCGGGATTTCTCAGCATGCTGAGAAATCCCGCCGAGAAAACTTCAGCACCTAGGACAACAGTTACGGTATAGTAATACTGCTGTTCAGGATCATGAACAGCAGTTACAGTATAATACTGCTGCTTTTCAGGACCATGAACAGCAGCTTCAGTATTATACCGCTGCTGTTCAGGACCATGGAAAGCAGTTACCGGCAAATTAAAACCTCACTGCTGAGACAGCAGCGGTGTTTTAACCAATTGGCTTTCAGCTCTGCTATCACAGCAGCAAAAGCCAGTTAGTTGCTGTGCCGACAACCTGGCAAATTCAAACATCGCTGCTGAGACAGCAGCTATGTTTGCCGGCATTGAAAGTACACACACGCATGCGACTATCGCTTAGTGTGCTGTATGGGTGTGAGATTTTATCGCACCCATATACTTTCAATGGCCACTCGTGCAAGAAAATCACATTCAATCGCAGCATGCAGCAATTGAACTCGCATTTCACTCATAATACGAGTTCAGTACCTTGAAAACGCACTAATATGACCAGAAGCATTTGCTTAAACTGGTCCGAGTGCAATGCGTGTTTTTCTGGCATTGCACTCGCGCATGTCTCATGCCCGTGTGTCTCCACCCTAACATATAAATAAATGCATGTGTGAGGTGTTGAAATAAACCTTATCCTGTGTGGTTGAAGATGTGGGCTGGCTCACCAGCGTGATACAGGTGTATTTGTCTGTGTCTATGTAATTGTAACATTGTGCTAGTGGTATGTCAATTTCACTGTCTGCAGTAATTATCTGTGGTAATGTTGTTATTTGGCCACCAGGGGTAGCTGCCTTATAGCACATAGAAAGACTGCATGCTCATTATTATTATTATTATTTATTTATATAGCGCCATTATATTCCATGGCGCTTTACATGCTAAAAGGGACAGACTAGGACAAGTAACATAGTAACAATACAAGTAACAATAAATGTGGACAATTCGGTCGTACAGATACAAGAGGGGAGAAATCCTGTCCACGAGGGCTCACCGTCATTAAGGGGCGGGTGTGGATACAGTGGGAGGGGGAAGTTCCAGTCATGAGGCGGTATGGTGAACTGGGTCTTATTGCAGGTGGTAGGCTTGGCGGAACAGGTGGGTCTTCAGGCTTCTTTTGAAGGTTCCCAAGGTAGGAGAATGTCTGATATGTTGGGGTAGTGAGTTCCAGAGTATGGGTGAAGCACGGGAGAAGTCCTGTATGCGGTTATGCGAAGAGGAGATGAGGGGGGAGTAGAGGAGGAGCTCTTGGGAGGATCTCAGGTTGCGCGAGGGTAGATATAGGGAGACCATATCAGAGATGTATGGAGGGGACAGGTTGTGAATGGCTTTGTATGTCATGGTTAATGATTTAAACCGGGATCTCTGGGAAGTAGGGAGCCAATCAAGGGCTTGGCAGAGGGGGGAGACAGAAGGGTAGCGGGGAGACAGATGGATTAGGTGGGCAGCGGAGTTCAGGATAGATTGGAGAGGTGCAAGGGAGGTATTGGGGAGGACGGTGAGCAGGAGGTTGCAGTAGTTGAGGCGGGAGATGATGAGAGCGTGAATAAGGGTTTTAGCAGTGTCGTGGTCAAGGATCCTATAGATGTTTTTGAGTTGGAGTCGGCAGGAGGTGGCGAGGGCCTGGATGTGGGGTTTGAAGTAGAGGGAAGAGTCAAGGATAACCCGAGGCAATTGGCGTTGGGGACTGGGGAGAGAGAGCAATCGTTGACAACAATGGATAGGTCAGGTAGTGAGGGGGAGCATCTTGGGGGGAAGACTATGAACTCGGTTTTGTCCATGTTAAGCTTAAGGAAGCAAACAGAGAAGAAGAATGAGATGGCGGACAGGCATTGTGGAATTTTGGATAGTATGGAGGTGAGATCAGGGCTTTGTGATGGCCACTCCAAAACATTGACTTTGTAATCCTTAAGCCAGTTTGTAACTGGTTTGGCAGTATTCTTTGCATCGCTGTCTATTTGGAAGAACCATTTCCCCTCAAGGTTTAACTTACTAGCTGAGGTCTTGAGCTTTTGCTTCAGTATTGTCACATAATCTTCTTTCCTCATGATGCCATCTATCTTATAAAATGCACCATTCCCTCCTGCTGCAAAACAACCCCACAGCATGATGTTGCTACTCAGGTGTTTCACAGTTGGGATGGTGTTCTTAGGCTTCCAAGGTTCTTACTTTTTCATCCAAACGTAACGATGGTCATTATGGCCAATTTTAGTTTCACTTTACCACAGCAAATATGTCCAAAAAATCAGATCTGTGTTCCTTTGTGCATTTGCAAAAAATAATCTGGCTTTTTTATGTTTCTTTTGGAGTAATGGCTTCTTCCTGGCAGAGTGGCCTTTTAGTACTCACTGTGGATAATGAAACAATCCTACCAGCTTCTGCCATCATCTTCACAAAGTCTTTTGCTTTTGTTCTTGTGTTGATATGCACAAGTCGGACCAATGCACGTTTATCTATGGGACACAAAATCTGTCTCCTTCCTGAGTGATGGCTGGATATTTCCATGTTGCTTGTACTTGCATATAATTGTTTGTACAGATGAACAAGGCACTTTCAGGTATCTGAAAATTACACCCAAGGATGAACCAGACTTCTGCAAGTCCACAATTCTCTTCCTGATATCTTGGCTGATTTCTTTGGTTTTTCGCATGTTTTTCAGGTCACTTGCCATCCCCGTCTCAAAATATTCCCAGAGGTGAAATCTATAAAGTGAAGAGGAATTGCACAGATATGAATAGATTCATAGTGGAGAAAACTAAAATCTGTGAAAGATTATCGGACGTGGGGTTTTCAAAATTGGTCTCTGAAAACAGCAGCCAAAAAGATGGACAACATAACACGGGAGGATATTTTAAAATACTCCAAAAAAAGAGAGTTTGAAAAATTAAAAAGCACATGCTGGTTACCACGTATAGCAGAGAATACAATGCATCTTAAAATATTTACCCATGTTAAATAATGATCCAATGCTGGGCAACATTTTAAAAGATGGCACTCCTTTCTCCACACGGAGAGTGACAACTTTTTTCAAGTTCTATGGAATAGAGAGGTTTAACCAACACAGGAGAGACGGGATTTGGAGGCAGAAGCTTCTCAGCCAAGAAGCTCATTGGATCCTTATGATGGAAATCTCCGTCCAATAAACACATGGATCTTATCCTGTTTTACTAGAACCCTGTTTGTTTAACCTATGTTTAACCTTTTGGTTGGTTTTAAAGTGTGTTATTCCTATTGTACCATGTTTTAACCTGTATTTGCTATATGACGTTTTATGTCATGTGATGCGATGGGAGGGACTTTCTTTAGCCCAGCAGATTTAAAAGCCCACTGCTCTTGATAGGGCACCAAATTATGATTAAGAGGCAGTAAAAGCCTCAAAATGCATAAATCGGTGCCCAAAGTCATCCATTCTACTATTCTTGTAATACCTTGCTTTTACCCATCTTTTTCTTTGCATTTGGAATAAAGTTTAGAGTTTTCTTTCTTACGGTGCTGGATTCCCTGCATCTATTTACATCATTCATTGGATTTCTTCTGTGCACAAAAGGGACAGGTGAGCTGGATAAAAAATTTTTTTTTACTTTTTCTAAGATGTTGTCTGCTATCTTGTCCTGTCCATGTGTTCCTGCTTCCCTTCTTATTTAAGCTCCAATCCGACTTCCAGGCCTTGCATGAGTATTTTGCTCCAAATCTGGTTTCTCTGTGCATCATCTCAATTTGCTCCTTCCCCAGCTACTCTGGGTTGGTTCTTCTAACTACTCTGCAGTCATCTGCTCTGCTGACCTCACCTGTTCAGTAAGGGTGCTTTCACACGCTGTGTATTTGCTGTGTATTTGCTGCAATTTTTTACACGCGCGCTCATCACAAACCAGAAGTGGGTGATTAAATACAGAAGTGGAGTACTTATTTCCTTTTAGACTTTTCCTCTGATTGTTCCACTCCAGGTTTGTGATAAGCTCACGTGTAATAAAATGCAGCAAATACACTGTGTGTGAACGCACCCTAAGGATTGTTCCTGCTGCCAGTACCTTCAGTCCGCTCTCCTGCACATACGTTCTGCTATACGAAAAGGCTGTGTATTGCTCAGGACTGTTTCTGGACTCTAGCATAGCTGCACTGCACTGTAATAAATCCGGGATTGTGTTTGCAGCACTTAAAGACTATTTCTGTGTTCAGCTCAATAAATATTGGATTCTGAGAGTCCATAGTGGTTGATACCTTTTAATGGCTAACTGAAAATATGGTAAGTGAAGCAAGCTTTTGGGACATTATGGCCCCTTTATCAGGCTGGTAATGACACAAATTCTGAAGACACAAACATAAATTCATAAGCAAAAAAAAAAGTAGGGTTAGATGATATAGTAAATACGACAAGTGATGTAAAGCAGAGTCAGGCTAGGTAGGGGGAGAGGAGCTGGGATGGTAAAGTCAAAATTCTAAGATAAGAGGAACCAAGTGTATTATTGTTCTTTGATTAGTGGCCTGTGGAGACTTGAAGATTCCTCAGTTAGTGTAGAAAGCTATAAATCAGAGCGAGACAGTTCCCATAAGAAGTGTCAAAAGTGTATTGTTCTCTAAGGCCATGTCCACACACCTCCGCTGTAAGTATTTAGCGGTTCTCCGCTAAATACTTAGGTTTTTTCAGAGAAGCGGAGGTGCGTGTGCACCGCCGCTTTCTGTGGACGCAGCCCATGGTTACCGATGTGTATCGTGGTAACCATTTAACAGACAAAGCTGCCTAGTGTCCGCTTTCCCAGAGTGGGCAGGGAAGCACTGCTAGCAGCATTTCCCTGTGCGCTCAGCTTAAGCGGACACTAGGCAGCCTGCTGTGTGAAATGGTTACCACGATACACATCGGGTAACCATGGGCTGCGTCCACAGAAAGCGGCGGCGCACACGCACCTTCGCTTCTCTGAAAAAACCTAAGTATTTAACAGAGAACCGCTAAATGCTTACAGCGGAGGTGTGTGGAAATGGCCAAACTAGAGTCTGTTGGAGATGTGATATCCCCAAATGCCCTTTCATTTTATTTAAAAACTCATGAATCCATGTGAGACATTTAATTCTGTTTTAAACGTGTCAAAGGTCGTTATCAATTTGTATTTCCAAATTCTTCTCTCTTTCTGAGATTTAAAGTTGCTTTTTAAGATGAGCAGACTAATATCATTTTCACTGTGGTCAGAGCTGCAAAAATGCTTTGCTACAGGTAGATCCATTCGCTTTTCTTTTATTGAGTGGTGATGAGAATTCGTTCTTGTTCTGAATTTTTGTCCGGTCTCCCCTACGTACATGCCACCTGTTGGACATTTTGTACAAGTAATCAAATACACCACATTGCTTGTGATGCAACTGAAGTTACCTGGGATCTTGTAGTCCTGATCTGTCTCAGAATCTTTATCTTGTCCGTTGTCATTATAGATGGACAGGTTTTGCACCTGTTCTGGTTGCAGGGAAAGGTTCCTGTTGCTGCTGGAGAGGACAGGGCGCTTCTGACAATGAGGTTTTTTAGATTTGGAGGTTGTCTAAAACACAAAAGTAGGGGATCCAGAAAAATTGATTTTAGTCGGGCATCTTTTTGTAGGAGTGGTTGCAGTTTCCGTGCAGCTCCTCTTAGCACCTCCAGACTTGGATTGTAGGTGACTACAAGAGGAACTCTGTTGTTTTCTTCTCTTGTTTTGTAATATAGGAGATGATTCCTTGATATTTTGGTGGCTCTTGTAATCTGGTTCTCGATTGCTCTTGGATGATAGCCCTGGTTCAAAAAGATATTTCTGAGGTCCTCAAGGTGATTGTCTCTATCTGTAGGGTTGGAACATATCTGATTGTATCTGATGGCCTGGCTGCACACAATAGAGTTTTTTATGCGTTTTGGATGAAAACTGTCCCATCGGAGATATGTTGGATGGTCAATTGACTTCTGGTACAGGGATGTCTTTTTTCATTGTTCTGTGGCTTAATGATGGTGTCCAGAAAGCTGATTTCAGTGCAGAAGTAGTTGAGTGTTAAGTTGATGGTGGGATGAAACTGATTAAAATTTTCATGGAATGTCTTCAGCTGTTGCTTAGACTCTGCCCAGATGATTAAAATGTCATGGATATAACAATAGTAGGCCAGAGGCCTGATAGGACAGGAGGATTAATAGTCACCTTCAAGCTTGGCCATGAAAAAGATTTGCATATTGTGGTGCCATTTTGATTCCCATTGCTGTGCCAGTCTCTTGTAAATATATGCTGTACAGAGATTCCACATCCATAGTGGCAAGGATGTTTCCTTCTGGTAGAGGACCTAGTGCTGACAGTTTATTCAATAAGTCAGTTGTGTCCTGAATGTAGCTGGGTGACTCTTTTACCAAGAGATTGAGAACCCCTACTATTCAGCTCTGCATTGTGTGAACTGCACTTAAGGACTATTTTCCATACTGACTTTACAGTGTATGAACTGCATTTAAGGACTATTTCTCTATTGGGACTGCAGTGTGTGAACTGTGCTTAAAGGACTATTTGTGTTGTCAGCCTCATGGTGATTTTAACTGTATGCAAGTGTGATAATATAAAACTGAACTTGAGCTTTTGTCTCTGCCTTGTCTTTGCCCTATGCTATTAGATTCCTGAGATATTCACTCTAGTTGTTACAGCTACAGCTGTCAGCCAGGCTGGGTGAGCAAATATTAAATACATTACCCTTTTCTTTTTATCTACTTTAAGTACCTACGACATATGGGTCTTTTCACAAGTCAGATTTTTTTCTTTGGACCAAGTGGTCAGTGCAAATTTACAACCACATGTTCAATATTGACCTGAATGTTGGATCAAATTTGACATGTGTATGGGTCACTAAAAAAATCTGACAGCATTCGGATGCTATCGGTGTGCTTTCTGGATTTCGCTGATTGATAAATAGGAGAAGGTGGATAAACTTTTTTGTCTCATCGGTGCTGATGAAGCTATGACCATGTTCTGACAAAATCTGATGAAACTGCTAAAAATCACTGATGAAACTCGATCCATTTTTCTTGTATGTAAGAAAATTAGACCTTAGGATTTCAAAAATGTCAACAAAGACTTCCTATTGCAACTCTTGGAGTCCGGTATTTCTCCTCTAAGGCTGGTTTTACACTGCCGTTTTCACAATCAGTGTAAGTCTGTCACAAACTAGATGCACTTGCATCAGTTTTCGACCCTATTGACTTTCAATGGGCCGGAGACACTTGCGGGTGCATCCAGTTATGTTCAATTTGCCCTTGAACCGTGTGGATGCAAATGTCCACAGTTTTTTCACAGATACCAAATCTGCATCTTGTTGAGATTTGGTCTCCATGTAAAAAAACGTGAAGCCCTGGATCAGCACGGATCAGTGGCACCATGTGAAAAATTAGAGTTGTTGTCTGAGTCACGGACAACTCCGGACTCTGGATTCCCAAGCATCTGGATTTCCGGTCTGTGCTCAATGTTTTGCGCATGCGCAGAATGCATTTCTAAATTTCATGCCCCCTGGGCGTTTCACTTACCATCCACCGGATCCCTTCAAAATCTGCAAATGAATGCTCCCGAATGGGGTGCAGGAGCATCTAGTTTGTCATTGTGGGGAAATCCAGGGGCATGTGACTCACCCAGGGGTCTATGGAGACTCAGAGCCCGGGCTTTGAGTTGGAGGGATGTCACTGGTGGCCCGCTCGGACCTGTAGCCTTGGTGGACGGCCCAAATATTTGGGGAAATGTAGAAAGGGAATAAAAGAAAAAGAAAATATAAGTTTTTCGTGACGCCACCTGTAGATTCTGGTGATGTTCATCAGCGCCGCTGTCAGACTGCCGGGGACAATGGTATTGCAGCTTGGATGGTTTGGCTCCCTGCAGGTAGAGCCGGGTCCGAAGGGCAGGATAGCACCGCACTTGTTGTCGTGGTGCTGGTTGTAAGCAGCCCAGCTGTGCAGCGGTTTGTGTAGAAAAGAGACATGAAGGTCTTGTGACTCTGTACATGTACTTTACTTGTAACTGGTTCAGATGGCACTTCAAGTCACAGTTTACACAGTCTTTGAATGGGTAGCTGGCCGGGTAGTCAGTAAGGAGGGTAAAGTCTCTTTGAGGCTCCCATAGTATACCTTCTTATGTCTTCCTAATGTCATGCTGTCCTGACCTGCGCCTCTTCACTTTCCTTGCGCTGACCTGCACAGCCTGTCTACCAGGCCCGTTGGGTGCTATGAGGTACCCTTCTTCTCCCTAAGGGACTCAACCCAGTTTGGTGATTCTGGTGGGGCTGCACGTTCTGGACTTGGGGGTTTGGCCCTCGACTGGCCAGTGTAGATGGCTCAGGAGTGAATTCGCCTGTACCGTAACTCGGAGCCGGCACTCCATTGATGGACTAGGATTCCCCCAGACCTGTCCGGTGGTCTGGCACTGGTGTCACGCTGGGAGTGGGGAAGACACCCAGCGTAGGATAACGACGGGGGGGGAATCAGGAGTCCCTAATGCTAAGGGCACAAGAAGGAGACGGTGACCCCTAGACTTCCTAGAGCTGACCCTGTCTGCCCTAACGTCCCTATACAGTCTCCTCAACTGTCGCCGACCACGAACCTCGTCCCTCTCTGATCCTAGATCTATCTTATCTAAGGATCAGATGGAGAGGTTCACTAGACCCCTCCACTAACAACTAAAGACAAACACCAGGGAAGACAGACATTTGGGAAAAGGAAACACTTATCTGACAGCAGAACACCGCAACCTCCACAATCTCAGCTTCTGCTGGAGCAAGGATAAAGTGTGCACAAGGAACTATCACCTGCACCGAGGAAGGGTAATGAACCTCCTTATAAAGGTGGAAGGAGTCTGCTGGGTCCTAGTGACCTACAACATTGGTGGATAAAACCAGACCGAGCGCAAGACCTCCACAGCCGTCTCCCCATAATAGAGAGATCTCATCACACCTTCTTTCCATCAACACAGAAGGTAAATGCTCCTAAAAGAGACGGACCATCCTCCACCATTATGGCTGGTGGGCCAAACGCTGGGATCGTCTGCGCGTGGCCTCCACCCTGTCATCCGTGCCACCCGTGCCACTGGGTTCCCCTTTCTTTCCTGGGCCGCCTTTTTTCTCTCTCAGGCGCCCTCTCTGGGAGGAAAACCCCTCTAGGGCTCCCTCCTTATTTCTTCCCTCAGTACGGACTACATCCAACTGTATGACTCCCCGCTTTTCTCCTTTTTCCTAACTCCCCTCCCCTCGGGACCAGTTACCCTGGTAACCGGTTGCCAATTGGTCCCCTAGTCTAGGTGTAAGGATGCCGGGGTGGGATCCTCAGGTTGACTACACTCCCCAATGACAGGAATACCGCACACTCAGTTATGGGTGCAGTACCCCTACTGTGGCAAACTGACCAGTGGGGCGCCACACATGCAGACCTTTCCTGAATGCCCCCAAATTTAAAAATACTCTAGTGTGAAACTAGCATAAGTAATTGGCAGGAGAAAACTTCATGCATATTGTAATCTTTGAGGGCCATAATACACCCAGTAAGAGAAGCAAATAATTAATTACAAATTAATTCCACATACAATTGTCTTCAACTTGAACTTTTTTTTTATTTTGTTCAAAAGGCGAGAATCAGTCTCTCATTAATCAGAACCATTGTAACATTTAAAGAAATACAGTTTCTTTAATTTTGTCCTGTAATCTATCAAAACTAAGATTTTTAAAATTCTATGAACTTTAACTGATCTGGGAAAATAAATCGAGAGTGTAAAATATGTCATCCACTAAATACACAACCCTTTTATTGGCAGTTGCTTTTCTTACTGAATGAAAGGTTTTTCAAACCGATATGCCTGCATGTCTATGTCTGAAAAAACTCCTTCACGTCACTAGAGAGCAGTGATTACAAATAGACATGTTACGGGCTGGGTGGGGTGCGCCATTCTCAGACAGCTACACACAGCAGCGTTCTCCTCCCATGACAATAACATTTCATCACCTCCCACCCATAAAAAAAACAAAGTTCATTTTGCAAGTGTGACAGAACAATTTTAAATGTCCACTAAAAAAGATACAATGATCTTCAAGAATTCTAATGTAAGTAGAGGAAAAAGAACAGAAACAGAAATCCTTATACATTTTCTTTAAAAAAAAATCAGTTCATTTTTTTTTAAACAAAATCCCTTTACATGCATTCTTCTCTATCAAACAAGAAAAAAGAAGAAGAGAGAAATGAGAAAAAAAGGAGCAATAGCCACAAATGAAAGTTGATTACACAAATTTATGGTATTCATACATACTAATATCTATTCAGAAACAAAAGCAAAAATAAAACAATTAGGCTGTGGTCACACATAGAAATCCGTTTTTGGAAGTGATTTTCATCACCAATCCGTTTTTTTCTGGGTGCTTTTTGAGCCTCCTGCACTCCTGAACGTTTTTGGAATTTTCATTAAAAAAACGCATGCGCGAACGCATGCGCAAACGCAAGTGCGCGTTTGCATGCGTTCGCGCATGCGTTTCCCATAGGGCCCCATGTTAAAAAAAACGCATGAAAACGCAGGCGTTTTTTAATTGATGCCAAAAACGTTGCATGCAACGTTTTTGACTCAAAAACGGACAGGGCAATGTTTGGAGCTCCAGAGAAAGGCTGGGGTTCCACATAAGCCCTCAGTCAGTTTTTGGCTTCAGTTTTGTCATTTTTTTTTTCTAAGTCCAAAAACTGACAGAAAAACGCATTGGGTGTAATAAACACCCTGTGCGTTTTTCTCTGGAGCTCAAAACATTGCCCTGTCCGTTTTTGAGCCAAAAACGCAGTAAACAGCGTTTTTGGCATCAGTTAAAAAACGCATGCGTTTTCATGCGTTTTTTTTAACATGGGGCCCTATGGGAAACGCATGCGCGAACGCATGCAAACGCATGCACTTGCGTTTGCGCATGCGTTCGCGCATGCGTTTTTTTAATGAAAATTCCAAAAACGTACAGGAGTGCAGGAGACACAAAAAGCACCCAGAAAAAAAACGGATTGGTGATGAAAATGACTTCCAAAAACGGATTTCTATGTGTAACCCCAGCCAAAAACGGACAGGGTGTTTATTACACCCAATCCGTTTTTCTGTCAGTTTTTGGACTTAGAAAAAAAAATTAGAAAACTGAAGCCAAAAACGGACTGAGGGCTTATGTGGAACCCCAGCCTTACTGGTATTAGCAAGTATCTGAGAGCTAACCTTAATATCATTTCATAGGTTTTACTTAAACATTTGTCTTTATCTATTTTATAATGCAATTAATAAAAATATTTTAAATAGAGGAATCTACAAAATGTGAATAATTACTGTCATTATAAATATTATTGAGCCAACATGTAGCTTATTATCTCGAGAAGTCAAGCTTACACAGGTGTTCTGGCACCTAAAATATATTTTCAAAATGTCAAATCTTATGCACTAAATACTTTTGTAATGATCTTTAGTTTACAATGTCCTACACCTCTCATTTCCTGCTTATTCACAAATTATTATTATTATTTATTTATATAGCACCGTTGATTCCATGGTGCTGTACATGAGAAAGGGAGACCTACAAACAAGTTAAAAATACATCGAACAAACTAACAGTGACAGACCGATACAGAGGGGAGGGAGGACCCTGCCCTTATCGGCTTACATTCTGCAGGGCAATGGGGAGGGAGTCAGTAGGTTGGGTCTGCTCTGGTGGTGGTAGAGCACCGGCTACAGGGGTAGTGGAGCACCGGGTCCTGTGGTGGTGGAGCGCATGGTCCAGTGGTGGTGAGGTGGTACCGTGGTCATTGCAGGCTGTAGGATGTTCTGAAGAGATGGGTTTTCAGGTTCCGCTTGAAGATTCCGATTGTGGGGGACAGTCAGACATGTTGGGGTGCAGAATTCCAAAGGATGGGAGATGTTCGGGTGAAGTCCTGCAGGCGGTTAGATGAGGAACGTACAAGTGTGGAGGAAAGAAGGAGGTCTTGGGAGGATCGAAGATTACGAGTTGGATGATATCTGAAGATTAGTTCAGAGATATATAATGGGAGATTGTGGACGGCTTTGTAAGTCATTGTTAGTAGTTTGAATTGGATACGCTGGTGAATTGGGAGCCAGTGGAGAAATTTGTAGAGGGGAGAAGTGGAGGAATAGTGAGGAGAGAGGTGAATTAGTCATGGAACAGAGTTAAGGACAGATTGGCCACAGAGGAGGAGGTTGCAGTAGTCGAGACGGGAGACGGGAGATTTTGAGTGTATTCACTAGTAGTTTAGAAGACGGAGGGTTGAGGAAGGGACGAATTCTAGAAATATTTTTGAATTGGTGGTGGCAGGAGACAGCAAGGGCTTGTATTTGAGGTTTGAAGGACAGGGCAGAGTCAAGGGTTACTATAAGGCAGCGGACTTCAGGTACAGGGCAAAGTGTCATGTCATTTATTATGATAGACAGATCTGGTAAGGAAGGTGCATGAGATGGGGGAAAGATAATGAGTTCTGTTTTGTCTACATTGAGTCTAAATTGTACTTTCTTTACTGCATTTCCTATGATGTTTCATTTGAGAGGCGTCTGAAACATGAAATCGCAGGAGGTTGGAGCTGCACTCATTCCCCATAGCATTCTCCTTCCCCTTATGGAGCAGGAGATCACTGGAGGGGGGCGCTACAGTTACTTACTGGTTTGTTGCATCATCGCCCCCTTTGAAGACATCCTGTGTTTATGATTACATATGCCGTGGTTGTTGTAAGTGTGTCCGGCCCAGGCCCGTGGGGTACTCGGTCACTCAAGCGTAGGTCTCCGGGGGTAGTCACGGGTAGCGGTGCCTGAGGCCGTAGGCCTGGGGGATGCAGATAAAAAGGGGTTGATGGTAATAAAATAATAAAATGTCTGTCATGATGCTACCTGTAGGGGTCCGGTGATGACATCAGCGCTGCTTTGGCCTCCGGGGTGATGTGCGGCAGCTGGATGGAACCGCTCCCTACAGGACGAGCTGGGTTCCCCGGGGCAGTTAGTGGAGTTGCGGGGAATAGGGTAGCGCGGTCGGTGTGGTTTGGATGGAAGAAGGGACACGCACACATAAAGTCTTTTGGTACCTTTACTGATGTTGACAGATACACTCGACCGGAGATGAGGTAAACACTTCAGTACTTCCACAGCAAGTAGGGTTGTAGGCTTCCTTGTGTCTGTTACTCTGCTGGAGTCTGATGGGTATGAAACCCGACCAAACCATTACTTCACTTTCTGTGTGGCTCTTCACACCCGGGTTTGCTGCACTGAGGGCACTCTATGGGATTCCTGTCTTGGCCTAGACTCCAGGCTCTCATTTGGTGGTGCTTCGGGTGTCCTGGGAGCTAAACCCCCTATTTGTAGTGCTGGTTTCTCTGCAAGGTCTATACTGTGTCCTTGTAGCTCGGACCCAGTGACTGGAACTCTGTTAGGGTGAGTCAGTATGATTCCTCTGCCCCTTCTTGTACTTGTTACTTTCTCCTTTTCCTGTGACCCCTATTCTAAGGGTCTACCACTGTCTCAGGTGTCTCTGGTATGGGCCTAGTGCGGCTCCAGTACCAGGTCTGCTTTTAGCACCACCTTCATATGAATTAACATGAGGGTGATGATAGAAGCAGTGAGTGACACCAATACCGCCTCCTGATCAAAATTTGTTTTAGGGCAGTGTTAGAGACTTTCAGGCAGTGCTGATGTCCCTTACTGCTTCTATCTCCACCCCTGATGATATCGTGTTTCACAGAAAATACTGCGACAGAGGTAGAAGCAGAATGCCAGCAATTCATTCACATCTCCCATAACATGCACATGTAAAGCGTCATGGAACCAATGGCGCTATATAAATAAATAATAATAGTAATAATAATAACATAATAATAAAATCTACGTGTCACAAGTTGACTGCTCTTCCATCTGTACATTAAATGTTGTTAATTTCCTTTGAGACATTAAAAGTTAATGTCAGTTTTCTTTGTTTCTTTCCTTGTTACTGCTGAACTCATTCACCAGGTGATGCGGTTGATTACCCTTCTCCACCCTTTAAATAGTAGAGTTCGTTCTATGTTAGACCATCTTGCCGTGTGGTAGTAGTTCTCTGCTTCTGAAGCTTTCTTAGAGATCTCCTTGCTCTGCCTTGGAGAGCTGCTGTCTATTTCCAAGTATCCTTATTGTTATTTCATCAGGCACTGAACATTAAGTGAGGCTCTGTACATCGCGCTTAGGTCATTGGGTACCAGGCATTCGGCATGGCTCTAGGCATTGGCCATCAGGCACTGGGCACTGGGAATGGCTCCTGGCTTCAAACAAAGGACATCAGATACCTGGACATCCAGGGAGACTTTTGAGATTGGGACAGATCGTTAGTCACCGGACATTGGGTATGACTAAAGGCACCAGGCAGTGGTCATCAGACATCGAACATCAGCCACAGCTCAGAAATCAGACACAGCTCCAGGCATTGGTCATCAGGGCAGGCACAGCAGGGCATTAGGTATACTTAAGAAATGCAATAATGTTGCACATCCCTTGCATTTATGGGCCTGCTACAGACCAATGGTTACAGAACATAGTTAAACAAGAAAAGGACACGGGTCAGTGGAGAAGCATAGCACCCAATATGATCATATAAAACTATTTGCAAGCTTTATTGGGAAAATGGTATTTTCCCAATAAAGCTTGCAAATTGTTTTATATGACCACATTAGGTGGTGTGCTTGTCCATTGACCAGAATCCTTTTCTTGTTAGGGAATCAGGTATACCACACAGCAGGGCTTCAGATACAAGACAGGGAAGCTGGTACCAGGGAACGAACATGGACAGGATGGATCCATTAACAAACATAGGCACAAAGCCTTCAGCAACCACAGTGCTGATTACTAGCAGCACAGGAGCTGATTATAGGCAGAATAAGAGTAGCAGGCTGGACCTCCTCACATCTCTAGGTTAGGGAACCCAATAAGAAGCTCTGGTGATGCTAAAAGGCCCAAAGTGAAGAAGAAAAAGGCTGGTGACACCAGATCAATGTGTGCAGACTGCCCCTATAAAGTGGGGAAAGTATGTCCCCGCTTACCATAGGCATAAACCGGAACACACAGCAGAGGACCTCACAACACATGGCCAAGTACTCATATTTATTCTAAAGATTAGGTGCTTAATCAATATTTATTTAATGTGAATATTTCTGCCTCTTCACTAAGTATTTCTAATATTGGTACAGTGCACATAAATATTAATGATAGTCTTTAGTTTAGGAGTTTAGTTGCCTTTATAGGCAAATTGTTTTCTATATTTTTATCCCTATGCTGACTTGAGAACTAATTTTTGTGCAGATCTCTGAGAAGTCCTGAGTAACATTGACTTCTTGAGGGATCCCGAAGACTTAAAAATGAACATTAACCCACAAATGAGCCTGGGGAGTGAATACTGAATATTGAGCCCTGAAGGAATCCCTAAGACCGAATGCTGAACATTGACTCTTTGAAGAAACACAAGGACTGAATATCGAACATTGACTCTTTGAAGGAACCTAATGAATGAATAACGAACATTCATTCCTGAAGGAACCTGAGGGCCATCCGACAAAAAAGAAGAAGATCTGAATGAACTGGGCCATTGCTTAATGTCAGATGTATGGTACTCAGTGAGGGGAGCTAACCACTTAAAACAGGACTTGTGATTTAGTGGGAAGTGCCATTGTCTCATATAAGCGTGTGTATTAATAAATGTAATTACATAGGAAATTGTGATTATAAACCGAGTTTATATATATTCAATTTAGGACTTGCATAAAGTGTCATATAAAATATTGGGCATTATTCGTCAAAATTGTTGTAATTGTGAACCAATAAGCAAGTTGAAGATGAAATGATCTGCAAAAGGCAAAAAGTTAAATATTACACATTTCTTTTGTGTTTGGAGCAAAAAAAATATTTTTATCTTTTAAATTAAAAAAAATAAATAAATGGGCCTATGCAAAAGTTTGGGCACCCTTGTAAAGTTATCCAAGCACCAAGGTTTCAGACCATAATTAGCCTGTTAGGTTGTTACATCCATAGGAAATGCCAGGTTATGCAAATTTTACAGCCTTATAAAATTTCAGCATCCTCTAACCTTGTTCCAAAAACAGCAGCCTTGGGTTCTTCTAAGCAGATGCCTAGCACTTTGACAATGAAAATGGTGGAGGCTCACAAAGTAGGAGAAGGCTATAACAAGGTAGCAAAGTGTTTTCAAGTTGCCCTTTCATCAGTTTGAAATGTAATTAAGAAATGGCAGTTAACAAGAACAGTAGAGGTCAAAATAAGGCATGGAATACCAAGCAAAATTTCAGTGAGAGACGCTCATAGGATTGCTAAAGAGGCAAATCAGAACCCCCTCATGACTGCAATAGAACTTCAGGGATATTTAGCAGATTAAGAAGTTGTGGTACATGTTTTACTGTTCAGATACACCTGAACAAATATGGCCATCATGGAAGTGTAATCAGAAGAAAACCTCTCGTGCATCCTCACCATCAAATTCAGCATCAGAAATATTCAAAAGAAAATCTAAACAAGCCTGATGTATATTATAAACAAGTTCTGCGAACTAATCAGATTAAAATAGATCTACTTGGTACTGTGGATGTTCGGGTTCGTTGTGTTCGTCCGGACTTAAACAAAAAGCTCAGTTCTAGAACCAGACATGTCCAGAACTTGATCCTGGAACACAAACCTACATATGTCAATGGGGGACCAAAATTTCCGTGCTGAAAAATGGCTGTAAAATGGTTCAAGTAAGGGCTAGGGGACTGCAAAAGAAAGTAAAATGGGAGTAAAAGCAAGACAATGATACATAGTCTTTCTGAAGACAATACAACTGTCAGACTCATTAAACTCCTTGAATATTCCCTGCTTCCCCCTCCCACCCTCTATACTAGCGTCTCCTTGGTTGTAGTCAGACTACTGTAAACATCCCCCACTACCCACCCTCTGTGTCGGCATCTGTGATTAGTTGCAGTCAGCCAGCTGTATTAGTGTAAGTATGAATAAATAAGTAATTAAAATATAATGAAGTCGGCTTCCACCTATTTTTTATAATAAACAGATGTAAAACAGATAGCTATGGGCTGCAATCCCCAGCGGTCTGTTTTACTTTAGCTGCTTATCAAAATAAATAATTTAAAACTAATGGTGCGTGGATCCCTCCTTTTGATACCCAGCCAAATTAAAGCTGGTGGGAGCCTACATAATGTTTTAGTTAATTATAAATTTATTTCAACTGGTTCACTGGCAAAGACAGTCATGCTAATACTTGATGATGGGGCCAGAAGTTCCCACAATGAAAACCTTGCTGATTGACTGCTCTGAAACCTTTCAACATGCTCAAATTATATGACAAAGCCAAAGAGGAATCGGATGTACAATTAGAAGTCCATGTTTGGACATCATCATCGGACACTAGGTGTTTGATTTGGGTCTCAAACTTTACAGTTTTGTGACGCCTATCCCCACCCTTTGGCCACAATGATCAATAATATGTGTGGAGGAAAAAGGGCACAGAATTAAAGGAAAGAACATCTCGCCAACCATTAAGCATGGAAGAGGATCAATTATGCTGTGGGTTTATGTTGCAACCCATGGCACAGGGAACATTTCATTGGAAGAAAGAAGAATGAATTAAAATAAATTCTTGATGCAAACATAATACCATCTGTAAAAAAGTTGAACTTGAATAGAGGATGTCTTCTATAAATATACTGTATAATGATCCTAAACGTATTTTAAAATACACAACAGACAACCTCAAAAGATGCAAACTGAAGATTTTACCAAAGCCCTTGCAGTCTCTTGAGCCGAGCATCATTGAAAATCTGTGATTAGACCTCGAAAGAGCCGTGCATGCAAGATGACCCAGGAATCTCACAGAAATGGAAAACTTTTTTCAAGGAAGAATGGATGAAAATTCCTCAAACAAGAATTGAAAGACTCTTGGCTACAAAAAGTGTTTTCAATCTGTTATACTTGCCGAAGGGGGTGATATTAGATACTAACCATGCAGTGAGCCCAGACTTTTGCATCTTTACATTTTCTTTTTTGCTAATTTTGCCTAAAATATCAAGGAAATGTGTCATCTTGAACTTTACGCCTTTTAGAGATCATTTCATCTTCAACTTGCTTAACTGTTCACAATAACAGTAATTTTAACCAGTGGTGCCCAAACCTTTATTTGCCACTTAGCTCTTACTGTGTATTAATCTATCATTTTCTTTCATAATAATTTTTGCTGTTCTATATCTGCCACTGCTACTCCTTTGTTTATGCAAAATAAATCTATTGTATGTGTCACCACTTTGTTGCCTTTACAGTGTTGTTACATCACCAGGATCTTCTTACATCTAGATATATTAAAAATACAATTAGGTGCCAGACCAACCCTTTAATAAGATTTACAATACTAAGTTTTGATTTTTTTCTCAATTTTTTATTTATTAAAGGGAACCTGTCAGCCCCTTTGGGCATTTTAAACTGTGCCCACCAGCTTACACATAATGTAAACGGGGTTCTTATAACCCCTCTATATGCCCAGACTGACCCTTCATACCTGAAATATGAACTTATATTGTGTCCAGCGCTGGCCTCCTATTGGGTCAGGGAGGCTGCTATTTAGTCCTGATGTGTAAGGTCCTCACCGGCCCCCTAGCTGCAAAACCTGTCCTTTAGTTTGAAATTTCCCGCCTCTCCTCTGGCTGGCGCAGTGACTGACAGGAGCACTTGCACCTGCGCAGTGGAGCCGCTGGTGCAGTTGACCAAGCTCCTCCATTGAATCTGGTGCTGAATTCTCGCAAGATTTGTAAAGTCTCACGAGACTTCCGCACTTCAATGGATGAGCTTGGTCACCTTTTCCAGCAGATCCTGTTCGCAGGCGGTGTGCTCCTGTCAGTCACCGAGCCAGCCAGAAAAGGGGCGGGAAATTTCAAACTGAAGGGTGGATTTTGCAGCTAGGGGGCCAGCGAGGACATTATACATCAGGACTAAATAGCAGCCTCAATAGGAGACCAGGCCTGGAGACAATATGGGTTTATATTTCAGGTATGAGGGGTCAGTCTGGGCACATACATGGGTTACTAGAACCCCATTTACATTATGTGTAAGCTGGTGGGCACAGTTTAAAATGCCCAAAGGGGGTGACAGGTTCCCTTTATGTGTAAATATAAATTTTTCTTTTATACATTCTTACAAAAATTTCTTATGCATACATAGGAGGCAGAGGAAGAAAGGAAGAGATTTTCCCATACATTGAGACCTGCTATTGTAGATAGAAACTTGAAGAGCTGCTAATCAAACAGGTGTCTTAATTATATTGGGGAAAAAAGGAGTAAATTAGGTTATTTTAAAAATGACTTTTGACTTTGACTCTTAACTTATTTATTTTTACCTGATTAAGGCCTTTTTGTAAAAGGCCAAAACACATAGTATTGTATTTTATTTACATATTTTACAGTCAAGATCATTTTACCAGCCTTGGTATCAGTCTGTGAGAGCACTTTATTCCAGAACTTCTCATCTCTTTTTTGAAAAAAAAAATCACATGAAGATAACAATGAATAGATAAACATACACATATGAAAATTATGTAACCATTATATATTGGTATACATATAATTTAAATAACTTATTGAATTATTTATGATAGATGTCAATTAAATTTGATTTTCGGTTCAGGCCATTAGGAATACATGAATCCAAATTCGAAATTCAGAGGGCCTCGCTTAGTCAGAGAATATGGAGTTGATTGCCACATCTTTTAGGTTAAAAAAAGTTTTCATTTACTATACATTTAAAGTGCACCAGGCACCTGTTTTGGGGATTCTAAACCCTACCCACCACCTTTAACATGATGAAATTGGAGTCCTGTAACCCCTTTACATCCATAGATGTGCCCCTGAATACCTCATAAAATGACTTTTAGTCTGTGCAGCTGCATGAAAAACCTGCACCGCTCCCCAACACTGCCTTGCTGCATGAATGAATGAACAGAGATGTCCTTCAGAAGTAATGTGCCTATGCAGTGGTGCCCCTCACTGTGCCCTATTAAAGAGCCAGTGATTCAACTGTGAAGGTGCGAGACTTCAGGCACTGTGCAGCTGGAGTGAGACCAAAGCCTCCTACCTGTGCAATGAAATCACTGTCTCTTCAATAGGGCACTGTGAGGCACACCACTGTAGAGGCGCAAGACTTGTGAAGGATGTTGCTTTCATTCACTTGCATACACTCAGGAGAGGTGGGTTTCCCATGCACCAGAGCGGTGTTGGTGTGGAGCAGGGTGGATTCCCCATGCAGTGGGGTAGTGATGAAAACAATGTGCAGTACCCCATATGACCCTTAGAAAGTAATTTGCATATAGCGCAGATCAGAATAAAAGTCAGTTTATGAGGTATGCAGGAGGACATCTGGGCATATAAAGGGGTTACAGAGACCCTAATTTCATCATGTTAAAGGTGGTGGGAACAGTTTATAACGCAAAATAGGTGACAGGTGCACTTTAAGGGCTTAAACATTGTCCTTGTAAACATGCAAAAAATACTGCAATACACCAGACAGACCCTTTGTTGTTTTATTCTGTGCATAGTCTATATGTTCCTGAGGGGAGGTGTAGTGCAGTCAATGTGGTGTAAGTTGCATGTCTCACATATAATCACATATATGACATACGTTCAACCACAATTGATAAAATATTTAATTTAATAATTTTTTATGGAATATTTAGATTCAAATACTTTACTATTTTGCGTATGCAGACATAATCCACAGAATTTCTGTCCACACCTATAAGATTCACAAATGATGCTGATGCACGGCTTTGAACTGCAGAAGCGATCGGACTGTGGTAGCTTTAAGTCCCTTAAGGACTACTGTAGTAAAAATAATAAGTGAAAAAAAAATTGAAATTGAAAGAGGAATAAAAAAACTAAAGTTCAGAAATGTTGTCCCATTGACAATAAGACAAAAAAAATATACATACTATAATTGATATCATCATGTTAAAAAATATCCGATCTTTCAAAGTATAAAATAAATTAATCCGATTAGTAAACAGGGTAACTAATAAATGATTAAAAAAGCCAGAATTATGTTTGTTTTTCTGGCTGATGCAACATTGCAAAGAAATACAACAACAGGCGCTCAAAATGTCGGATCTACCCAAAAATGGTATTTTATAAATGTCAGCTCAAGGTACAAAAAGTAAACCCTCACACAGCCATAGCTCCTAAAAATGGGAAAGTCACAGTTCACAGAAGCGGTTACAAATGCTCCATTTTTTGGACAAATTTATGACTTTTTTTTTTTTTACTAATTTAAAAAAAAAAACTATACGTGTTTGGTATCTACAAACTTTTACTGACCTGACGTGTAATTCTGCCAGGTCAAATTTACCATATAGTGAATATGATAAATAAAAAAAAAATCAAAAACCATTGAGGAATTGCACATTTTTTGCAAATTCACCACCCTTGGTTTTGGTTTCAGTACCCTATATGGCAAAATGAATGTCAGGAAGGGGTTAATACATTTTTATAATAAGACTTCTATTTTCCTAATTTCTTTTTCCAGACTTTCTGTTTCGGTTTCTTTGCATTGGACAATCAAGCGCATAAGATGAATGGAACATTTAGATACTATATTATCCCATTGTTTAAAGAACTACTCATAAGAGGTTGCTGGTCATTTTTTAGTATGTAATCTACATGGTATCAAAGAGTAGTCAAGGTTAGTGATGAGCGAGTACGCTTGTAACTACTCAGTACTCGCACGTGCTGTGCTCGTGGTCCTCATCCCTGCATGTTGGCGCTCTTTAGAGAGCCAGCCCACATGCAGGGATGGCTGTTAGTTGTGGAATTGCAGTGATTGGCCGGCCGCACAGCGTCATCAGGTCTTTATAAGACCCGGCCGCGCTGTGCTCTGCACACAGCAATCCAGACAGTCAGTGCAGGGAGTGTGTCTGCTGAATCAGGGAGAGTTTTGCAGGGCTGCAAACTGGTGACCACAACAGTCCTTCTCAGGACTAATCTAGGTGGATATAGGCAGGCAGTCAGGGAGGGTATAGCCAGGTCGGAGTACAGGCTTTCTAGTGACCACAACAGTCCTTCTCAGGACTATTGCAGCTGTAGGCAGGCAGGCAGGCAGGGTATATAGCAATTCCTAGTGACAGTATACCAGCCTTCATCATATCTTGGGCTGGTGTACACAGTCTAAAACAGTCCTGATAGTGTCAGACTCTCACTAATTCTCGCTCCTAAAAAGCTGTTAGGTTCTTAGTGCGTGCATTTAAAAACCGCAAGTGTGTGCCCGTTGGTGGCAGCGTACGGGTGCACTTTTGTGTGTTTTGCACAAACTAGGATATAACGCACAAGTGCAGTGAATAATACACGTCAGCAGCACGTGATAGTGTCAGACTTCTCACTAATTCTCGCTCTTAAAAAGCTGTTTGCTTCTTAGTTCGTGCATTTTCAAACCGCAAGTGTGTGCGCGTTGGTGGCAGCGTACGGGTGCACTTTTGTGTGTTTTGCACAAACTAGGATATAACGCACAAGTACAGTGAATAATACACGTCAGCAGCACGTGATAGTGTCAGACTTCTCACTAATTCTCGCTCCTAAAAAGCTGTTAGGTTCTTAGTGCGTGCATTTAAAAACCGCAAGTGTGTGCCCGTCGGTGGCAGTGTACGGGTGCACTTTTGTGTGTTTTGCACAAACTAGGATATAACGCACAAGTACAGTGAATAATACACGTCAGCAGCACGTGATAGTGTCAGACTTCTCACTAATTATCGCTCCTAAAAAGCTGTTTGCTTCTTGGTGCGTGCATTTTCAAACCGCAAGTGTGTGCGCGTTGGTGGCAGCGTACGGGTGCATTTTTGTGTGTTTTGCACAAACTAAGATATAACGCACAAGTACAGTGAATAATACACGTCAGCAGCACGTGATAGTGTCAGACTTCTCACTAATTCTCTCTCCTAAAAAGCTGTTTGCTTCTTAGTGCGTGCATTTTCAAACCGCAAGTGTGTGCCCGTTGGTGGCAGCATACGGGTGCACTTTTGTGTGTTTTGCACAAACTAGGATATAACGCACAAGTACAGTGAATAATACACATCAGCAGCACGTGATAGTTTCAGACTTCTCACTAATTCTCGCTCCTAAAAAGCTGTTTGCTTTTTAGTGCATGCATTTTCAAACCGCAAGTGTGTGCCCGTTGGTGGCAGCGTATGGGTGCACTTTTGTGTGTTTTGCACAAACTAAGATATAACGCACAAGTACAGTGAATAATACACGTCAGCAGCACGTGATAGTGTCAGACTTCTCACTAATTCTCACTCCTAAAAGCTGTTAGGTTCTTAGTGCGTGCATTTACAAACCGCAAGTGTGTGCCCATTGGTGGCAGCATACGGGTGCACTTTTGTGTGTTTTGCACAAACTAGGATATAACGCTTGCATACAGTGAATACACGTCTCCGTCTGTGTCTGACTTAATCTCTAATTGTCGCTCTTAAAAAGCTGGTAGCAATAGCTATAATCTGATTGTCCAGGTAAAACCTGTGTGTTGGGACGCCTTCATTTAGCTGTGTACCGTCAGCACAGCATTGAAAATGCGCAAGGGCGTTGGCAAGGGACAAGGAAGTGGACGTGATGGTGGTGCAGGCAGAGGCGAGGTTGTGTGCAAGCTCTAATTTCGCCACAACAAAGGGCCACATCTACTCACTCGCACGTCCTGTCCCAAATTCTTGGGGACCGCAGCAGTACACCGCTCTTCAACCCAGACCAGTGTCAACAGGTTGTTAGTTGGATAGCGGATAATGCTTCCAGTCAGATTGGCACCACCACAAACACCCTGTCTTCCACACGGTCAAGTGTCAGTAGCCGTGATACTGCACCACACAATCCACAACCTGATCCTTCTTCCTATCTCCAGGACGAGTACACGTCCACGGACATTACTGATCCCACACTTGGACACTCTGAAGAGCTGTTCACGTATCCATTCGCACATTCTGGCCTCTTGCCAGCTCCTGTTGAAGTGGGTCATGAGGAGAGCGTATGTACCGATGCCCAAATATTTGAGCAGCCACGGTCTCACGAAGACAATGGTGGGAACGTGTCTCAACAAGGGGTGGACGATGATGAGACACAATTGCCAGGAAGTCAGAAGGAGGAGCAGCGTGCAGAAGAGGAAGACGACGTGGTGGATGATCCAGTAACTGACCCAACCTGGCAGGAGGAGATGCAGAGCGAGGACAGCAGTGCACAGGGGGAGGGAGGCTTATCATCACAACAGGCAGTAAGAAGCAGGGTGGTGGCCCCAGGCAGAAGTCAGGCAACCGTTCCCCCGGAACAACAACACGACACAAGGTGCCTGTACAAATGTTAGGTCTTCCCGAGTCTGGCAGTTTTTTAAGTTGGCTCCAGATAATTCTAAAAAGGCCATTTGCAACAGCTGCCATGCCAGCATCAGCAGTGGTACCAAAACTAGCAGCCTGACCACCACCAGCATGATCAGGCACATGTCAGCCAAGCACCCGACTTTGTGGGATGTACAACAGAGTCGAGGAGCAGTGCTTACTGATGTCACTGCTACGTCTTCGGGTGGTGTGCGTGCGAGCCAATCCCCTGTCGATGCTGCATGCGAACAAGCCTCCTGCCCTGCACCTGTAGTTGCCCGCGCACAAATAACACCATCATCAAGCACATCCTTGTCCCAGCGCAGCGCTAAGTTATCTATGCACGAAACGTTTTAACGCAGGCGCAAATACGCTGCCAACGCCCCATACGCCACAGTTCTAAATGCTAACATTTCGTGACTGCTTGCGCTGGAAATGCTGCCTTTTAGGCTGGTGGAGATGGAAGCATTCCGCGACCTGATGGCGGCAGCTGTCCCACGTTACTCGGTCCCCAGCCGCCACTATTTCTCCCGGTGTGCCGTCCCCGCATTACATAACCACGTGTCACATAACATCACATGTGACCTGAACAACGCTGTTTCAGCCAAAGTCCACCTAACCACAGACACGTGGACAAGTGCTTGTGGGCAACGCCGGTATATCTCAATGACGGCACACTGGGTTAATATTGTGGAAGCTGGGACCCAGTCTCAGCGAGGGACGGAACACATCCTTCCCACACCAAGGATTGCAGGCCCTACCTCAGTCCGGGTTTCACCCACACTCTACAGCTCCGGAATGTCATGCTCCTCAGCCTCCTCCTCCTGCGCATCCTCATCCACTTCACCCTCCACACCAGTCCCAATCTGGAAGCACTGCAGCACTGCCTCGGCGAAGCGGCAACAGGCTGTGCTGAAGCTAATATGCATGGGTGACAAACCCCACAATGCAGAAGAGGTGTGGACAGCTCTGAAGCAGCAGGCAGATCACTGGCTCACGCCTCTGAACCTAAAGCCAGGAAAGGTCGTGTGCGACAATGGCCGGAACCTGGTGGCGGCTTTGAGGCGAGGCCAGCTGACACATATTACATGCGTGGCCCATGTGCTCAACCTCGTGGTTCAGCGGTTTCTAAAATCATACCCAGAGCTGTCTGATCTGCTCGTAAAAGTTCGCCGCCTGTCTGCAAAGTCACCTACTGCTTCAGCCGGCCTTGCCGGCTTTCAGAGGCGTTTGCAGCTTCCGGCTCACAGACTGGTGTGTGATGTCCCCCACGTTGGAATTCAACTCTGCACATGTTGGTCAGGATTTGTGAGCAGAAGAGGGCAGTTGTTGAGTACCTGCATCACCTAAACCGTCGGGAAATGGGTCAAACTCCACACATAACACCTGAGGAGTGGAGATGGATGTCCGACCTATGTACCGTCCTCCAAAACTTTGAGGACTCCACCAAGATGGTGAGCGGTGATGATGCCATTATTAGCGTCACCATACCGCTTCTCTGCCTTCTAAAACGGTCTCTGCTATACTATCTTAGTATAGAGTAATCAGACAGATACAGGATAAGCCTCCGGTGAGCGGGGACACCACTAAAAATTAGGGTGCATTCAAACTCCGCTGGTAGGCAGGGAGAGCAATCCGTATAGAGCCCCTTGTAGGATTTCTTTATTGTTCGAAACCTGCAAACTAATAGATTTTTTAATTTTTTTGTCTAAACGTAATTGTCACGTAATTGAGTGTGCTTTATTATTGTCTAAAATAAAAAGAGTTTATTATTCTTAAAATTGGGGTTATTTATTCGTATATTGATTATTACTTCCCCTTATATACTAGAAACTTGCTTGATGTATTGATTATTCAGATATGGCTAGTAATTTTTTGTCCGGACCCATAAATATTGACTCTTGGGCCAGTGAGGCCGAGGAAGTTTTTGCCATTGATGGGGACCCTAGTGGTTTTGTGCCTACACCTACTCTGAGATCTACCTTTAAAGATCTCACAAGTACCTATAAAAATTATCTTAAATCTTGGTGGGAAATAAAAGCACTGGAAAATTATATCAAGAATAAGATAGTACCGAAAGGGCTTAGATTAAATATTCTTCCTTCCCCTAAAGCGAGCAGTCCAGGTTTATTAGCAGCCTGGAAGGAAGAATCGATTACCTCGTCTCTGCGATTCATGAACCTCCTGTTGGAGGAGGAGAAAAAATTGCTTAAGAACTTTAACCTGTCCTTGAAAGACTTGATTGAAAAGTCTCTTAAATTTAAATCAGACCCTGAATTTAACAAAAAGGAATCTTTATTACAAACTAACGTTGAGAGGTTCCAATTACAACTCAAGAAGAGAAAACAATCACAATTTCTGAGAGATTTAGGGGAGTTTAGAGAGAATAAAGCTTACTCTCAGTTAGAGCTAGCCGAGCCTCAACCATCTGATCCTTCAACCTCTGACACAGATTACTCCGATTGGGAGGGCCAAAAACGCCCAGAAAGGATTGAGAATCAGGGACGTAGTCGTGGTAGAGGCAGAAGGGTCAATGGTGGGACCCAAGAGAACCAAGGAACAGGCAGGAAGAGAGGAGGGAGGAACAACGTGCTCCTCACAGAATGGGGAGATCCAGAAGGGACCCTCAGGGAGGAGGAGATCGACAGAGAGGAGCCAATGGTGGCTCGGGTGGCTCACCATTTGGTTCACCACAGCCTTTTTTGGGGCAACATGCACCGATAGGCTATCTTCTGAGAAATCGGAAATAAAAATTATAAATTTAAGCTCTTTTGTTCTGAGTAATTCTCAGCTAAAGGTACTGTCGAAAGGTTTTTCATTTGTCCCTACTACCAACTATCAGACTTTCAACTGGATAAAAGATCTTAATTAATTTGGACGCAAACTTAAATGGAGGAAATTTTTCGCCATGAATAATAGAGATGAGTGTTTACGACTTGGTATCTCGGAGGAAGATCTTGAGGGAGTCAGAGAATTAGCAGGCCTTTTAGATACAAATGTTAGAGAGAGAGGGCTTGGACCATTCACAGACTTGAGATCTAGAAGCACCAAGATGCCACCTGTTGGTGACTATAGAAATATTGACCTTTTCCTTAACTTGGTGGAGCGAGATCTGAGGAGAATCAGATCCCCAAATCGAGATTATAATCGGAATCTGAGTTCTGATGAATGGTTGGCTTTGGCAGAACTAGAGAATAATAAGGAATTAATTTTGAAACCCTCTGATAAAGGTGGGAACACTGTAGTGTTGAATAATAATAATTATGTAAAGATATGTCTTACGATCCTAAATGACAGAAATAGTTACGAGATTCTTGAAAAAGATCCCACCAACATCTATCTTGAAGAGTTGTTTGGTATTTTGGATGATGGTCTGGATAGCAATTTATTGTCGGCTAGTGAACATAAGTTTCTAGTTCCTAAACACCCTAGCATCCCTACCTTTTATGCTGTGCCGAAAATACATAAGGGGTTAAATCCCCTTAAGGGCAGACCCATAGTAGCAGGCACTAACTCTATAGGTCAAGGTATAGGAGTTTATACTGATAAGATCTTGCGCCCTTTTGTCATGTCACTTCCCTCATATTTGAGAGATACCTCGGACCTTCTTGTTAAACTTGATGGGTTGTTATTGGAGGACAACGCGCTTCTGGTGTCTATAGATGTAGAAGCTCTCTATAGGAGTATTTTACATGAAAAAGGTTTAAAAGCTGTAGAGTATTATTTGAGTAGTAGAGCACTACAGTTTAGAGCACATAATGAATTTGTTATAAGATTGTTGCAATTTATTTTGCTTTACAATTACTTTCTCTTTAATGGACGTTTCTACCACCAGCTCAGGGGCAGTGCGATGGGGAGCCCTTGTGCTCCGAATTACGCAAATTTGCTCCTGGGCTGGTGGGAGGAGACTGTGGTGTTTGCTGAGGAGAGTAATTGGTGGCAACCTAAGATAGGTATGTGGTATCGCTTCATTGATGATGTGTTTGCTGTCTGGTTGGGAACTACTGATGAGTTGGATAGATTCATTCAGGATATTAACATCAATGATCTGAATTTGAAATTTACCTATGAGATTGGGCAACAGAGACTGCCTTTTTTAGATCTTGAGATTTCAAAAAGAGATGATGGATACTTTGAAACCAAAATTTTTAGGAAGCCGACGGCGACTAATAGTCTCCTGCACTGGGGCAGCTGCCATCCGCTCTCCCTTAGAAAAGGTATTCCGAAGGGATAGTATCTTAGAGCTAGGAGGAACTGCTCTGGTGATGAGACTTTTTTGAGAGAAGCTTCATTTTTGCGCAATAGGTTTTTGAATCGAGGATATCCTGATGATGTCTTGAAGGAAGCCTATAAATTTGCCTCAGGGAAAGATAGAAACTCCTTGTTAGTACCTAAAGACCGTCCGCAACAGGATAACATCGTGAGGATTATCGGTACTTATGATAATCAGGCAAATAAGGTACAGGGTATTCTTCGAAAATACTGGGATATCCTTAGGGCTGATGAGAATATTGATCAGTGCATTTCAAAGAATCCCAGTGTGACGTATCGTAAAGGTAGATCTTTGAAAGATCGACTGGTTTATAGCCATTATGCTAAACCACCACCCAAAGGGTCCTGGCTTGATAGGAGGATCTGTGGTACGTTTAGATGCGGGAACTGTAAGTTCTGTAAATGGGTGTGCCCTACTAAATTCTTCTGTAGTACGCACGATCATAGGAAGTTCTTCTTGAGAGATTTTGCCAATTGTCAAACACAGGGAGTAGTATATATGGCAACCTGCACCTGCCCTCTTAATTATGTTGGTGAAACTAAAAGAGAGCTTAGAAAACGCATAGGGGAGCATCTTGGCGATATCCGGAAAAAACACGATACCCCCTTGTCTAGACACGTGAGAGAGATACATGGAGGTAATGCGAGTGATATCTCTTTTTGTGTCCTAGAGGTGGTGAGTAAAAACCCTAGAGGGGGAGATTGGAACAAGTTGATTTTGCAGAAAGAAACACAATGGATCTTTAGATTAGATACGGTCTCTCCGAGGGGACTTAATGAGGCACTTTCCTTTGGGTGCTTTCTTTAATATGGCGGGATTCCTCTTGTTTATGGCATTGTTACTGGACAAAAATTTAATTAGGATCCGTAAGCATGGACCTTTGTTCATTATCACCGTGCTGTTGTAATTTACATGGTGAATAATCATCCTGTCTATATGCATATCAAAGTGGTAATGATTGTTACCCTATCTGGCGGATTTACTATAGGACACAATATAATTTCATTAAGATTGCTATTATCTACTCTATTGTTTATAATTTAAATAATGGTTTCATCTGTTTTTTGTAACATGATGATACTAGAATTAATATCTTTAATGAGATCTGGTTGTTTTCCGATGTGGCTGTGGCTGTCACCAATTATGGGGTATATAATACTTGAATGTGGATGCTTTACTGTAGTCTTGACTGATGATTATCCCTTTTCAGGGGATAGCACTGTGTTTACCACTTGTGATTAGTGGATCTTATATATGCGCTTCCATGGTAACATAACCAACTAGCTATGACTACTTCCGGTTTTGCAGCAGAGAAAGTGTGTGCGGCCGGGCTTTAGTGTATGTGGACGCGTCTCCATGGTAGCGCGTCGTCTATTGATGACGCGCTTCCGGTTTTCGCGTTACCCGATGGTGACGCGTCCCTATGGTAACGGGCCGTCTAATGGTCACGCGCTTCCAGTTACGGACTTCCGGTTTCGCTTCACCCGGTAACACTTGTCCATAGAGGGCGGTTGCATTCCTGTGACCGCGCAGGTGTTTGGGCTTACGGCTAATGAGCGTCTATAGTATATAGGCGTGAATCCTAGCTTTTCCAGCAGTAGCCTCCATCATAGGAGAAGGATGTGTGGACCTTAAGGAGCCGTGAGTAAGCCTTGCTGGGAAGCTGGTTGTTCTTTGAGTATGTGAGCTTTTTCATTTGAGTCTCTAATATACTTGCAGTTACCAGTATCATGAATGGAGATCTTAATAATCCTTTAGCATTATGAAGTGGAGCGTCCCTCACATTCCCAGTTTAAATGGATTATGTATCCCTTTGTGAGCATCTACAGTATTGTGTATCTCTTGGTAAGACCACGTTTGCCTGATTCTTCTGTCATCCCAGATGTTTCAGATAGAGCTAAGGTGTCCTCATATGATCTGTTTTATCAGTAGATTGGTGGAAGGGCTCTAACCTTATCCAATCCACAACCCTCTATCGGCTGTAATCATCAAGGATTATTGTATTCCATAAAACCCTTATCGGCTGCAACCATCCAGGATTATTGCTGGAAACCATGAAGCCATCGCGATATGAGAGTATCTAAATGGTTAATAGGTGATAACACGCCTTTGAATTATTTTTGTAACGCTAAATATTGTGTCTATGCTGTTATTAATTTTGATTTATTTGTGTTTTAGATGATCATTAATTCATATATCAATGACCCTGTGTATCCATAAAAGATGTTGCCTCCTGATGAACCCATTTCAACGGACACAACGTCAAGGGGGAAACGCGTCGAGGCTGTGGTTAAAGAACAGGACACTGTACCTCCACAATTACTAAAGCAAAGGAAGGACTGGCTTTGATTGGATTGCACTATTGATATATGTTGAGCATTTACCATGAAGCTGTGATTACCCTGCGAGTGCTTAATGTTGGTATTGGGGGATAGATTACCTAATTTGACAATTTTTAGTAATCAATAGTCTGTAGGTGTATGGACCTTAATTCTGAACTAGAGGGTGCGACCTTATCATGTTATTCCCTATCTTAGTATAGAGTAATCAGACAGATACAGGATAAGCCTCTGGTGAGCGGGGACACCACTAAAAATTAGGGTGCATTCAAACTCCGCTGGTAAGCAGGGAGAGCAATCCGTATAGAGCCCCTTGTAGGATTTCTTTATTGTTCGAAACCTGCAAACTAATTGATTTTTGAATTTTTTTGTCTAAACGTAATTGTCACGTAATTGAGTGTGCTTTATTATTGTCTAAAATAAAAAGAGTTTATTATTCTTAAAATTGGGGTTATTTATTCGTATTTTGATTCATGCACCTTCACTCACCCATAGGTACACACTTCTGGACTTTGGCTAATCGCTGGACTGCTTCTCCTTCTCCTCATCTGCCACCATGATGACCGTTACAAAAGTTAGGCCATTGTTTCATGTATACCCCCAGTGGTAAATTTTTTCACCCATTCTTTCAGAATGGGCATTACAACGACAGGAGACCAGCTCCTTTGCAATGGGAACAATGTTTTGAGGCCCTCATGCACGTCTCTATCCAGGGACAATGTGGAGCCTCCCAATTTTTGGCTGCCCTGGCAAAGGGCTATACTACAATACACCCACTTCCTTACAATGGGCACTTCAGGTTTACAGGCCCTCATGCACGTCTCTATCCAGGGGCATTGGTGAACCTCCCAATTTTGGACTGCCCTGGCAAAGGAAAATACTACAATAGACCCACTTCCTCAAAATGGGCACATTATGTCAAGAGGCCTTCGTGTACGTCTCTTCTCAGGGACATCGGAGTGCCACACAATATTTTAACGTAAAATCTTTTATGCAATCACAAAAAGTAACATACACCAGCTGTATCTCACTATTGGGTATGTGCCCTTAACATTTCCGCCATGAAAATTCTTTTTGGTGTCATTTTGGGAGGTTTTCTGGTGAGTCTGTAAAAATGGCATTGTTCACAGCTGTGACTTTTGAGTGAGAAATGCTTACAGGGGTCTTCTCCATGCTGTTGCCATGTCATTTGAGCACTCTTCTGAGACTTTTGTGACTTTTGTGACATTTTTAGGGTTTCTACATGCTACCGGGGGTCATTTCATAAAAATACTCGGGTCTCCCATAGGATAACATTGGGCTCGGTGCTTGGGCCGAGAACACGAGTATCTTGGGATGCTCGGCCACAGCATCGAGCACCCGAGCATTTTGGTACTCACTCATCACTAGTCAAGGCATTTTTGTAATGTAGTACTATCCCAACAAGTATGTAGCCACGATGACATATGTTTCTGCAGGTTGGATGTATGATCTTGAAATTCTGTTTGCTCTGTGCACTTTTTTATTTTTTTTTCTAGAGAAAATTGCCACAGCTTTATCTAGTTAATTGTGGCTGTTTATATTTAAGAAAGCAGTTTCCTTAAAGGAGATGTCCATGGTATAAAAAGTAAAAAAAAAAAAAAAATCTGGATATGCTAATTCAGTGATTGTAAAGTTTGTCTGTTTTTTTTCCTTATCCTTTTGAGGATCCTCCAAGATAAATTAGATAGATAGAGCTCACCCCTCCCATTAAGCTTCGTGTATATTCACTGCACTGAGCTGACAGGGTTACCATGGTGACTTTACACTGCACCGATGACATGGCCGAAGCTCTCGGTGCCTGGCTTCACCATAGCTGTCAATCAAAAATAGGGTTGTTTATTTATTTAAATAAATAATTTAAAAAAAAAGTATTTTTGATTGCTAACCATGGTAAAACTAGGCAGCTGGGGACTGCAGCCCATAGCTGACTGCTTTTTATGTGCTTAGAATGAAAATTACAGGGGACCTCTAGGCATTTTTTTTCCACTATTTATTTATTTTACACATATATATTGGTAGGTTGGTTGCCATACACTAATGGATATGACAACCACACACACACACCAATACAGATTGTAGGGGCACAGTCTGAGTGCAAGAGCCGGTCACAGACACTGTCACAGAGATTAAGCAGCATCTGTGATTGGCTGTTGCAGTTCAGTACAGTGAATACTCAGAAGCTTAATGAGCAGCCCTGAAAGCAAGCAGTGGAAGAGCAGGAGACTGGTGAGAACTATCTATCTATCTATCTATCTATCTATCTACAAGAAAAACAGAAGCAGCGTGTTCAGCTGGTTTTAGCAGAGTGCAGAGCGTCCCACGGGCTCCTCCTAGCCCCTATAATATATACAGTTCAAAAGAGGGTCACAGCAGTTCTTTCTTTAAGCAAGGGTTGCTTAATCCAGCTCAGGCATACATGGCAACGTTTTGAGATGCACCAGCTCTTTATCGAGCAACCACATAACAATTGAATCAGTATTTTATACACCTTTAGCCTCTGGCATCATTTCCTTACAAACAATTTGCGTAAATATTTATGCAAATTGTTTGTAAGGAAATGATGCAAGAGGCTAAAGGTGTATAAAATACTGATTCAATTGTTATGTGGTTGCTGAATAAAGAGCTGGTGCAGCTCGAAACGTCGCCATGTATGCCTGAGCTGGATTAAACAACCCTTGCTTAAAGAAAGAACTGCTGTGACCCTCTTTTGAACTGTATCTATCTATCTATCTATTTGTCTGTCTTTCTGTCTATCTAGCTTTTAGTGAGATCTATATTTTCAGTTGGCATAATGAATGCGGTATAACCGGATCCAGGGCCCATTGACTTCCATTATAATCGATGCCAGATCATACCCCATCCGTTCGGGTGTCTTATTTTATCAAGCCCAAAAAACATTACATTGTGTGTTTTTTGAACTTGGTAAAAAATTGTGTCTGCCCTCATCTGGCAGAAAATGGATGCAACAAGATTTCTGCTAGCTTTAAAAAAAATGCTGGTGTGAAACCAGTTCTAACACAGATTAATTTCTAATTATTAATAACTAGCTGTGAGCCCGATGCAAATGCATCGGGATTCTAGAACGTGGCAATATTATTTGCATTAATAGCATTATTATTACCATTAATAGCATAATTATTAGCATTAACAGCATTATTATTAGCATTAATAGCATTATTAACAGCAATAATAGTACTATTAATAGTATTGTTATTAGTATTAATAGCATTATTACCATAAATAGCATTAATAATAGCATTAATAGCATTATTATGAGGAGTAATAGCATTATTAGCATTAATAAAATTATTAATAGCATTAATAGAATTAAAAATAGCATTAATAGCATTATTAATAGGATTAATAGCATGATTATTAGAATTAATAGCATTAATATTAGCATGAATAGCATTAATAGCATTATTAATAACATTAATACCATTATTAATAGCATTAATAGCCTAAATAATAGAATTAATAGCATAAATAATCGCATTAATAGCATGAGTATTAGCATAAAGAGCATTAATAGCAATATTATTAGCATTAATAGAATTTTGAATAGCATAAATAGCATGATTATTAGCCTTAATAGCATTATTAATAGCGTTAATATGATTATTATTAGCATTATTAGCATTAATACTAGCATTAATAGCATAATTATTAGCATTAATAGCATTATTATTAGCATTAATAGCATTAATAATACAATTAATAGCATTAATATTAGCATTAATAGCATTAATAGTATTATTAATAGCATGAATAACATTATTAATAGCATTAATAGCATTAATAGCATTATTAATAGCATTAATAGCATAAACAATAGAATTAATAGCATAACTAATCGCATTAATAGCATTACTATTAGCATAAAGAGCATTAATAGCAATATTATTAGCATTAATAGCATTTTGAATAGCATAAATAGCATGATTATTAGCCTTAATAGCATTATTAATAGCGTTAATATGATTATTATTAGCATTATTAGCATTAATAGTAGCATTAATAGCATAATTATTAGCATTAATAGCATTATTATTAGCAGTAATAGCATTATTATTAGCATTAATAGCATTATTAATAGCATTAATAATACAATTAATAGCATTAATATTAGCATTAATAGCATTAATAGTATTATTAATAGCATGAATAATTATCTATGATGAATGATTTGATTTAATTCCAAATGAGCTCCTACAGTTGGAAGCATATCTCCCAGTGACCACACATCCAAACAGCTTAATACATCCACATCTTTGTTATCTACTGTAGGCTCTTTTAAGTGTGGGCAGAAACTGTGTGGCTTCTGTCCATACAGGCTAAATACAAATGAGTGTATCTCTAGTTTGAATGGTTCATGCCATAAACTTAAAACATTTGTGAATTGCAGTACATTTTGCATATACGTTAAAAGTTCTATTAAATGTGCTATACAGTTTGTTGGTTGCACAAGCTGTCCAGTGATGAAATATATTTTAGAACACATATGTGATGTCGAGAATTCTACTACACATAGTTTGTCAGGGGCTTCACGCCATCTTCTAAATGAAAATAGAGAGGTTGGTAGTAGCTTGAGGGTTAATGACATGGACAACATTCTTCTTCTGAGAAGGGAAGGAGACCGAGCACGAATTTTACACAATGGATATTTTCTTTGGAAACAAGTCTACCAAAGAACAGGAATATTAAAATAGTTTTAATGTTTATGTGGCACCCCAGAGTCCTGTTGCCACAATAGCCTTGCCTCCCTTGGGGGGTAAGGTCATGCTTGGAAGCAAGATAGGGTATCCACACCAGGTAACCCACAGCACCCAACACCTTCCTGACTGCAGACCAGAAGGAGAAGCTCTAACCTGGGTACAGGGGAATCTCTCCTATAAATTCTGTTTGGAGGCAGGGTTAGTGAGTGCAGTTCCGGAGAAGAAGACCTGTGGACTTGAGCAGTGCTAAGCTTGTCCCAGGTTGAGCAGAATGAGGAACAGCCAGAATGAGGGACCCATGAGCCGGGGTCAGAGGAGAGTAGAAGAGCAGGCCTAGGGAGTGGAGCCGGTTGAACGGTCCACCCCAGAGCAGAGCACCAGAACTGGACACCAGAGTCCGAAGTTGCAAGGGTGCTCCAGGTCCAGCAGCCAAAACCAGAGGACAGGAGATTCCACATCTTTTGACCACCAAAGCACTTGGAGGCACAACAGTGTAGGAGAGTCCAGGGACAGTGGTCAGAGGAGAGACACCCGGGAAGGTCTCGAGCTGCTTGCCATATCAGTGAGAGACTGTCCAGCAGGAACAGAGTGTCGCAGCTTAGCTACAGGCAGCGAGGACCAGCACACAGGAGCACAGCACTGAGGCCTCAGAACCAGCTGGGTGGATAGATCCCTCGCTAACTTCCTGGCCATCTAGATTCCTAACATCGAATGTGGACTGTACCCTGAAATCTACTACCTCAGTAAAGGTAAAAGAAACAACCCCTGTGTGTCTGTCAGTTATTCAGCGCCCTGAATCCTGCACCTCAACGGCCTACCACCGGCCACAGATTTTAACGGTTGCCCCGGGGAACCGTTCCACCCATGGGGAACGATACCACCTCAGCTTCCCATCCATCACCCCAGAGGTCCCGCACTGCAGCACCGACCCCATTGGGTAGCGTCACAACACCTGTCCCCTAAATCCTAGCCCCAGAACCTTTAGAAAACTGATCCCCCGGGTCAAGGAAGCCGGGTCTTGACCCCTGTGACTACCCCGGGCGCGCTCCAAAGCCCGGTTCCGAGTACCTCATGGGCCTGGGGCAGGACATTTATTAGATAAACTTTGTATATAGTATACAGTAGTATTTTTGTGTAATCTTAATATGATATTAACAATTTGTCATTTACTTTGCAAGGTATGTATATATTTATGGGGATTTCCTAGTAAAGGAAGTTTATACATGGAGACTTCACACTAAATGAATAGTGGTATAAATAAGAACACTATGTTCGAAACGCATAAGCTAATCATTTATTTTTTTGCATTTACGTCGAGGAGCTTCAAGTTATCTTTGGTCAAACTCTGGTTCAAAAGATAAGTGAAATAGAATAGTGCCCAAGCCCTTTTTGTAATAATATGAGAACATATAATAATTTGTATGAAATTAAAATGATTACTGTATTTTATATATTGTAGTAAACAAAATATCCATATATCAGAAACCAAAAATGTATGAAATTACAGATGGAAAACCCATTTTTATTTGCTAGTATTTACAGATTTTATTACATTTATTCATTTTGCCAAGTAAATATTAAGGGTAAACCATACAAGTTGTACTGTTGCTCTACATCAGTAAGGTACAAGGACCAATTCAAATACAGGTGATTTGTTACAACTTTCTAGAATTAGCAATAACATAACTTTAAGCAGCATTTACTTTGTAAAAACATTCCTTATGTACAGCGCAACCTCTTCACTTCATGTTAACCACCAATGCTGTGAGTGCTCTTTGTGAGACGCGTTTCCGTTCACATACGTCTCCCAGAGCCTTGAACATGTTTACTAACTGAGTCACTATATTCGAGTCAGTCATTTCTTAAGTGAAGAGATGGTCAAAAAGCAGCTTTACCGGAAAGCTCCCAGCAGAAAATGAAATAATGCAAGAATTTGTGTCTTATGTTGCCAGTGTGTTAGCGATAAAAAAAAGGTATGAATTATGTCATACATTTGCTATGTGTCAGCGTAACATCAAAGACTCTTGAGTGGGACACGTCAGAGCAAGTTAGGATAACAACCTTGGGGATTTGGACATTTGGTCATTCACTTCTGCAAAACTGAAGCCAGAGGTGAGACGGCAGACAATGTCTTCTACCTCAATTCTTCTACAATTCTTCTACAATCTGAATAGATATGCAGTGCTGAAGAGGGCTTACACTGTGCAATGAACAACGTGCTTCAGATGTGCACTGAATATTCTGTAATAAATCGGTGTAAATAGGCTGCCACCGTTTTTGGTGGCATGAGTCTGCATTTTACAGTACAATACACTGAAAAGAAGGATGATCTTGTGAAGCCCCAAAGATAATTTCATCTGACAAATAAGTATTTCACAAATTTGCCTAGTGAGTGGCAGCCTTTTTAGACTGCACAATTTTCATGAATGCACAATATACATTATGTTCTTTAACTCCTTCTTGACTTTTGAGGTTTATATACATCAAAAGTCATGTTCCTGCCTTTGATACAAGCTCATCCATCAAGTGCCTTTAGCATCCGTAGGTGCATCTATGCACCTGCGGCTGTTAACCATTTATATCTGGCTGTCAATCTCTGACACCTATATTTAATATGGTCTGGCAGGGGGCAAATCATTCCTCTTGCTCATCGTCGTGCCCGTCACATGATTGTGGGGTGCGGATGGGTTGTCTCGACAGCTGGGTATCTGCTAATGACCCATGTGTGTTTCATTATGGTGCTTCTGTAAATGCCGGCCCATATTCATAGGATATCATGATTTCTGCTATTCAGAGGAGTGCTGATGCATTGTTGTGTATAACAAAGCCGATGGAATTGCAGCTTCAAGTCCCCTAGAGGGAATTTTAAGTAAAGTAAAAAGTAAAAAAATGTTTTTAACAATTAGAAAAAAATAAAGAAAACACAAAAGTTCAAATCACCATCCACCCCAATAAAAATAAAAGAATTATAAAAATAAAAAATTCCATATTTGGCATCACTGTGTTCAAAAATGTCTGATCTATCAAAATATAAAATAAATGAATACCATTGGTAAAAAGCATAAAATGAATCAAAATTCTAGCATTATGTGTTTTTGGTCACAGCAACAGTGCAACACAATTTAATAAGAAGGGATGAAAACATTATATTTACCCCAAAATGGTATCAGTTAAAAAAAAAGTCAGTTCAGGGTGCAAAAGATAAACCATCACAGAGCTCCAGATAGTGAAAAATGAAAACATTATGAGTCATGGAAAATAGTGACATAAGCAAGTTTTTTTCATTTAAAAATTTCAGAATTGTTTTTCACTACGTACATAAAAATATATACATGTTTGGCATCTGCATACTCATACTGACCAGGAAAATTATATTGTCAGGTCAGTTTTACCATATAGCCAACATGTTAAATAAAAATTCCCCAAAAACTTTTGTGAAATCATCTTTATTTTGCAATTTCAATGCACTTGAATTTATTTCCCTTTTTCCATTACTCTATATGGAAAATGTAAGGTGTCATTCAAAAGTACAACTCATTCGGCATAAAACAAGCCGTAATATGGTTATATTAACAAAAAAATAAAAAAAAATCTATGGCTCTTGGAAGATGATGAGGAGAAAACTAAACCAAAAAAATTCAAAATCGGCCTAGAGCGAAGAGTTTAAAAGTAAATAGAGTCTCATAATAATTAACTGATTACTATGACCACTTACCGTATTTTTCGCATTATAAGACGCACTTTTGTTCCCCAAAATTTTGGGGAAAGTGGGGGTGCGTCTTATAATGTGAAACAATACTTGTGTGGTGGGGGGGGGAACTGTAGAGTGGTGTCCGGGGGCTCTCAGGAGGCTGTAGGAGGCTGCAGCAGCGGCCCCGTGGTCACGTGGGGCCGATCATTATCTCCTGTAATATGCACTGCTTCCCGCTGTCAATCACCAGCGGGAGCAGCCCATACTACAGGAGCGGGACCGCAGCCGGCGACTGCGGTCCCATGTGGATAGTCAGTGCTTTCCACGCAATGAAAGCGTGGAAAGCACTGACTATTCCAGGGAGCACATTCATACTCACCGCTCTCCTGGCTCCCTGCTGTAACGGCCATCCCCGCTGTCTTGCCGGCATCCGGGTCCTGTGAGCGTCGCTGCAGAGTGACGTCATCACCTGCGCGCTGCTCACAGTACCCGGATGCCGCCACAGCACAGAGAGCACAGAGAGCGGTGATAGCGCGGACGGCGAGGGAGCGAGGAGAGGGGTGAGTATGACATTGTTTATTATTTTAAATGTGCAGCAGCCTAATGGGGACTGTGTGCCAGCACTATATGGGGTGTGCCAGCACTATGTGGGGTGTGCCAGCAATATGTGGGGTGTGCCAGCACTATGTGGAGTGTGCCAGCCCTATGGGGAGTGTGCCAGCCCTATGGGGAGTGTGCCAGCTCTATGGGGAGTGTGCCAGCCCTATGGGGAGTGTGCCAGCCCTATGGGGAGTGTGCCTGCACTATGGGGAGTGTGCCAGCCCTATGGGGAGTGTGCCAGCCCTATGGGGAGTGTGCCAGCACTATGGGGAGTGTGCCAGCCCTATGGGGAGTGTGCCAGCCCTATGGGGAGTGTGTCAGCACTATGGGGAGTGTGCCAGCACTCTGGGGAGTGTGCCAGCACTATGGGGTGTGTGCCAGCCCTATGGAAAGTGTGCCAGCCCTATGGGGAGTGTGCCAGCACTATGGGGAGTGTGCCAGCCCTATGGGGAGTGTGCCAGCCCTATGGGGAGTGTGCCAGCCCTATGGGGAGTGTGCCAGCCTTATGGGGATTGTGTGCCAGCCTTATATGGGGACTGTGTGCCAGCCTTATATGGGGACTGTGTGCCAGCCTTATATGGGGACTGTGTGCCAGCCTTATATGGGGACTGTGCCAGGATGGGGGGGACAGTGTGCCAAAATGAAGGCTATGTGGGGGATATATATACCAGTTTGGAGGACATATATATAAGACGGACACTGGCATTATAAGGTGAACCCCATTTAACATTAAAAATGATTTTTTCCTCTTTTCCTTCATCAAAGTGGGGGGTGCGTCTTATAATCTGGTGCGTCTTATAAAGCGAAAAATACGGTACCTATTTCCATTAGATTTTTAATGATACCATAAAATAATACAAAGTACAGAAGTAAACTGAAAATTAGAGAATTTTGAGAGAGCACAAGGAACACATCCAGAGAAGGACCTCCATTGTCTGAAATAATGCAAATGGTAATTTCTTCTGAAATGCACTTTAATACCCCCAAACCAAGTGTAGGTACAAAGGTAAGTCCTATAATGATTAAAATCTTCAGATTTTATTAAAATAAATTAAAATCCATAATAGCTGGTATGATGCTTCTCAAAGCATTAAGGGTGCATACCAAAGTGATTCTAATTTATTATAATAAAATCTGAAAATTGTAATCATTATGGGACTCACCTTCATTTTTCACCGATGTCAGCCGAAAGTCATGGCATATGGTTTGGAGACCAAGAAGGAATCTGGACGTGGATTTGAATAGGTCACGAGGAAAACCTTGCTATGGTGTTTACTTACTAAACCAAATATAACTTATATTTAGTAGTTTTTAAGGGGACCTTAGATTCCCCGATGATTGTCAGTTTTCTCCAAAATCTGCTACTTATATTTAATCCTTGCGCAATGTAATATAAATATACACTTTAAATAGAAATATGTTGTGCTTAAAAAAGTATGTTCATAATTGTGAAAACGTGGAACACATGACTGCACCACGATCACCTTCTGCTTAACTACAATACTCAGAAAAAGTTAGAAATATTTGGCTTTTGGGTGAAGTTTCAGGATGAACCTAAAATACACTCATCTTTTCAGGTCATCTTAAAGGGATCCTGTCACCTCCAAAAAGCCACCTAAGCTACAAAATCATGTCCCTGCAGCATCCTATCACCATTCTCACACTCCTTTTGTCTCCTAAAAGCATCCTGTCAAAGTACATAAAAACGATTTAATACTCACTCATTAGGAATTATAATTAGTGGTGGCTATATTCTTTAGCCCTCAGGGTGTGCTTGCTGGTGACCTGTTCGTCAGAAGATCACACCCTAATGGGCATGATCTTTTCTTAATCTTCTAGGCAGGCCCTCCCTGCTCTCCATGACGCTGGCCGGGCATGAATGACGCGAATCGCGTAATTTCCGGGATCGGGTGACGTCAGTACACCCACACTGCTCATTCGGGTTCAAGCACTGCATTGCACATGTGGTGCTTGAAGCCGAAAGAGCGGCGTGGGTGTACTGACATCACCTGATCCCGGAAATGACACGATTCGCCAGTGTCGTGGAGAGCAGGGAGGGCCTGCCTAGAAGATTAAGAAAAGATCATGCCCATTAGGGTGTGATCTTCTGACGAACAGGTCACCAGCAAGCACACCCTGAGGGCTAAAGAATATAGCCACCACTAATTATAATTCCTAATGAGTGAGTATTAAATCGTTTTTATGCACTTTGACAGGATGCTTTTAGGAGACAAAAGGAGTGTGAGAATGGTGATAGGATGCTGCAGGGACATGATTTTGTAGCTTAGGTGCATTTTTGGAGGTGACAGGATCCCTTTAATTTGACCTTCTCTACACTTTTGAATGCAGATGTCCAACTGTTCAATGTTTCATTAATTTTTGCTCAACTTGATGTTTTCTAACAAGGACCTTAATGGCAAAATTCACAACAAGTGTTTGAGCAATGAATCCCCCAATGCATTTATGGAATTAAAAGCGCTATATAAATGAATAAATATTATTATTATTGATGATAGGACCAGTGGAAGCGCCTACCCGGCTCAAAACGACTTGTTGTCCGTTCCCCCCCTCCCTCCCTGCACCGTGTTAATATGTCAACGCAATAAACCTCTGTGCAAGATACACGGGTGAGTGCACCTTTTTTCTCCTTTTTGTGGACTTATTATTATTATTATAATATATTATTTTTTTGGTTCAATTAGAATTGGTATTTTAACAGTCTTCCTCATTATGCTGTTCTTATTTTGTCATCATGAAACCAAGACAACATCTAACAAAAAATCAACAGTATCTCGCCATTGGAGGCTTCCAGCAGGATATTCTCATTCAAAAGAAGCCACTGTGTTTAGAGTGTCACAGAGAGTCATCAGCAGGTTACAACAGAGATACAGAGAAACTGCAAAAATCACAGAAAGGCATAGAAGTGGATGCCCTTTGACAACATCTCACACTGATAACTGCTTCTTTGTGAACTGCAGACCTGGATAATGAATACCACACAACTCAAGGCACAAAGAAGGAAGGTGAAAAGTAGCCAAGTGTTGTGTCAGACCATTTGAATCAATTTACCACAGTGTGGTCTGCATACCACATGACCTGCAAGGGTACCTGGCCAAACCACCAGACATAGGCATCATCATCTTGCATGGACCAGGGAGCATCTATGCTGGACAAGGGACTAGTGGGCCTCAGTGCTGTTCATTGATGAAAATCAATTCACGCTGAATAGAAATGAATAACTTTATCCATTATAAATTCATGTTAAAAACCTACAACTCTGCCCTCCACCTTGCCAAACAGACCTGCTTCACCACCTTGATCTCCTCACTATCCAAAAATTCAAAGAAACTCTTTGACACCTTTCACTCCCTCCTCAGTAAGTTCAGGTCCCTATCACTGACCTCTGTGCTGATGATCTGGGCTCTTACCTTACACAGAAAATAGACAACATCCACCCAGAAATCACCTCCCGACCTCCAAGCACTATTACTCCCATTCTTTCCCCCATTTCCACTAGTTCACGCTCATTATTTGATCTAGTCACAGAAGAAGAAGTCTCCATGCTGCTCTCTTCCTCTCATCCCACTACATTCACCACTGACCCCATCCCCTCACACCTACTCCTATCTCTCTCTCCAGTGGTCACCACTCACCTAACCAAAATCTTCAATCTCTTCCTCTCTTCTGGCATTTACCCCTCCTCCTTCAAACATTCTATCATTACTCCATTATTAAAGATTATTAAATCTTCTCTTGACCCACCCTGCACTAATAACTACAAACCAGTCTCCAACTTCCCCTTCATCTCTAAATTCTTGGAACACCTGGTCTACACCTGCCTCACCTGTTACCTCTCCACTCACTCTCTTCTAGATTCATTGCAGTCTGGTTTCCACCCCTACAGTCTACTGAAACTGCTCTCATCAAAGGGACCAATCACCTTCTGACAGCAAAACATAATGGTGACCTCTCTGATTATTCCTCTTGACCTCTCTGCAGCTTTTGACACAGTCGATCACTATCTCCTACTCTCTATGCTGCACTCCATCGGCATAATGGATACTGTTCTCTCCAGGCTCTCGTCCTATCTTTCGGACGGCTCTTTCAATATATCATTCGCTTGCTCCACTTCCTCTCCTCTTCTTGTCACTATTGGGGTCCCTCAGGGTTCGGCCCTTGGCCCTCTTCTCTTTCCTTCTTTTCAATGTTTTTATTGAAAGTTATGTCAAAGTGGTTACAAACATAAAAACAAGTCACGCAAATTGTAATAATAACACAATTTAAACAGTAGAGCAATTTTAAGATCATAACGGTAAACTTTTAAGAGAGTAAAAGAAGAGATGCAACTCCTAGGGGTGCAGTTGTGAATAGGTTTATTAAACAATCATAGTCTGGCTCCTTGCAAAAATTGCATTGAAGTGTTAAGTATAAATTAGTGGTGCGCGAGTCTCTACTAACATAGGAAGTTCCAGAGAGTCGATATGTGGTCAAATCCATGACGTCTGCAAGGGTCAGTATAGCACCAGTAGTACTTGTCCACATGGGTATGATAGTGAGAAATTGTCCACCGTTAATCATTGGTGAAGATGGAGAGAGAGAAGGAGAAAGGAAGAGAAGAGGAGAAAGGAGAGAGTATGGAAATAAAGAAGGGGTGGTATAGTTGGCGACAATGAGGCCAGAGGTGGGGAAGGGGTGAGGGGAGGAGGGATTAGGGATGGTCATTCGGCAAAGGGAGAATTATGGTATAGATATTAATAGAGAAAAATTAAGGCTGCATCGGTGCAGTGGGGGAGAGTGGAACATTGGGAGAGTGGAAGGTGACTCAAGAGTAAAAATGGGGCTAAGTTGGGAAGCAGAATAGCTAGTTGATGTGGTGAACCCAACAATCAGGGTTGTTTAGTCTGGCTCACTCACCAGTGTAAGAAAGACTTGCGTAGTACGGTAACTCTCCCACGGGCTCCAAATCTCTTTAAAGGTGGTAATGGAGAATCTGGTCAGGGCCGTTAACTCCGCAGCTCTGTATATTTGTTCCAGTTTTAGACATATTTGTTTTTTGGTGGGTATAGTTGAAGTTCGCCAGAGAGGAGGGATTAGGGCTTTCCCTGCTAGCAGAATGTTAGAAGCCAATATCAAGGCCGACCTGTCTGACAGCCAGATCGGGAAGTGCAGTAAGGCTGTTTTTGGATGCAGCGTGATTTTTTGTCGAGGACATCCAAGATAAGCTCCTAGGTGATTTTCCAAAACTCTTGGAGGCGAGAGCAGGACCACCAGATATGGAGATAAGACCCTCTGTCCTCCTCACATCTCTAGAAAGAGCTGGGAGGTGGGGTTGCCAGGTATCAATATCAGTTTATTCATTCTATCCTTCTCCAAATCTGGACTCTTGTATCATCTTTCTACACCCCCATGCATAATATAGCACTTTATCTGAACAGTACTTGTACAGATCCTGGCTGGTAAACGGTTCATGCAGCGTTATGTGAATCCCCTATTTATTATATTGATAGCTGGTCCATATATGACAGCATTTGTTACAATTACCTTTTGTGTCCCCCCGTATTTCCTCATAAATTGTAAGCTTGCGAGCAGGGACCTCACTTCTAATGGGCTCAGTGATGTATTTATTTATTTTTTGTCTCATATGGTCTGTATTGTATTATATTTGTATTGTCTCATATTGTATTGTATTTTATCTTATTATTGTATTGTATCTTATTATATATTATTGTATTGTATACCCTCTAAATTGTAAAGTGCAATGTGCTATATGTTGGCGCTATATAAATAAAAATTATTATTATTATTATTTATATGAAGTCACTTGAAGTTGAACACACAAGGAGGGTCCATGCGAGTGTTTAAAAAACATGTGCAACCTGATCGGGAGAGAGGGTTTCTCCCAAATCGTTCTCTCAATCCCTTATGTAGGCTCTTTTAGGGGGAAGATCTTTCTTAAGTAAGAAGTGTTACAGTTGGGAAAGGGCTTTCTTTGGTGGTTGTTGTTGTTCAATAAGCTTCTCAAAGAGAGTCAAGGCTGTGGATTTAGTGTGGGTTTAACTTTTCTTAGGCTGCTTTGGATTGTCTTGTAGTGGAAGAAGGAAAGGTTTGTCAGGCCAGTGATTAATCTTATGTCATGAAATGGAAGTAGGGCTCCATCTGTGAAGGGTTCGTCTACCCCAACCTTTCAGTCTTGGCAGAGACCACGGGAGGATTCCTGAATTGTCAGTAGATCTCTGAGAGTCGTTAGGGGTGACAGCCCGGGGAAAGCATGTTTCTTAAGTTGTTGCCAAAGCATCAGACTGGCTCTAGTGTGTTCATTTGGGGATATCTTCCAGGTAACGGTGCGCGAGGGACTTAAAAGTAGGCTCCTTAGAGGTAAAGTGGACATGTGATCCTCTATTTCTATCCAGGCCTTATCTGGACTTCTTCTCAACCATTACACCATACTGGTGAGCCTCAAGGCATGATAATATTGGACGATATTGGGGGCTCCCATTCCTCCTGTGGCCCTGGGCAGTGAGAGGATTAGCTCATTGATGTGTGGTTTAGATCCTCCCCAGATATAATAGAAAATAATGGAGTTTGCTTTATTTAGAAGGTGTCTGGGGATACGTAATGGTAGCAGCTGAAGGATTTATAAATATTTCAGTAAGACAATACTCTTAACCAGGTTTTATGAGTTCTTTATGTGTATGTCCCAATTTAATTCCTAGATAAGTGATGGATTTTGGGGGCCAATGAAATGGGTATAGTTTTTTAAGTTTTTTTTTAATTCAGGTAGATTTACACTGAGATCTTCGGATTTAGTCTCAATTATTTTGAAATTAGAGAGTCTCCGATAGTGAGAGACAGTGTGTCAGAGAGCTGGGAAGTCTTGGAAGAGTTTAGTCAGGAAAAGTAGTGAGTCATCCGCAAAAGCTGCAGTTTTGTGACAAGCGGGACCTATTTGGATTCCGCTGATTTGCTGGAAGTTTTGTACGGCTAGTATGAGAGTTTGATTGCAAAGGGGCATCCCTGGCAAGTTCCATTACATATTAAAAATGAGACTGATAGGGAATTATTTATTTTAATCCTGGCTGTAGGGCAGGTGTAAATTTGGAATATAATGTTGATTAAGAGAGAGGGAAAGTGAAAATTGTTTAGCGTCTCTCGAAGGAAGGTCATATCCACCCTGTCAAATGCTTTTTTCAGCATCAATTCCAAGCAGCACTAGTAGTGAAATGTTGCAGGACTTGGTGTATTGAAGGATATGAAGAGCTTTTAAAGCATTGTCTCTGCCCTCCCTACCTCTCATAAATCCAGTTTGCTTTGGAGAGATAATGTTGGGTAAAATGTCTGCGATACGGTGCGCTATCATGCTGGCGAAGAGGTTTAGGTCAACATTGAGAAGGGAGATCGGTCTGTAGTTTACACAGAGCTCAGGATCTTTCCCTTCCTTAAGTATTAAAATAATTTTAGCTTCAAGGGTTTGAAATGGGATATCATCACTCTGAAGGATTGCATTACACGTATCGAACAGATGTCCAATGAGGGGGGCAGCAAATGTATTATAATATGACGATGGAAAGCCGTCCGGCCCAGGGGCTTTCCTGGTTGGGCAGCGTGAAAGGGTGGACCGGAGCTCCTCTTCAGAGAAGGGGTTCAATAATGTCAATTTCTGTTCTTCAGAGAGGGATGAGATGGGCAGAGCATTTAGAAAAGGAATTGATTCCTGGCGTTTCACTTCCTTATCCTGGGGTGAGTTATTCGGTTGCAGTTGATATAGATTTTTAAAATAAGATATAAATTCTGAGGTAATGTGCGTATAATCCCATGTGCGGGTTTCTGCAGGGGTCTTAATTGCATGTATAAATGTGTGAGATTGATGGAATCTGATAAGTGAAAGCATGAATTTAGATGCCTTGTCACCATGGACTAGCATTTTATTCCTCCAGCTAAAGTGAAGTTTCACTAACTGCTTATTTAATAGTTCTTTAAACTGGAGATGTTTTTGGGTTAAGGTAACTAGGGTCTTGTGAGCAAGTGTATAGAGACTGGATTGCTGATTTATTGGCTTTATTGAGGTGGTATGAGATTGATATAAGTACTCCTCGAACCACTGCTTTGTGTGCCTACCAAATAATTGGAGCAGTCACTTCACCCACTTTGTTTTTTGTAAAGAAATCATTAATTGCTCTAGTGACACGCTGTTTGACTTCTGGGATGGAGGGTAGAGATGCATTCAGTCTCCATTGGTAGGTGTATGTGTACGGGGTTGTTAGAAAAAAGGAGGCAGAGACCGAGGAGTGGTCTGAGTGGTCTGAGTGAAGGGACAGTACAATTTCAACCTGAGATATCAAGGGTAGGAGGACTCTGGGGAGAAATACATAGTCCAATCTATGGTAAGAACCATGAGGTTGAAAGTAATATGTATAATCACGTTCACCTGGAGGCCTCTACCAACTTCTTAGATTGTAGCATAAGTTTGATTCTGGCGAGATCTCTGAGTGAAAAGTTACTTTTGTTTTTGGAGGAGTCCAAGAGTGGGTCCAAGTTTAAGTTTAGATCTCCACTAAGGATTGGGGTACCTTCTAGGAATAAATTGAATTCAGAGTGTGTAGTCTACTCCAGTTGATCTCTATGTAAACCATTATTATAGAAAGGCGCCCACAGAGTAGGAACCTTGGCCCTCTTCTATTTTCTCTCTACATGGCCCCTATTGGACAGACTATCAGCAGTTTTGGTTTCCAGTACAATCTCTATATATTGTATAACACACAATTATACTCTCCAGTCCCTGACCTTACCCCTGCAGTACTAAAGAACACCAATGACTGTCTAGCTGCAGTTTCCAACATCATGTCCGCTGTCTGTCTGAAACTCAACCTTTCCAAAACTGAACTTCTTATAATCCCACCCTCCACTAACCTCCCTGAATCTGACATCTCTCTCTCAGTGTGCGGCATCAATGGCAGCAGGCTCACTGTCTGGGTGTTATGTTTGACACTCCTTCACCTCCTAAATACAATCTCTCGCCCGCTCTTGTCGCTTGCACCTAAAGAACATCTCTAGAGTATGCTCCATTCTCAAGATGGAATCAACAAAAACGCTCACTGTGGCACTGATCCATTCCCACCTTGATTACTGCAATTCTCTATTAATTGGCCTCTCCGACACTAGACCTTCCCCTCTCCAGTCCATCCTTAATGCAGCAGCCAGGATCACCTTTCTGGCCAATTGTTACTTAGACGCCTCTGCTCTGTGCCAGTCACTGCACTTGCTGCCTATACTCTACAGGATCCAATTCAAATTGCTTGTTCTCACCCACAAAGCTCTTCACAGTGCAGCACCTCCTTACATCTCCTCCCTCATCTCTGAATATCACCCTACCCATTCTCTACGTTCTACAAATGACCTTCGACTAACAACTGCATTAATCCAAACCTCCCATTCACTGCTCCAAGACTTCTCCCAAGCTGCACCAATTCTCTGGAATGCTCTACCCCAAGAAATTAGGACTATCTACAATTTACATAGCTTCAGGCGTTCCCTAAAACCACAACTTTTTAAGGCAGCCTATCATGCTCCCTAATAAAAGTCCTTTATACTGTATATAGCCCATTCACTATTTCTCTGGACATACCTCTCCTTCAAACTCCACCCAACCCAAAATCTCTACACAGATTGGCTGGTGAATATTCATGTAATTTATTTTTATCCCCCTCTCCCTCAAGATGCCTGGACTATCATTGTAATAAGCCCCTGTACTTTGTGTAACCCCCATCTCGCTGTAGATTGTAAGCTCTTTTGAGCAGGGTTTTTTACATTGTTTCTCTACTTTAATTACTGTATTGTATTTTTTACATTGCTTTTCTGCTTTAATTATTGTACTGCATTTTTATAATTGTTACTTATGACTGTTTGTATATGAACCAATGAATTATAAAGCACTGCAGAATATGTTGACGCTATATAAATAAAGATTATTATTATTATTTAATTATTTAGTTATTATTGCCGCAAATGATGTTGGTTGACGTCAAGGAGAGTGCCATGAATCAGTCACTGTTGTCACAAGATGAGAATTTGGGGGTGATGGTGGTGTTACAGTGTGGGCAGGTGAGTCTAGACAATATAGAACTGTCCTAAACTTAAATAACATAATTAATCCAGCCATTGAGCCTCTGTATGAAAAACACAAGCATAATTTAATCTTTATGGACAGCAATATTCCAGCTCAGTGAGGTCAAAGCATTAGGGAAGTGCTGCTGGAGACTGGGGTACCACAAGTGGAGAGGCCTGCACTTTCTCCAGATCTGAATCCCATAGAAAACCTATGGGATCTTGTCTTGTAGAAACTTGTAACTCTGTACCCAGAACCTCAATGACATGAGGGCTGCCTTTAAAGCAAAGTGGGATGCCATGCCACAGCAGACAATAACTCGACTTTTGAACAGCATGAGACATCATTGGTAAGCTAGCTGTAATTGATGCTCAAGGCCTCATAACAAGTTATTGAAACATTTACTGTTTTTCTTGGGGTATATCCACCACTGTTGATGACTTTTGTTTCAATAAATTGTTAGAGATGAGGAAATCATTGTATGCTTCTTCTTAAATGCCCATTATTCATGAAAAATTATCACTATAGCATACATTTTTACCTTCCCAACAAATTTCACTCAAAAACCAAATATCCTTAACTTTTTGCTACCGGTAGTAGTGTAATTAGCTCATGAACTCAAAGATGGAACGACATTGTATTGTATGGTGCAAAAAGCAGTCATACTATTCCTCTGTTCACTTCAGGTTGTAATATAAATTCAATATTTATCAATTTTATCACATCAATTCATACTTTTTTGCTATTTCCACTCTAACTCTATGATTTATAATTGTATGGCATTTAAAGAAACAGAGAATCAATATGGCAAAAATCTATGAGGCTTTCCTAAGAGTCATGAATACAGTAAAATATAATTTTATGGTACATGTTCCCTTAATGCCAACAGGGTGGATTTAAAAGTCTAAATTAGTGTAGTGAATGAATAATTTTAACTTAATAAAGACAGAAATAAAATAATTTATATGCATTAATTTAATAATGAACAACCTTATAATTTTATAAATCAAATATTCGGCCAAAGGAAATGAGAGAATATTGATGTATGGGCTTTTGTTTCATTTATATTCTGTAAAACGGAGAAATCTGGTGCCATGGCGCAAAATGGTCACCTGCATACTTGTGATTCAAAACATTCAAGAAAGGATTGTGGTAACTATTGATGAATAATACATGGCATGGGGGAGCATTCACCAGCAGTCCCTCCTGGGATATTATACAACCCTTTCTGCTTGTTATCTCTGAAAATTTCTTACTGGATTATTCCCCAATAATATGCAGTGCAGGCTTGAGTTTAAAACTAGAAATGTAGAGAAACTGCAGGAAGCTGGTAATCCTTGACCTATATAAATCTTTATGGATAAGACTTGCACAAAAATGCTGGGATCTTTAAATGAACATAATGACTTTAGCTTCTTGGTTTACTATATATTATGTTACAGGGAGAATGGATTAGAAGAAGACAGTGTTAATGCGCAAGTATGAATGAGTGAACGGGAACTTCGATGCCAGCTGCACCCGTAGTAAAGGGTGAAGGCTTAGGAGAGAAAATTAATCCTTGTGCTGGAATGATCTTGAATGAACAGTAATATGAAGTGGGAAAATGCAGAGAAGTGAAAAAAATTAATAACTGTGACATTGCGTTGTTCTTTCCCTAATAACGTACTAACAAGAGATTAGAAGTCTCAGTTCTTCGCGCTTTGTAGATTCCACATATTTGCATGATGTATGATTATTAGTATTAACACATTTTAAGAAAAGCTGATTTATGGTGCTACGGGCCAGAACTGTGTAAACACCAGGATTTAGCTCTGAGAAATGTTCAATGTCTGGATGAAGGAGGATAAAAGCGGGTTAGCAAAGTGATCTTTTTATTAAATAATATAATAAAAACTTCAAATCTGTGGTTTTTCCAGCTGTTGAGATGTACCGCTGTCATAGACTGCACTGTATGAATCATGGGACAAAAATGCTAATAAGGGAAAATGATCAAGCCAGTAGATGAGCATGGACACCAGAAAATGTAACTACTATGAAAATTGATAATGACTGGCAAAGGAAGAAGCCGAGTTTCACCATAATACTTATCGTACTATTATATGGGATTTTCACATCTAAATCCAAATTACAAAGTGAGGACAGAATTCATTGTAACATGTCATTATTATCTGTGGGCATTAAACTTTAGACTCTGTGTTTGATAAAACAAATTCAGAGGAAATGTATCCCAATATCAGATGATTTATGGGTAATCCCATGAAATAATAATCCAATAGTCCTACAATTATAACAAGAGGGCATCCACTATGACTAGAGAAAGGAACGTTTCTACATCAGCATAGAGGTTCTTCACTGTAAACTATCTATAATTTCTAACATCGTACTGTACATTGAAAGACTAAAATCAGGAATGGTCTTTGAGTCTCATGATCCATTCTATATGATTGTTTCTCCTCTGTTTCATACTCTCTTCTCAGTTTCATGCACTTTACATAAAATGTCCTATGTGTCATAATCTCTTGATTTAAGTACAATACATATGGGATCACCCTTCAATATATTCTCATATTCCGGGGCGTAACTACAACAGGTACAGGGGTTGCAATCAAACCAAGGCCCTGGAACCTAGGGGGCCCCAAAAGTCCATTTGAAATATAGAAAACGACTATTGATTTTAAAGATTTCCAATAATTGTGGGCCCCATTGAAGCTTTCGCATCAGGGCCTATGAACTTCAAGTTACGCCACTGCTCATACTTACACAAAAGAATAAATAGTGTCACATCAAAAATTCACTTTACACAGCACTGCACATTCTTGTTCTAGTTGAACAGACATGTAACCGCTGTGTTCAATCACTGGAGGTAGCAGTAATGCATTGGTCATATGCCATTGTTAGCTGGAAAACAAAATATGGAGACACAGGAATCATTAAAACAGGAGCAGTTGGAATCAGTTTGGGTGAGTTTGCTTCTGGGTTTTCTTCAGAGCCTGCTGCTTTCAAAACTGTCAGGAGTGTAAAACTCTTAACTGTTACTCAATCACCGGATAGGTGATTATCCACATTGCCCCCAATGATAATACACTACACCTATTATGTTGTCGGTAGGGATAATCAACTATACGCTGATGGAGTAAGTTCGGAAGTCTCACATATTTTCTCTTCTATGAACCTGCTCTGTACACCTCTGGGTATATAAAGTGTAGTGAGTGATGTCAATAGAAAGAAGTAGGGAGAAGAACGTATCTGGCTACTGTAAGCACGAATGTCTGGGCATAGACAGTGCTCATGTGCACACATGCCACCAGCATTCAGACAGTACTCACTCTGAGAATTCTGTTAATCAGAAAGAGGAAGGCCCCCAATATGCAAATGACAGAGTAACAGTGCACTCAAATCTGGGTCATGACAATGGTGCACTGAACCTCTTCATTTGCAAATGAATTAAAAGGTATTGAACCGAGCATTGAACCAGTAGCAGATACAGTACTGGTATGATTTTTATAGAAGGTAAGTCTCCTATTTATTACACTTTATCATCCATTCAAAAGGCATTTGGGGGGTGACAAGCCGCCTTTAGTGTGTCAAAAATTAATTCTTATCCTTTTAAAAAAATAAATGCTAACTTGTTTTGTAAACCACGACTCCACAGCTTTCATCAAATTTTTGCAGTGCAATATGAGCCTTGAAGTAGTCGTAATGTCCTGCAAAAACAAGATGCTGCTGGAAAGTTTTTGCCGAAGTACCAATCTTCACCTGACATGGTCAAATTTCTTAATCACAATTTCAAAATAAAATACTTCCTTGCACATTTCAAAGTCAATACTTGTATCCACAAAATTTATTTTTGTCTGCTAAAAATATTCAAGATGAACACATTTCCAAAATCTCCCCATACTTTTCGTTTTCATTTCTCAAGGTTTTAAAGATCACTGCTTGCTGGCATTCATAAGGAAAATTTATTCTTTATTACTAATAATTCGTTGATCATTAGTAACAACTTTTGCATCAAAACTGTTTTTCATCAAGGGTCAAACACTTACATGCCCATCACATCAATAGGATATAGGTTTTAACATCTGGAAATACCCTTGTGGTAAATCTTCCTTAACGTTCTTCACGATAACATCTTTAAAAATGGTCAGTTACCATCTTGGTATATTTTAAGCTAAAGAGAACAATTTATTTATAATAATATTTTTCAAAATGTCAAGGTTTAAACATAAGCTATTAAAAATGGCATAAAAACAAGTATACAAAGAAGTTTAAGTGGATGGATCTACGCAATGATATTTAATGACTTGTTATCAAGTTACCAGTGTGTTTTTATTATAGCCGGTTTTCACAGTCTTGGTAAGAGAACTTGAGAATTGCGATGGGCAGGACTGATGGACTGAACGTCTCTTGGTGGAAACTGTACCTCAAGTTTATGGTCTTTTACTTTGAATTCCAGTTTATTATTTCTAAACTGAGAAGAACGTTTATTATGTAAGATTATGGTAACAACATACAGTATGACAGGTGGTCTGTTTTGTATTAAAAAGTAATAATGGAAATACTATTTTTGCCACTAAAGAAATGATGCTACAATTGTTTATGCTTTATTTTATTTTCTATTGGTCAAAACATATCTTAATGAATATTTGTTAAAGATTGTAGATTTATTGTCTAGAACAGTCAACAGATGTCAGGACATTGAAGTACCAAAATATTTGCAATCAATAGTTAGAAATTAGCATACATTCTAATACTTTTAAAGGGAACCTGACCCCTAAAAATCAGCCCTTAGCCTATTAATACCTGTCCCTGCACCATCATTAATGTGTTCTAGCCATCTCTTTGTATAAAAAATGGGCATTTATAAAGTTTATAAAAGTGATTTTAGTACCTGCTGAACTGCGGCTTCTCAGTGCTTGAGAAGTCACACAGGGCGTTCCCTGTGGCTTCTAATTGCCGCGTGTAATTCAATTATTCACATCACGATGGGCGTGCTAAGCAATAGTGATCCTCCTCGTCCTCCTACATGGGCGGTATAGCCGGTATGATGCTAATCGCGTCATATCCGGCTATACTGACGTCAGTACACCCATTTGGGTGTAGAGGACAGCGCGATGCGCATTGCGCAACACAGATGAGCTGCCATAAAGCAACCTCACGCATGCGTAATGCGCATCGTAATGCTCTACACCCAAATGGGTGTACTGATGTCAGTATAGCCGGATATGACGCGATTAGCGTCATACCGGCTATACTGCCCATGTAGGGGGACGAGAAGGATCACGTGAATACTTGAATTACAGGCGGCGATGAGAAGCCACAGGGAATTCCCTGTGTGACTTCTGAAGCACTGAGAAGCCGCAGTTCAGCAGGTACTAAAATCACTTTTATAAACTTTATAAATACCCATTTTTTATACAAAGGGATGGCTAGAATACATTAACGATGGTGCAGGGACAGGTATTAATAGGCTGGGGGTTGATTTTTAGGGGTCAGGTTCCCTTTAACAACTGCTTGTCTAAGGTCTTATTCAGATGTCTATGTTAGTTCACTTGTGCAAAAGAAAGTGGTCTGAGTGTCATAAGTGTTTAGTCAGTGGATCTGTTTTTACCATGAGTGTTTCATCAGTGATTTTCACATATGGATGAATAAATTACAAAGCTTCTACTAGGGTCTGAGGTGTATTGTTTCTTCCAGTGGAGTGTTAAATTACCAAATTGCCAGTGTAACGAGAATTATTGGCTGTGCAATGTCTTCTGGGACATTAAAAATACAAATTGCCTCTTCAAAGAGTTAGATGACTTTAACTTTAGTGCCACCTATTGGAGGTATAAAATTCTAAAGGTTAATATTAACCCTTTAATAAGACTTGCCATATGACTAACATATGGACTTAGGATAAAAGTCAAACCAAAATCTGAATTTGCAGAAATGGGTTTCAGTAAGTTTCCCTTCATCAGTGTAAAGCAAGTGTTCTGATTTGGCTATATAAGAGGCTTCTGATGGGGGTCTAAGGGGGAAAATTTCTTCTTGTGGACATTGACTTTTAATTTCCCAGAGGACATTTTTATTGACATTTCATTTCCCAGTGAGAGCATTGCATGGCTTATAAGTCTCTTTATACTAAGAAGTCAGGCATGTCAATCTCCACATGGAGAAATGTTACCTCTTATACCACAGTCAGAAGGTTCTCATATAGTCAAATTAGATGTCCTACTTTGCACTGACGAGAGGCAACACCCTAAAACAAATATTCAAATTAAGATTCTGGTTTGGCTTTTGCCCTAAAACATATGGAAAGGATCATTCAATGATTAATATTGAAATTTAGGATTGTTACTTCCAATAGATGGCATGAAAGTTCAAGACTTCTAAATCTTTGAAAAGGTCATTTTCATATTTACATCTTTTATTCTACATTATAATGTTATTTATGGACTACAAATTTGACTGCATGTCAGTGATGCCTTCCATGTATTGTCCATGATACTTGCAGACCTAAAGATTCATATTGGTACCCTATATCCATAATGCTGATAAAAAATGAACCTGTCTCCATGATTTTTATACAGACATATCGTCTTCAGAAAAACACCAACATATGAAGAGTCATTGTTGTTAAAAGAGATATTTAGGTAGAGATGGTGTTGGGATGCTGCTATTATTTTTATTTTCCATTTTATTTTTTTATTGTTTTCTTTTTCTTCTTTAATAAATGGAAAGGATGCTTCTAAAACAGGCAAACGTATTAGTAATAATAAGGCAACTCAGAAAAATGATTTCAGTGCTGAAACAAATTAAAACATTTGGGTAAGAATTATTTGAAGTTTGGAAGGCAGCATTTGAATAGGCAGTTTTCTCACTAACCCAACAAGATTCTGTCACAATACCACTGTCTTATTTTTTGCCAGACGTATGAATTGATTTAAAAAAAAACTCTTAATTTAACCCCTTCATGACATTGTACATATGGGTACATCCAAGACTGCATCCCTCCCTTTGATGCAAACTCCAGTCCTGACTTTACATCTTTGCCTGCACATGCCAGATGAACTGATGAGCTGACATTTTCAGCTAACAGTACTGAGCAGATCAGCCATCCACCTGAAACTGTGAACCTCTTAGATTGACAGCAACTGGGGCGGGTATCGCGCTGTTCCTCGTTGGCATCGGCAACACCATGATGCCATTATGGGGTGTTTAAGCGTTGTGAGGAATCTAAATGCTGCCATGACTCACTTCCTGTGAGTGTCCGGCATTCACAGAAAGTGATCATTTGTGCTGTTCAGAACTGTGGATCAACATATTATCTAAAATAAAAATGTTTCCATTGTGAACAGGCAAAAGACAAGGTCTTCCCATTCACCTTCCTATTCACATTTTCAAATTAATTTAAATGTAGAGAAAGAAAAGAGGATAGTGCCCTTTATGTACAACTTAAGCTCCTGTTCCTTGGTGATATGACTTCTTCTTTTTCAGCTTTATTGACTATTTTAAATGATAATTATTGAGAAGTTAGCAAAATATTTGGCTCTCATACAAACACGTAAGATTACTTTCTCATAAACATAAATACAAATACCGTATATACTCGTGTATAAGCCGACCCGTGTATAAGCCGACCCCCTACTTTTGCCCCCAAAACCTGGGAAAACCTATTGACTCGTGTATAAGCCAAGGGTGGACCCCAGCACAGGTATACAGCCCCCAGCAGTGTGGTATACAGCAGCCCCAGAGGTATATACAGCAGCCCCAGTGGTAGCATACAGCAGCAGCCCCAGTGGTATATACAGCAGCAGCCCCAGTGGTTAGTATACAGCAGCCCCAGAGATATGTACAGCAGCCCCAGTGGTAGTATATAGCAGCCCCAGAGGTAGTATACAGCAGCCCCAGAGGTATATACAGCCTCAGTGGTAGTATACAGCAGCCCCAGTGGTAGTATACAGTAGCCCAGAGGTATATACAGCCCCAGAGGTATATACAGCAGCCCCAGTGGTAGTATACAGCAGCCCCAGTGGTGTATACAGCAGCCCCAGAGGTAGTATACAGAAGCCCCCGTGGTAGTATACAGCAGCCCCAGAGGTAGTATACAGCAGCCCAGAGGTATATACAGCCCCAGTGGTAGTATACAGAAGCCCCAGTGGTAGTATACAGCAGCCCCAGAGGTAGTATACAGTAGCCCCAGAGGTATATACAGCCCCAGAGGTAGCATACAGCAGCAGCCCCAGCGGTATATACAGCAGCAGCCCCACTGGTTAGTATACAGCAGCCCCAGAGGTATGTACAGCAGCCCCAGTGGTAGTATACAGCAGCCCCAGAGGTAGTATACAGCAGCCCCATAGGTATATACAGCAGCCCCCGTGGTAGTATACAGCAGCCCCAGTGGTGTATACAGCAGCCCCAGAGGTAGTATACAGCAGCCCCAGTGGTAGTATACAGCAGCCCCAGAGGTATATACAGCCCCAGAGGTATATACAGCAGCCCCAGTGGTAGTATACAGCAGCCCCAGTGGTGTATACAGCAGCCCCAGAGGTAGTATACAGAAGCCCCAGTGGTAGTATACAGCAGCCCCAGAGGTAGTATACAGCAGCCCCAGAGGTAGTATACAGCAGCCCCAGAGGTAGTATACAGCAGCCCCAGAGGTATACAGCAGCCCCAGTGGTAGTATACAGCAGCCCCAGAGGTAGTATACAGCAGCCTTAGAGGTGTATACAGCCCCCCCATCAGTATACAGGGCCCCCCTTGGTGCACAATCCTGTAAAGGAAGAGATTAGTATACTTATCACTGTCCCACTGCAGCTGTCCCGCCGCCGTCATCGCGCTCCTCCGTCTTCATCCAGCGTCTTCCGGCTTCCTCTGGTGCGCAGACAATGACGTCATTGCCTGCGCCGACCGGAGGAAGCCGGAAGAAGGCGGATGAAGACAGAGGAGCGCGATGACGGCGGCGGGACAGCGGCAGCGGGACAGTGATAAGTATACTAATCTCTTCCTTTACAGGTTTGTGCAGCAAGGAGGGGGGCCTGTATACTGATGGGGGCGGGCCTGTATACTGTATACACTGTATACAGTGTATACAGTATACAGTGACTCGCGTATAAGCCGAGGGGGGGACTTTTCAGCCCAATTTTTGGGCTGAAAAACTCGGCTTATACGCGAGTATATACGGTATGTATTTTTAACCTTCCAATTATGTCAAATGAAGTGTGCACTAATTTTGCTGGGTTAGACCCTCTTTTGCATTTAACATTCCTTTTATGAAACAAAACCTGTTGGTGTTCCTAAAGCAAAATACAGTATTGATTTGCTTGGAAAAGTTGATTTGATTTCAGGTAAAAGTTGGGAAAGGATTTTGGCATCATTAGCAATGTTATTAGGATTGAACGTTTGCAAGCAATTCCATAAGTACCTAATAGTTCGGTATACAATCTTTAACACCTTTGTTACCAACCTTTACAGAGTTCATAGGATTCATGTTTTATACTGACTTGGCTGCAGAAGTGATACTATCTGCTCCATAAGTCAAATGAATCGGCAGACCTAAGCTGCAATCTGAATCTATGAAAAAAGAATCAGACTTTCTTTACCAGTTTCTCCAATATTTGGATACTAAGTTAAGTAGTTACATGGCTGCATAGATTTAAAAAAGACATACAGTAGATCCATCGAATTCAGCCTTTCTCAGGAAATCATGCATTATTGCTAGATCATTTATATCAGTCAATGTCATTAGTTATGACAAAAACATCTAGCCCTTGTTATATTCTTCCATATTGTCTGCCATTATTACCTCTCGGAGTAAAGTATGCCATAATCTGACTACTCAAGAACGCTTACAAATTTAGCTGTCAGAATTATGTCCATGTCAAATGAATGTCCCCTGATCCTTTGGAAGGAGTAAGTCATGTACTGGACCATTCTATTGTCCTCACATGTATTTCTACATGTAAATGAGATCATATCTCAGGTGGCTTTTTATTAAACTAAAGAAGTCCATCGTTTCAAATTTTTCATTATGGCAGAGACTTTCCAATTCAAACATTTTTATTGAATTTTTCCAATAAACAATCAACATGATCACAGGCAGAGATAGATAAAAAAAAAGAAGAAAAAAATTTTACAATTACTTAAAGTTCAAGTACAGTTAGATAGCACATTAATTTGAATTTGGAATTTGAACAGTCCATCTGAAGGATAACATACATTACATACATTCCCAATACAATAATTTATTATTATCAACATATCTATCTCTGGTTTGAATCATTGTTTATAACTTTGCTGAGATCCATATATATCAAACTAATATCTACCAGAAAGTACTATTTATAAATATGGTAAATAGTTTGCTTTATGGATAATAGATCAAATATGCAAATGTATAAACTAATGCAACAAATTAAAAGAAAACACAAGGGAACTTCTAACTCACTTACATGAATTAAATCAATATATGCTTTTCTAAAGTGGATATACAGAATTTGTGGAATGAATGTATACCATAATGAGAGCGCAAATACCTTCCTAAGGTTCCCCAGATACTAGCCAATAATCAGGTAAATTCTGAGGACATTTCAAATAAATTGTTATCGACGCCAAGGGAGAACAGTTCTCATTGTGCAAGGAAGTTCAACCAAAAGTTCCATTTAACGCGGAAATTATGTTCAACTTCATTTTTCGTGGAATAGGCAAATTCAAATGATCTTAGTAAGTTTATCTTCTCTACAAGATCCTGTACGTTGGGAACTATTTCCTGCCTCCGATAAGCAGCTATTGTGTTTTTAGCCGCAATGAGAATATGTATTACTATGAGTCTGCAAAGTTTTGGATATTTGTCTATAATCTATTAACAGAAGTGCTAAATCTGGGTTAAGTGTTATATTAATCCTATTACTGAGGTTATTAATGCTTGAATATCTTTCTAGAATTGAATTATAATTGGACAAGACCAAAATATGTGGTATATAGTACCATACATTCAGCATTGTTTCCAACACCTGTCAGGAAGTTTATGATCTATAATATGTAATTTAGCAGGGATTAAGTACCATCTTGTTAGGATTTTATAATAAAACTCAATAAGTGAAAAGCATGAAATATTTTTGTAAAGAATAACTAAAGATTTTTGAATTTTTTCCTCGACCTCGCAATCTACAAACTTAAGTAAAATTTTTGTTTCCAACCTTCCATGAATTTCAATTTGTGGATTTGAGTGTCGTCATTCAAAACTTGAAAACAGTTCTTTGTTTTCCATCTTTTTGGGTTCTCTGGGTTCTTCAAAAGATTTGTGGTATTACTTGGGATATGTAGATCAATGCTAGGTTTCTTCATCATCTTATCATGAAGCTTCCAGGTCTTCTTTTCTTAAACCAAATTGCTCGACTAACAGTTGAAATGGTTTTAATTCTCCATTGTTGAGAATATCTGAAATAGTTTTGATACCATTAAACTTCCAATTTTCAAATTTTAATTTCACCAAAAAAGCCCGCAAGGTATCCACTGCCATCCAAAAAACTCACCAAAATATTGCCCGGTAAATATCCATTGCACCTAGCAGCAGGCTGATAGCTACTCTGAGGGGCAACACTGGGGTCTGTATACCGGTGCTCAGTCACCTACAACCCACAGATGGGGGCGGTTGTAGCACCAGCGTCCGGCCATGCTGTCAGGGAGGGCATCTGTCATTTGTGAGGCTTATAATCAGTGTGGAGCAGCCCGCCTGATCTGATAGCAGGGCGTTACCAATAGGCTGCTCTGACACTATTCTTCACATGTACCTGAGTGGCAGAGCCCTAAGGTAACCTTGTGTCTATAAATGCCACCAGTCACCTCCCTGACAGCATGGCCGGATGCTGGTGCTACAAGCCCCCCCATCTATGGGTTGTAGGTGACTGAGCACCGGTATACATACACCTGTGTTGCCTCTAAGAGGAGCTAGCAGCCTGCTGCTAGATGCAATGGATATTTACCGGGCAATATTTTGGTGAGTTTTTTGTGACCATCCACTGCCATCCAGCCTGTAAATTCAGAAGCTTATATTTTCTTAGAGTAAACTTCTTCCACATCTGTAAGGTATTTCTGGTGGTGGCTTCCTTAGGAAGTCGCTTTTTATTGTCACATTGGTAAGACACCATTAGGTCTTTGATTTTAATGCTGGGAAAATTGAATTCCTCTAATCCCACCCAAGCAGGCTTGGTCAGTGATCTCCAATATTTCTGACTCGTTTTGATAATTGTAGCTTGGTGATAAGTAAAAATATTTGGAAGTCCTAATCCCCATTATTTTCATGCTTTGTTAGAAAGGATCTCACCACTTGTGGTTTTATTTTACCCCATACAAAATGTAATAATTGTGTTTGATGTTTTTGTAATAACTTTTTTTTATTGGTGCTTGGACTCTTCTGAAAATATATAAAAGCTCAGGTACTTCAAACATTTTATAAGAATTGATTCTCCCAAACCAGGAGATCTTTTTGAATTATATTATAAGTTTCTAATATATTATGGTTGGCACAATCCTGAATTTTCTTAGTCTATTTGGTCCCCAATATGACAGAGTATCTGATTGCCATTTAAAACTAACTTCTCCTTTAAGAATTTGTAAGAGTTCTAGTTCTAAATTGTGATAAAGGGCCTGTGTCTCACCTGTATTAATTTTATACAATGATACTTCCGACAATTGGTGAAGTATCTCCAGTAGCCTTCGTGACAACAAGAGATGGACTCTGCTCCACATTATCGTCAGTGCGGTGGGGGAATCACCGCTCTCCAGGACAAAACAGGGGACTAACTGCACCGCACATGGACGATGTTCATCACAGTGAGCTGCAAGTATCTGTGCAGCTCCCATCGCATCTGCAGAGCAAGTAACCATTGAGGACAGGAGACAGGCTGATGGGCACCGCTTGTGACAGGGGCTTCATACAGCCCCTGCTGTGTCTGTGTGCTTCGTATAGTAAATAGGTGAACAGGACTGCACCGTACTCAAGCTTACAGCATGGAAACCTGTGTGGCTGATACAGATCAAGAGGATCTGAACGAGCACAACAGGTTTTGCAATCAAGCGGGGCCAGTGAGCTTTCTACGACCACGAGCCTCGCAGACATTGGATTTTCGTTTCCTCTTGTTTGTCTTTGCATTCCTTTGTTTCTTTGCTTTATCTTTTTTTCATTTCTCATTGTCTTTTTCTTTTCCTCACTCTCTTGCTGATTACTTGCTTGCCACAGTGATATTGGTGAGGTTAAGTCATCATATAAGAGGCACCTTATATACTGCAGCTTAAATAGCCTCCTACTGCGTTGTCAGGGCATCCACAAGTGTCAAGCTCCACATAGTGTCACTTCTGCCTGATTTGCTTGATGCTTGACTTGGCCACAGTTTGCTCATAGATAGTCATATACCCACCACCATTTCAATAAGTTACTCAGGTCTAAATTACTCAGGTGTGTTGTTTGTGTGGCCTTGATAACAGGCACTATACAGTTACATATTTGACCTAAGCTAATCCAAATCTGATCCATAGATTGGATGTCCTTTTAGATCTCCTTTTTCATTATCCTGCATATAACGAGTATTGTTTTTCTGGTTGCCACAGTGGTGTTAGAATACTAAAGATATTATATGAGGATTAGCTTTATATGCCTATGGTTGCAACAGTGGTATTAGAATAATAAAGTTATTATATAAGAAATAACTATATTATAGATGTCTAAATAGCTTTCTTCAGTGCTGCGTGGTCAACCTTGATAACAGGCATTATACAGTTATATATCTGCTTGTATTACTTGGTGTTTAGCTCATTCATATTTGATCAGTAAAGAAGTATACACTTGCATTATATTACTCAGCATTGCCTTGGGGTTAGTTTGCCTGAGTCATACCGAGTTACTTGCCAATGGTGGAGATTAACCAGGTGTTATTATTTTTCCCACCTCATTATCAGATCGGAGGGCACCCGGTATATAGGATCAATATACTAAAAACCTTATCTTGTAGCAGTACTTGGGCTGTTTGGGTGTACTTACTTATTCTATATTACTCTTATCAACTTTCTAGTGGAAGAGCCTTAATTTGGTCAATATAGAGATACAACAATGTTATAGAATTGAGTGAGAGGCATTATAGCACCAATAGCTTGAGTTTGTGCAAGTATTACATGAACATCTTTAAATTTATAAGCATCACTTGCAGTGTGGTATTAACTTATACTCTGAATAGCTATAGAAAGTAATAATAGACGATTTGTCAAATCCACTCGAATAGGATTTAACACACCTGCATTTTTTTATGATTTTGCATATAGGTGTGCCTAGTATGTTTAGGTCTACTTTCTGGAGAAAACTTTGCAATCATAATTGGGTAATTGTTAACACCTGTTAGGAGTATATTTCTATTGTCTTGGTGCCAACTCTACGTCTTCTTATTTTTTTGTTGGGATTCTGAGGGATTCTACTTATTGATAGGTTACTGTATGTTGGTTAAATAGGGTGGTTAGCCTAAATTCTATTTCAAACGTACAAGTAGGGTGGCTTTAAGATACTAAATCCAAATCCATCGTAATGATTTCATATTTTTAAATAAAAAATAGAGTATATACTTGACTAACAGCTAGTAAGTGTGTCAACTACACAGCCCAAATTAATATTAATATTAAAATATCTGCCAACTAGGTATCAAAACTTATTAACTTCTAACTCAACATAATGCCACCAAAAGTTAAAAGCAATAAATTGAAACAAAATGAATCCGACCAAGACATTCACATGGACCAGACTCAGCCATTGACCCAAGTCCATCAATTCTCGGCAAAGAAGAATGCAGGAAGAAATAGAGAAGAGTCTTGGTTCTTGGACCCCACATCATCATCCGATGGCATGGTCATCCAGGAACCGGGTCAAAGTTTGACTAGAAAAAAGGAGATAGAGAGTAAAACTAAGAGCAAGTCCCATCTAGATACAAAATAACCAGATGACTCAGAATCCGAAGAGGACAAGTCGATGACATCAAGTCCAGTTAAGCAGAGAGCGAGAAAGGATTCCTTAGGCCAAGATTTTATGGTCAATTACAATGAGGGACAGCCCCTTAATAATGAGTTTTTTCATAGTTTATTTAATGCTTATAACAAAACACTTAAAGTTGATCTTGAAAATATAAAAATATCCTTGGCTCATATTGCGTCTAGGTCAGAAAGAACAGAGAAGGGAGGTGGAAGCCTTACGGAAAACACTAAAACCATGAAAATAGATCAGGATAAGTTAAAAGAAGTTTAATTTCTTACAAGTAAATGGATTGACCAGGATTGACCAGGACCTGGATAGAAGGAGTAATCTGAAATTCTGTGGAATCTCCGAAAAAGTAAAAAATCCATAACTTATATCCCATATAAAAAATATAGTCAAAATAGCTTCACCCACATTACCAGATGTTGAATATTCGCTCGAACGAGTACATAGATTGCTGAAACCTTCTTTTTTGTCAGAGGAGATTCCCAGAGATGTGATAGCCAGGTTCACATTCTACAGAACTAGAGAGAAGCTTATGGAGTCGATAAGAAAAAACAGCTCACTCCCTCATCCATATGAAAGTCTAAAAGTCCTTATTGACCTTTCAAGAGAAAAGTTGAAAAAAAGGAAGGATTTCAAAATTTTTACCGATACTTTGAGAAAGAACAATATTTCTTATCAATGGGGCCATCTAAAAAATAACTTGATCTTTACATATAAACAGAAGACAGTATCGGTGTATGACCCAGATGAGGGTTTGAAGATTTGTCAAGAGTTTTGAGAATTCCAATTACCCAAGCAAGAAAAGAAACTTGAAGTAAATGATTGAAAAATCTGGATAATTTTTTAATGGTCTGCAATACACATAGAGAACCCAATAGGGTCAAAATTATTGGCCTATAAAGGAGAATTTGAATAAATATATCTCCTACTGAATTACCATAGTTTAGTTAATTAAGTTTGTATTTTTTAATTTCATTACATTGACATGAATATTCAACTTTTTACAACTATTTATGATAAAATGGGAGTGATCTCCTTGGGAACCTCAGGAAATTGCAATCCAGTGGAAAGCGATCAACATCCAGGATGACATTACATTTTATGCCAATCAATGTCAATCGATTAAACTCACCTCAAAAATGATATCTTTTATGGAGCGACATTAAAAAACACCAAGCAGAAGTCATAGGGGTTCAAGAGATGAAATTTGCATTGGAAAAAACACTTAAATTCAATCACAAACTATTTCCAACAGTTCTATTGTCATCTAACAAAAATAAGAAAAAGGCTGGTGTCGCCATAATTATTAAAAATTCAGTAAATTATGTGGAATTAAAATTTCTAACAGACCCAGAAGGAAGGTATTTAATAGTTACTAGTGATGAGCGAGTATGCTCTGCGCTGCTCGGTACTCGCACGAGTATCCCGGTACTCGGGATGCTCGGCGAGCACCGAGTACCGCCGAAATGCTTAGACTGCTCGGTAAAAATAAGCGATCTGACACACATACACAGCTCCCTTCAGTGCACACAGTGAGCTGGCACCACACAGGGAGCAGATTCATTGTTAGGATCCCTCTGGGGGCCACAGCAAGGTGTTGTATGTTGCAGCGATTTCCAAAAGCCCACCCACCCTCCCTTTCCCAGCAATACTCGTTTTATAACCGGAAGTCTGTGGGCGGAGCCTGTCACTCATTGACTTACATTGGGCTCGGTGCTCGGCCGAGTACACGAGTATCTTGAGATGCTCGGCAAGAGCACCGAGCACCCAAGCATTTTAGTGCTCGCTCATCACTATTAGTTACCTGTAGACATGATAATGCTCTATATACCCTAGTCACTGTATACGCCCCAAATAAAGGACAAATAACCTTCCTAATTTTTTGAGATTTCAACGGCATACCAAAGCCCATGTTAGATTCATCCAACAAAGGGAGCGCTGTAAATGTCGCATTAGATCCCTGGTTCAATAAACAAGAACTTTATTGATCCGTTTACACGCGGCCACAGGAAGGTAGAAACCGGCAGGCATCGGACACAATTGTGCCTGTTGCCTTGAAAAGACCACGATGTGGCGGCGTGTAATTCAGGACTTTCCTTCCTTCAGGGAAGACACAGGAAGGAAAGTCCTGAATTACACGCCGCCACATCATGGTCTTCTCAAGGCAACAGGTACAATTGTGTCCGATGCCTGCCGGTTTCTACCTTCCTGTGGCCGCGTGTAAACGGACCATATGATCCATTTAGATGCCTTAATACCTCTTCAGTAGAATACTTATTTATTCAGATTCTCATAAATCTTTTTCCAGGATAGATCTGGTATTATCAGATATTTACACTTTACATAAGACAACAAGTATTAGATACATCTGAGAGTTTGGACCGATCACTCTCCCATTACATTTAAAATTTCAAGTAGTCATTTTATTAATAAACCTAATTTAATAAATTATCCAGAAAACAGTCAAAAAATTCAAACAGACTAATGGTGGGTTTACACGCTAGGATATCCTGAACGATATCCTTGAAACGTCACAGATATGTGATCGTTGAAAAGATATCTTTCGGGCGTCGTTGCGTGTAAACGAACGATATTGGATGAAAAGATCGTTGGATCGTTCATCCTAGATCCTGACCTCAAATCTATCGTTTGTTGTCCAATTAATCATCGTTCAGTGTGACAGCTTTTTGAACGATATCGTTCAAAAAGCTCCTATTTCTGCCGCTTTATTACTCACTGCTTCCTCTACTATTTAACAGTTGCGTTGCTGCATAAGATATCGTAAACAATATCCTTGTGTGGGACAGCGCACTAACGATGTTGGAAAGATCACGGTCACGTGATCGTTCCAAGGATATCAATTACGATATCCTAGCATGTAAATCCACCATTAGAAAATTATTTTAAGGATAATAATCCTGAAAATAAATCCATCACTAGCAAACTCATAAGGCAGTTATCAGAGCCTCTCTAAGGGTCCTTTCACATCAGCGGTTTTTTTAAATCGCGGCAGATGCGGTGAAAAAACCGCATCTGCCGCGATTACCGCATAACCGCTGCACTTGTGGCACAGTTGCGGCAAGCCCCATAGAATGTCCATGCGGGCTTGCGGCAGGTGCGGCAAGTGCGGTATCGGCACTTGCTGCAGGTGCGGCCGCAAAAAAAACGCGGCTGACCGCGTTTTTTTTCGCGGCCGCACCTGCCGCAAGTGCCAAAGCCGCACTTGCCGCACCTGCCGCACGCTTACCGCAAGCCCCATAGACATTGCATGGGGCTTGCGGTAAGTGTGCGGCAGGGGCAGCAAGTGCGGTTTTGGCACTTGCGGCAGGTGCGGCCGCGGAAAAAAAACACGGTCAGCCGCGTTTTTTTTGCGGCCGCACCTGCAGCAAGTGCCGATACCGCACTTGCCGCACCTGCCGCAAGCCCGCATGGACATTCTATGGGGCTTACCGCAACTGTGCCACAAGTGCAGCGGTTATGCGGTAATCGCGGCAGATGTGGTTTTTTCACCGCATCTGCCGCGATTTAAAAAAACCGCTGATGTGAAAGGACCCTTATACAGTTAAATACTACAATCAACAGACAAAAACTCAAAAATACTGAGGACATTATTAACAAAATGAATGAACTAGAAAACTCCCAGGCCCATTCACCTACGAATGAAAACCAAAAGAATATCCTAAAACGTAGATTAGAATTTAAGTCTATTATCACAAATGAATGTGAAAAGTTTTTTTTAATTCTAAATCCAACTATTATCACTATATGAACAAACCTTCTAAATTTTTTGCAAAAAAAAAAAAAAAAAATAGAAAGGTCCAAAACTAAAATTTTGCAAACAAAGGATAAAAATAATAAAATATATAAAGATCCCAAAGAAATGTAAAGTTTATTTGAGGAATTCTATAGAAATTTATATAACCTCAAAGATAATAAGCTCGAACCACATCCGACAGATAAAAGGATTAAACAATTTTTAGATTTATTGATTTACCAACTATTTCAGAAGAGGATTTAATTTTCTTAAATGCCCCATACAGTAATAATGAAATATCTGTTACCATAGACTCTCTCAAAAATAGTAAAGCAATGGGACCAGACGGCATCCCAAATGAGTACTATAAAAGATTTTCTTGAATATTTGTCCCATATCTTGTTACTTTAACTCTATATCAGCTGGTATAAATCTCCTAGAAGAAATGCAGGAGACCACAATATCTGTCCTTTATAAAGAAAAGGGTGATCGGGATTTGATCTCCAACTATAGACCCATTTCTCTTCTTAAGATATTAAGATTTTAACAAAAGCCTTAACAATTAGGATACAAAAGTTATCCCAAAAATTAACCATAAGGATCAAGTAGGTTTTATTGTGGACAGAGGAGCGGAGGATGCTACAAGAAGACCTATTACTTTACTTAAACATACAGAGAAAGCAGGTACTCCAGCCCTCTACATTGCAACTGATGACAAAAAGGCCTTCGACCGAGTCCAGTAGAATTACTTATTTCAAACGTTAGAGAAATTTGGTTTACATGGTAGAGTAGTAGACCTCATAAAAGCATTCTATTCAAAGCCGTCCGCGAGGGTGTTAACCAATGGTCTACTATCGGGAAGAATTAACCTTTCCAATGGTAAGCGACAGAGGTGTCCCTTTTCACCATCATTATTTGATATGTTTATTGAACCCTTAGCTGAGAAGATCAGAATGGATGGCGGGGTGAGGGGCATCCCAATCAATGGACGACAATACAAGGTATCGCTCTTCGCGGATGACATATTGTTATCATTAATTGATCTGCTGGGAGAGACTTTCCATCCCAATTAAATATCTGGTTGCCCACTTATAAACTCTAGCTTAATGATATCCTTTAATGAATCTAGAGCTCCAAACTAGTTCTCATATTTAAGATGTGGCATTACAAGGGATTTATAGATGGTGTTATTACTCTGAGATCAAAGGTTTTTATCTCTTACAGTGCACCCAAAATACTTATTTCTGTTTGCAGCTGCTGCCTGACATTGAGTACTTCTAACCTGACTTGTGACCAGAATACAAAAGTTCTTCTCTTGTTCTGTAGTCCTAAGTTTATTTATATTTAATGTAATGCAGTCTAGAGGCTTTACTCTACATTTATCAATGTTAAAGATGATCTTTCACCAGTTTTAGCATGTTAAACTGGTCACATCATTGAAAAGTGGCTTTAAATCTATCTAAAACATATGCTGGTTGGGAAAGGGAAGTGGAAAGCTCACCCCTCCTCCTGTGTTGATCCGGGTCAGGTGCACAGCGGCGGCCGGCCACCGCCCAAGTCCAAGACCATAGTAAAGAAGGTTGCTGGCACCTGAATCAGAATTCTTCAGACTTTATTAAGCAAATTCACAATGAAATATAAAAAGCATCCTGAGGCAGTGAGCCCCATCAGACGCGTTTCAGTTAAAAACGTTCTTCAATGTCACTTCAGCAACCTTCTTTACTATGGTATCTAAAACATAGTTGTATTTATTTTTTTTATTTCTCCGCACCATTGCAGAGATATTAACTTGGAAAGTTTGTTATAATTTATGATAAGCTCAATGAGGCATTACTAAAGTTTTTTCTCTGGTGACATACACTTTGTTCCATGCGTGATACCTTCTTCTTATGATTTTGACATGGGACAAAAACAAACACCGTACCCTCAGCTTTGATCTAAACTACTAAACTGTAGTATAGATTGGAGCAGAGTGTGATTACACATAGTTCTAGATCTCTTCTCAGGGCAGTCAGGATGGGTGAAAGGACAATACAGGTGAGCTGAATGTCATCACTCAAGCCAGAAACATTGCTTGTGTCATGCCCTTGACCGTGGGTTTGGTCTCTCATGTATGGGAAAATCAGTGCCTATCACGCGGCTCTATGCATCTCAGCCGCTCTGTCTCTGCTACGAGGCCGGTCTCTGCTGAGCAGGAAGATCGGTGCCCATCAGCTAGCTCTGCTGGCTCTACTTACTTTCAGGCTATGCCTTTCAACGTTCACCCTGCCCATAGCTCCATGCAGCCTTCTGCTTCATTCTCTTGCAAGGACCTGCATCCTCTTGGTAGATCTCCCGGGAATGTTTTTGGGCAGTGCGCACTGCACCCTGCAAACATTTAAAGAGACAGTACACCTGTACCCTATTACTTCCCTCAGCCTGAATGCTGAACTGCTCTGTGTATAAAAGGCTTCCCCCCTATGGGAAATGCCCGGGCAACGTGTTACTTGCTTTGGAACATTGCCAGTGTCCAGGTCACACTCCTGCAGTGCTCTGCACTAAGAAGACTGTTGCTTATTATACTCTGCATTATTATAATGTCTCTGTCTCCACAGAATCCTTTGCTGGCAGTTCATTATCCTTGATCTCTATGGATATTCCAGATCCCACCTAGGGCTGTCCAAGCCTCTCTTGAATTGCATGGGACCTTCTAGATTATTCTACGGGCTGGATCAGCCTTTCCAGGATTGTATAGAGTTCCCAGGATTCTCCCTTCCAACAGAGGCAGGATTTTGTAGTCTTCCCATTTCTTCTGCTATGGACTGTGTGGGTCGCCCCTCTGGTCCTTGATTTGTGGCATTTAGACCTCCTGGAGCTGTGCCGGGTTTATCCCTGTATAGGGGTTACCTCGCTGGTTGCTCCTGCAGGAGAGTTCAAGCTTATGATCCAGAGGGTCCTCTCCTCAGACACTTTTCCTTCTGTTAACCCTTTCCTTAATAAATATCCGTGGTTTATTGAAGTCACTCTCCAGTCTCTTGCTGTGTCAGGTATTCAGCTGCCACTACTCCACCAGTGGCTCAGTGAGTTCACTTTACATCTCCATGCTCTTTGGGCATAACAGCTTGATTATTCAGTATTTAAGATTTTATAAGCAAAGTACATACTTATATTTGATGATTTAATCACATACTCCAATCTGTTAAATACCACAATGTTCACATGTTTTTCTTATACTATTTATATGTTTGATACTGAGGAATTGTAGTATATGCCTATCATTCCTCTGCTCATTGAACCAACAGTCCTCTTTTACATTTTACCATTCATTGATCCCCAGATGTTATCACTTCAATGAAATGTTTCAGCCTCCTTACATAGAATCTTTCCTACGTATTTTAAGCATGTCCTAGTTAACTAAACAAGTAGGAACCCTACTCTTGACTGATCTTTCCCTGCTGTCATCCTGCATCTTGGCTTCACATTCCTCCAGAAGTACTGGATTGACAGACCTTTGTTCATCTTGTTAGGTATCCGTAGTCCAACTATCTATTGGTTGACTTACATGCTATGGTTTCAGTGCTTTAAATTCTAGCAAAACAGCACTAAATTTAGTCTCCAACAATTTTTTACCAAGTTTTAGTTGTTCTTGGTTTCTCAGTTTACATATTCTCTATTTCAGGGGCTAACATTGCCCTGTTTTAGTTTCATATTCACTTACAACCACCTCCAAAATGTTTGTCTCTGCAGGTTGTTTCTTTTCTACATATTTTTTTCAACCTGGTTTATGGACAAACTTAGGGAAGTACTGCATTTTCCAGACCATAAAACACATTTTTCCCCCCAAATTGTGGGGGGAAGTGGAGGTGCATCTTATGGTCTGGATATACAGACCTGTATTGAATGTGGGGCTCTTCTGGGGGATACAGTGGCTCTGGAGTGGGCTGGAGGAAGCTGGCATGGGCTGCAAAGGCCCACTTATTAGGCTCATGTAATATTCACTGCATCCCCCTGTCTATAGCCTCTCAGCACTGAAGCTGGCGCTGAGAGGTGGGCGGGGCGGGCCACATCTAGAATGGGGGACCATATGCAGGATAGGGGGAATATAAAGGATGGGGGACTATATACTAGGATGGGGGGGCTATATCCTGGATGGGGGCTATGTGCCAGGATAAGGGGGTTAGGTACAAAGATGTGGGGCATATCCAGGATGGGGGGGGCAATATCCAGGATGGGGGGCAATGCACCAAGCTGGAGGGTAGCATATCCTAGGATGGGAGACCATATCCAGGAAGGGGGATCATATAGTACCTGGAGAGGACTCACCAGGATGGGGACATTACCCTCACAACTGTGTCAGCAGTAGATCCCCCCCATAATAGTGCATTATAAACACATTGTTTGCTTATTTTTTCCCTTATTTACCTCCTTTAAGATCTAGGTGCATCTTATGGTTAGGTGTATCTTATAGACTGAAAAATATGGTATGTGAAATCTATTGAACAGAAAACCAAATAAAATAATGGACTGAAACATGTGAGATTATCCTGACAGACATTATTAAAGCCCCGAAGAATCACACTCATTCTATCCTACCATGTGTTGATCACTGTGAGGCTATCTTATCAGAGGATCCTTTGATGGGTCAAGGCTCTGAAATAATAATGGGCAAAAGACTCGGTAATCTAGCTCCCAATGTGAAGGTGACTTTAAAGCCAATCCCTTCCACCAGGTATATTTCTTATCGGTTAATTCCTAATAAAAATCATTCCTGGGCAAACTTGGGTAAGGATTATGAATTTCCAGCATATCTAGAAAATAATCGTTGGGACACCAGGATAATTGTTAGGACAATACAAAGCAGAAGGTGCTCATTGATTTTCCAACTGTCTTCTTAATGTAAATAATTGCACATATTACCTTTGTTTTTATAGATTAAATTATTTTTTATCTTATACATCCTGCAGTGTTCCAACCTCTTGGTGATATTATAATTTTAGACATTAAAATAATACTATTATTATTGATGCTTACGTTCTTGTACACAATAATCTTATTTGAGCAGCATTTGTTCTATTTCTTTTAGTTTAAAGAATAAATATTTCTAGACATGAAGATGGATGAAAGATATGAGACAAGTATGAGACATATATAGTAGATATATAATAATATGATATATAGAAAAATAGCTTAATAGATCATTTTACAATGCATGAGTGGGCCCACAAACTGTAAGAGAAAATTAATCTACACATGCAGAATTTAATTAAGAATATTGGCTTTCTGTAAAAAGTAAGAAGTGCTCTGTAATACTCATGCTGATCAGTATACAATGCACGTGTAGACGTTGTATGATGTTCAGTATTGGACACAGGGCAATCATCAATACATTTGGGAATAGGGATCAGCCTAAGGCTTGAAGAAAAATGAGATTGGCTGACTTATTCCATACAATTTACTTTTGATAGCTTGTCAGCAGGCAAATTATGAAAGTTGTCCCAAATGAATATGATCGTGTGTAATATGCATGATTGCCTGGAAAAGTCTTACATTTGATTGCACATTATTAAGTGATGATGAATGCCTTTCTGATACATATCGATCATATATAATTTAATGCAGGGCTATCCTTTTCAATCTCACTAGAGCTTTTATTGATGTTGTGGAATAACAGAATCAATATACCTTATGAATAAAAGGAAAAAACGAATAAGACTGAAAATCAAAAAGGTAAGGGATGTCAATGAGTTTTTATCTAAGTTACAATAAGCTAAGTGAGCAAACTTTCCCCGAACATGTTCGTCAATTTCAAGTTCAGCACAATCATTGTAGATTTGGTTCGTTATCGGGAACCCCAGTAATTTACTAAAACAATGCTGATGGCTTTGTTTAAGAAAAATGTTACAAATTTAAAAAGGCCCTAAAACTCTTATTGATTGCTTGGGGCCAAAATGTGCACTACCCGTTGGCTGGGAATAATACCTAATCTTTAAGTTAGGAGTGTTACCATACATCAAGTCTACTGTTTTCTTTCAAACTGTAGAATTTATTGTAGCTTTAAAATATATTTTTTAAGCGTCCTGAAGGTTGCAGGTGTTTTTGAAACTTGCGGGGTGTGAATTTTGGAAACAGTTAAAGATGTCGTAGCAGTTGTTAAGTCCAGGAACCTTGCAAACATCCGTTTAAGAGAGATTTATATTTAAATCTTATATAAAATGTGCAATCACTTGATTTAATTTCATTTCATATATTTAGAATACAGATTTTTAGCATTTGCACAATTGTGCTACAAGTATCATTAATATTGAACTTGTCTATGCTGCTTACTAACCTTATTTCACATTCCAGATGAATTTGTGAGCTGAATAAATTATTTATTTTCCTTAGTTCTTCTCCAAATATGTCAGGCTTCAATAATCACTACAACCAACCACAAGCCCAGGTTTTACCTGGGGCATAGGGAATGGGATGTGTAATGTAAGTCAGGTGCATTTGTATCCCACCCATGGAGGGGTTAATGAGGAGCTAGGCAACAAGGTTGTGCAAACAATAATATTCTGCAAGCAATTGTCTCCTGGCACTGGAAGAGGTGGGCCCCCAGGCAAATCAAAGAGGTGTCATTGCGGAGTCCAGTGCCATCTTGGCATTGCAGTACAATGCAGCTGGAAATTAAATTATTGATGGATCCACTGCAAGATATGCCAGCTCTTCAGAATGTCATCTTCCTCACCACCCCAGGGGCAGATGGTGCTTCAGCACCAGAACCGGAGCAGCCCACACAGGATACATATGTCCCCTGGAGCTTCACCACACTACTTGCATTGGACCTCATATTCAGCGAGGTCATGATTTAGCATTGGGTTCGGATGCCAGATGAGGTGTTGCTGAGGTCCCAGTATGAAGTTGATCCATTCCCCCATTCCATCCGGGAGCAGCAGGTCTCACACTCAGGAGGATCTTGCAGCTTGGCTGGCATTATTGCATCTGCAGCCGGTGCCTTAGCTGCTGGATTAGCAAATCCAGCAACATGATCAGGACAAGGAGGATGAAGAGGATGAGGAAAAACTGAAAGGCATGTTTCTCAGCCTTGTGTAGCACCCCACCAGAGGCCTTCAACAGGAAAGATGCCATGTGGGGACCCCTACCCTTTCTAAGCAACTATCTGATAAGGCATAAACCACCTATCTCTTTTCTTGAGGATATTTGGCATGTGAATGCCATTGCCTGAAAGTGGTTGCATGGGCTTAAGGAAAATGACTTTTAGGGCCAATGTACCTGAGGCATGGTGGTGGCATTCATCCAGCAGAGGTGGTTTGGCTTTATAGCCAAAGAAGGGACTGGTCATCAGTGCTATATCAACCAGTCCGCCCTGCTGTGTAAACATCTTCGCAAAAGATTCCACACACTCTATGTTGGAGGGGATGTCAGCTTCATGAAGTTGAAGGGCAGCGAAGGGTGGTATGCGGTTGGCGTAAGTCAGATTGCCACTGCCAACGAGTTTGAAAGCTAGCGGCAGGAGACTGACCTAGTGAGAATGTGGCATCAAATGGAGACCACGCCTCTCTTGGTTAGCTAGTCAGCTGAACTGAAACCCACAGGGACCATTTATCCTGAAGGGCCTATGTTGCCCAAGGTGGTCATCCCCTAATTCTTCCATTCTCTTCTCCAGTGGCGGCCATGATGGGGTGTGCTTGGAGCAGGTGGTGTCATAGAATGTCCCTGGAGGAGTAGCCCCTGCGGCCCCCCAAAACCATTCAGCAGCAGAGTACCATGAGGAATGGCAACCTCCATTCTTAGCTCTAATGAGAAAGCTGCTAGGCAATTTTTACTCCAATTAAAGTGGGCTTTCCTAAAAAGGCATGTTGTTGGGTTGCTGACCCATCCCATAGTCATTATTTTGTATGAAGTAGTTCTTTTTTCAGTTGTTTTTCAGTTCTTCGAAGAGCAAGGCCTTTTTCTTGTTAATTTTATTTTTCCCCTTTCCAAGTTTAGCGGCGGTTGCGGTAGCAGGGGATGCAGTCATTGATCTTTACCCCCATATGCTCGGAGAGCTTCAGCATTTATTTGGGTTTCGTTATTTTTTGCGGGGAGTTTCCAATTATTTTTTATATCCTTTTTTGTGTGTGGGGGGGTAAAATGGGAGACTTTCAACAAATGGATTTTAACTTAAAAAAAAAAACAATTTGGTGAAAGAGGAATGAATCTGTGTTCATTTTCAAACAAAATATTTATTATTATCATTTGTGTCTTTACTGACTTGATTAGTAATGTCAGCTATCTGATTGATGCTTCAACATTACTAACCTCTGGTCTTGCATCCAGGTGACATCAACTCCAAATACCATTACCATTTTTGCAAATGCACCTGGGCAGTGAGAGAGCTGGGACAAAGCACAAGGAATGGTGAAATTAATGGGGGCACCACTCCTGGAGCCACTTTGGCCTGCTAAATTTTTCAAAACTTTAATTTTTTTTTACATTTTTAAGATTAGTCAACTTTTTAGTTGTTCAAGTGGATGGATGGATGGATGGACAGATAGAAGGATGTAAAGTAGAGATAGATTTATAGATATATAGACAAAAAAGATTTCTTTACAGATAGATGTCAAACAGCTATATAATGTTCTACCCCACTATAGCTTGATCCCTTTAGTGCCTTTCATGTTGCACTAAAGAGTATTTTAGCCTGGTATTTAGCTTTAAAACATTAATAAAAAAAAAAAGCTGGCAGCTTTATCTTGGCTGCTACATTAGTAATAGTGTGGGAGGATAATATCTGTGCCAAAATAGCAGGGCTCCACTGTAAAATGGTTTGAGCTGTATTTGATAGCTTTTAGGGCCCTTTTGAAGGTGTTTTTGAGGCCTTTTTATTTTGACTTCCATTGATTTGAATGGGGTTCGGAAGTTTGGCGAACTGTTCACCAATCTATTTGGAGAACATATGCCCATTCGGTGAACCAAGCTAAACCCGAACTTCAAAAGGTTCGCTCATTTCTTATCCTGAGAATGGGACACTGAAGGAATAGTCAAGAAAGTGCTCCATCTATAAAAGTTTTCATAGTGTTAATTTCACATATTTATTCATGTAGAATAGACACCTCTCTGTCCTGACTACAGTACAGTAGGACATATACATTATTAAGCCCTATCCCTTCACTAAGACCCACCTCCAAAATCATTTGAAAGCCAAATATAAGCAATCAAAAGGAAAGAAAAAACTGTGTTCCCTCCAGAATTTTACAATAACTATGCAAATTTCAAATGTTGCTGCTCACCTTGTCAGGTTGTGAGATCCCCAACCGGTGTATATGCGTGCTGCAGTTGCTGCTGGACCCACATTCCACGTAAGCACTGTGGCTGTAGATATGGTGCGCCGGCGAGTTTCTGCACAGAGCAAAGATGAGCTAAGCAGTGTGTATTTCTTCTTCTCCCTCATGGTACAATATGTTCCATTGACCTTTTTATATTCAATCAGTCACATATTTAAATCAAACAACGGTATCTATAAATTGCACATTTTATATTTTCTCAAAAATATCACAATATCTTCACAGCCAAATTATTTATTTCACCAAACACCTCACAGACAATTCTCATAAGCCGTTTTTGTTATATTCTGAAATAGTATCACTATATACCATTTTATCATCAGATTTATATCTGTGTTGATATATATTTTTCAACACTCTATTATAGTTCTATTCAATGTAATTGATAATCATATATGCGTGACATATAATCTCAATATATGAACATTTATTATAGGAATAATAATAAGAAAAAATATATGTATATGGTGAGGTCTAACAACAGGTTACAGTTCGAAGTTCCGCACTAAAATTGGAACAATGGATGGTGCTCTAAGGCTGGCTTCACACTTGCAGATGGATCTGCAGCGTTTTGCAGATGCATCTGCAAGTGTGAGCATGCTGACCGCGGCCCCTATGTTTATAATAGGGCGCACGCGGTGTGAAAGCTCTCATTCACTCCTATATGTGTACTGTCAGCAGGCGTATGCCTGCTGACAGATCACACACTCCCGTCCGCACTGTGGACGCGAGATGTAGCGTCCATGCTGCGGGCGGGAGTGTGTGATCTGTCAGCAGGCATACGCCTGCTGACAGTACACATATAGGAGTGAATCAGAGCTTTCACACCGCGTGCGCCCTATTATAAACATAGGGGCCGCGGTCAGCATGCTCACACTTGCAGATGCATCTGCAAAACGCTGCAGATCCATCTGCAAGTGTGAAGGCAGCCTAAGGAAGGAAAGCTATTCAGCTAGCACAATGAAGCTTCATTGTCTCCAATAAATCAAGATCAATTCTAATCTTCACTCCTCCTCATCTATTCTTTTTTTTCGTCCTTATGTTCCTTTTTATTTAGTATTTTATCATATATTGTCTTTCTACATCTCCTTTTTCTTCTTTTTTCTCTGATTAAAACTCTCTGGTCCAAATGAAGTGTTTCAATGTATTTATCCCTTGTATGTTTTTATCAGAATGTACCAAAAACAAAACTTTGTAAAATAAGATATCAGGTTACAATGTGACATCAGTGAATCCTCCCATTCTGACGTCATGATCATGTGTCTTTGAGTTGATGACTTTTGTATCTATATAAATCTACCTCACGTCAGGACTGTAATGTGGTTGCTTCCTGATGAAGGAGCAGGGATATGCTCAGAAACACATTGAGAATAAAGGCACCATTATCTTTCATCCACTGGAGTTTCAGTTTACTGTGTGCAGTGTGCGTGGATCAAATCCTTTGGGTTTTATCCTCTTGTCCTATCAGGCCCCTAGCCTATTACCTGTACATTGATGACATATTAATCATCTGGACGGAGTCTGAGCAACAGCTGAAGATGTTCCATAAACACTTTAATCAATTTCATCCCACCATAAATTTAACACTCAATTAATCTTGCACTGAAATCAGCTTTCTGGACACCATCATAAAGCTATGGAACAATGAAATAGAGACATCTCTGTACCGGAAGCCAATTGATCGTCCAACATATCTTCAATGGGACAGTTTTCATCCAAAACACATAAAAAATTCTATTGTGTGCAGTCAGGCTATCAGATACAATCGGATATGTTGTAATCCTACAGATAGAGACAATTACTTTGAGGGCCTCAGAAAGACTTTTTTGAATCAGTTCTACCATCCAAGAGCAATTGAAAACCAAATTACAAAACCACCAGGATATTAAGGAATCATCTCCTACATTACAAAACTAGAGAAGAAAACAAGCGAGTTCCTCTTGTAGTCACCTACAATCCAAATCTGGAGGTGCTAAGAGGAATTACAGGGAAACTACAGCCACTACTACAAAAAGATGCCAGACTAAAATCTATATTTCTATAACCCCACTTCTGTGTTTTTACGCAGCCCCCGAATCTAAAACACATCATTGTCAGAAGCTCATTGTACTCCCCAACAGCTACAGGAACCTTTCCCTGCAACCAGAATAGGTGCAAAACCTGTCTATTTATAATGACAACGGACAAGATAAAGATTCCCAACTCACATCAGGACTACAAGATCCCAGGTAACTTCAGCTGCACCACAAGCAATGTGGTGTACATAACTATAGGTACTAAATGTGTGAGCAGGAATCTATACGTAGGGGAGACGGGGTGACAATTCAGAACTAGGATGAACTCTCATCGCCATACAATATAGGAAAGAAGGACATATTTACCTGTGCCTAAACACTTTTGTAGGCCTGATCACACAATATTGGATATGAAAATGCTAGTTCTGAAAGGTAACTTCAGATCACAGAGAATCAGGAGAGAGTGGGAATATAAACTGATGATGAACGTTAATACATTAATGCAGGAATTAATGTCTTGCATGGATTTATGTCTTTCAACATTCATTGAGTAATTTTCAGGTCTCAGACCAACCACTAATCAAAGAACAATAAAACTGTCTGTGCCTCTTATCTTGGAACTCTGATTTCACTTCCAAGCTGCTCTCTACCCCTCCCAAGACTGGCTACTGTTCTCTGCTTCACTTCACCTGTCATATTTACTGCATTATCCCACCCTGTATTTGTATACATATGTGTGTCTTCAGAATTTGTGTTATTATATGCCTGATGAAGAGGCCATAGAGTCTCGAAACCTTGCGAATACTCACCATCTCTTCAGTTAGCCATTAAAAGGTATCAACCACTGAGGACTCTCAGATTCTAATATTTTTCTATCTACAGGCTAACACGGTACAAGCAATTTTTACCTTATCAAACTTTTGCATGCCACTGTATGTATGTATATATTTATCTATGTATATTGTTACTTTAATAGGGTGAAATTAATTTATTTCTTTTTACCCAAGGAATGTCACTTCTGGCTCAAACAAGACATTTAGGTAGAGGTAGATTTCTGTAGCTTGCGTTAAGTATAACTATATACTTTACTGATAAAAAGTGAGTATTCAATACAGTAAACTACAGTCAGCAATCATAAGATTGCCACTTTTATGGTGGTCTTGGGAGACACAAAGTTTATTAAAGTAACATATGTTCAGTGTGGTTTTCACATCATTTCTATCCTGTAGTTATCAGAAAAGGCAAACGCCAGTATCCATGAGAGACATCCCAAAACAGCTCTAGTTGTTTTCCATCAGAGTAAAAAGGCAGTTTTATTTGACAGCTGTCCATAACGATTGTGAAAAGAAACTGTATAATATCAACTATAGATAGACCAAAAGTAGCAGAGAAAAAAGAAAAAATGAGCTTGTTAGAAGACTCTGTATTACAGTTCTTTCCCTTGACAATATATCTGTACCCTAATATGCTCAACAAATTGGCAACCTGCACGTATAGCGCTCCTGTATTTGCATCCAAATTCCCTTCGGGGGAATGTCTATATTATTCAGTTTTGGATAAAAGAAGCAATTTGATATGACAGGTGGGTCAAGTGTTTCTTTAATAAAGCAAACTGGTAGAGAGGAAGAATTGTGCTTTTGTGAGAAGCTTGACAAATAGGTAGATTTATCTCCCTTGAGTATAGCCAGTGAAAGCTACTAAATAAATCACTCTTGTTACTTTGATTTAACCACTTCAATGTTGATGGAAAAGATGTTTCTTGTAGAACTGCAGGATTTGCTGCCTCCATTTCCACATGTATCACATTTGCTCTGCATACCTGACAGCTCTCAGAGTTGTTGAAGTTTTACATCAGCAGTTCATCTCTAGGACACAAACTCATATTCACCTTCTGAACAATAGAGCCGTAATTTCGGGGCCCATTAGCAGAGGTCAGAGCAATCACTCTCTGGCTCCTAGTTGTCATTATTTACATTTTTTTAATACAGTGATTTGATTTCACTTTTTGTAGTCTTTTCAAACATTCCCGACATGACAATGTAGAACAACCCAAAGGACAACTATGGTTCTCTCTCATCAATCATTGCCTGTTTGTAAAGCACAGATGTAGTAGTGTAGGATCATCTTTCTAACGTCAAAAAGAACAGCAGAAAATATGTTCCTGTAACAATACCCTATATTTGATACATTCCTATAACATGTTGGCTGACATTTAATGTCTAGAAGCACCTCTACTGCAGGGGCAATGTATGGATTTATTACAGTGGATACCCAAATATCAGAGTGACTGCAACCATTTAATGGGTGGGAGGTCTTTGCTTTAATCCAATTCCAAAACTAGTTCTGACACTAATGTGGTAAATTGTTAGTAGAAGTATAGTAGAAAAGAAAATGACATCATTACATTAACATACAGTATAGGAGAAAAAAGCCGGGGTTTGTCCGCACTAGACCACAGGGAAAAAACCGAGGATGCTATGCAACATTGCTGCCCTGATGAAGTGGCCACGTGGCCACGAAATGCATTGGCTTGAGTGTAAATAAAGGTTTACTTTCATCCTCGTTTTTTTCCCTGTGGTCTAGCGCGGACAAACCTCAGCTTTTTTCTTCTATATTGTATGTATCTGCATCTCGGGATCTGCACCGGCCAAAACTTCTACAGGTGGTTGTGACTCTCACAACCCTACCAGGTGAGTGGATTACCTTTGTTAATAACACGCTGGTGTCCCTCATTTACCGCCTTAGTGCGCTCCCCCTCTCTCTAAATTTTTTGCAATCATTACATTAAGGGACACATATTGGAAAAGAACTAGCTTGATGGTTATACAACTTTCAACCAAACAATTGATTAGTGAATGATTCTGTCACCGACATACATATTTAGTCCCTATTGTCCACAACAGTGGTGCGGCGTGGTTAGACTTACTCAATGGCTGTGTCCTGGGTAATGGACAAAAAGGTTTTCTGTGAATGTTTTTTGAAAGACAGATCATTTGATAAGAGTGAGAAATCTGTAGATTGCTATCAGATTAAACATTTGGGCATGGACATCATTTTGCAAGACTATGTTAATATTATCCTTTGGTAATATACCTACAAAAGTTTGGTATGGCTAAAACTGTCTTTTTTTAATCAAATATAGTCTAATGCTAATGGGCATTCTATAGCAAACTATCTTTTTATTTCTAAATTCAGAAAGGCTGCAATTTCACATTTAAAAATCAAACCTGTCACCAGGTTTTCACAGAATAAAGTGTGGACACTACCAGTAAGCCCTGATATACAGTATTCTAGAATGCTATATATACAGTAAGTCCCCAAGATGATCTGCCTAACATGAAAAAGACCTTTTATTATACTCATCTGTGGAGCCAGGAAGGAGCCTCCACATTTCTTGCATCGTGTGGATTATGTGTTCTACGCCATCCACACATTGTCTTCTACTGTACTACTGTGCATGTGACCTTCTCACTGCCCTGCTGAGGGCAGAGCAAAGTTCTGTAATGTGCAGGTGCGAGGATAGGTCAAAAGGTGCCTGAACATGCACACTACAATAAAACTGTTTAACAAGGTTATTGTTTCCTTCATTAAATCAGGTGAATCTTATTGGAATTTTCATGCTGAGTTCAGAAATAACTTCAGAATTACTCTATCACATAAGATTTTTGATAAAAATGTAATTATATGTATGCTTTGAATACTGTCAAATTCGTAGTGGCATGTGATATTCCCAATGCAAAAGTCTATGGATAAACAGGAGGAAGTCGGGGCACCAGAGCCGGTAGCCTGCCGGGCGTACAATCACGGAGCAAACAGGTGACAATGGGAGGTGCCCGTCTCAAAGCACAACAATCCAGCAATTCAATAAAGTAGAGACGGCACTCACCCGTTTAGAGATCGGTGATTTATTTAGGGAACAAACACATTCCTCTCTCCCTCCCTGCACGGAATGTGTTTGTTCCCTAAATAAATCACCGATCTCTAAACGGGTGAGTGCCGTCTCTACTTTATTGAATTCCCAATGCAAAACTCTCAAGATTAGAAATGTTTTGCCATTGATTTTCATTTATTATCACTATCCGATGATTCACGGACAAGATTACAACAATGGTCAGCCAGCATCTAGGCACTCCACCTTCCGTGTACCATTTCTCCATCTAGGAAATGTCTTGATGAAACCTTTAACCATGTTCATCACTTACAGCACCGAGGTTTTGTGGGAAAAAGTCCAGGTGTGCAGGAAATGTATTTTAAATGACATGTTGCTCTTCATTGACTTGTAAGCATATAGACTTTCAACCTGTTCAGCATAGTTTGACATCATGTAGTTGTCTAGAAAGCTAAAAACGACATACCGTATATACTCGTGTATAAGCCGACCCGTGTATAAGCCGACCCCCCTACTTTTGCCCCAAAAATCTGGAAAAACCTATTGACTCGTGTATAAGCCGAGGGTGGACCCCAGCACAGGTATACAGCCCCCAGCAGTGTGGTATACAGGCCCCCCCAGTGGTATACAGGCCTCCCCCAGTATACAGCAGCCCCAGTGGTAGTATACAGCAGCCCCAGTGGTAGTATACAGCAGCCCCAGTGGTGGTATACAGCAGCCCCAGTGGTAGTATACAGCAGCCCCAGTGGTAGTATACAGCAGCCCCGGTGGTAGTATACAGCAGCCCCGGTGGTAGTATACAGCAGCCCTGGTGGTAGTATACAGCAGCCCGGTGGTAGTATACAGCAGCCCAGTGGTAGTATACAGCAGCCCCAGTGGTAGTATATAGCAGCCCAAGTGGTAGTATACAGCAGCCCCAGTGGTAGTATATAGCAGCCCCAGTGGTAGTATATAGCAGCCCCAGTGGTAGTATACAGCAGCCCCAGTGGTAGTATACAGCAGCCCCAGTGGTAGTATACAGCAGCCCCAGTGGTAGTATATAGCAGCCCCAGCAGCCCCAGTGGTAGTATACAGCAGCCCCAGTGGTATACAGCAGGCCCCCAGGGGTACATATAGCAGCCCCCAGGGGGTACCCAGCAGCCCCCTGGGGGTACCCAGCAGCTCCCAGGGGGTACCCAGCAGCCCCCTGGGGGTATCCAGCAGCCCCCAAATGCTGGCACTCGCCCCCCCTTGCAAGGGCCCCCCCGCTTCTCTTACCATCCCGGTCTTCTGATCAGCGCCGCTCCTCGGCGCTCCGTCCTCGCTGCTCCCGTCCTGCTACATCCGGGATCCCCGACCGTCGCGCGATGACGTCATATGCCTGCGACGGCCGGAGATCCCGGATGTAGCAGGACAGATGGACGGAGCACCGAGGAGCACCGAGGAGCGGCGCTGATCAGAAGACCGGGATGGTAATATAACCAGCTGGGGGGCCCTTACAAGGGGGGGCGAGTGCCAGCATTTGGGAGCTATATGCACTGCTTCCCCCTGCCGCTGATTGACAGGGGGAAGCAGTGCATATTTAATGACTGGCCCCATGTGACGGGGCCGCTCATACAGCAGCCTCTCCCCCGCCTCCTCCAGCCTCCACAGCCCCCACCACCGTATAGACCCGTGTATAAGCCGAGGGGGAGACTTTTCAGCCCAAATTTTGGGCTGAAAAACTCGGCTTATACACGAGTATATACGGTACTTGAAGGCCGACCATCCGACATGTTCTGCACCATGCAGAAGACCATCAAAGTTACTATCATTTACTCGCTCTCAGATTTGTGGGCCGATGAAAACACCCTCTTTTATCTTTACATCACTGATGTGTGGAAACTTCTGTCACAAGTAAGCAAGGCTTCAGTTTTCTTGCTCATTGCTTTGATAAAGTTCTTTATTAATCCCAGTTTGATGAGCAAAGGCGAGAGGAATACCATCTTTTCATCTTCCAATGGTTCGTGTATAACATTCTCCTGCGTTGGAATCAATTTATTGCATATTGGCCAGTCCTTATTGATATAATGTGAATCTCTTGCGCAACTGTCCCATTCACAAAGGAAACAACAGTACTTAGTGTATCCCAGCTGTAAACCTAATAAAATTGCAACTAACTTGAGATCACCACATATATTCCATTTGTACCTTGAGTATTGAATGTGATTGAGCAGAAGCTGCATATTTTCATAGGTCTCCTTCATATGAACGGCCTGTCCGATAGGTACCTGAGAGTGCACAATTAATGCAATGCATGATTAGACAAGGCTTACGTGCTGTATATTATAATACAGAGAGTCCACATTATGCATTTCATTGGTTATTTCTACCAAAAAATGCAGTTCTGAATTAAAAAGATTAACATAAGTGACAATTTATTATGCACTATGAATATAATCATAAAATGAATATATCTCAGGAATGGTAAATGCTACAGAAATTCTGATTACATTTATGAAATCAGCACCTCAAAATACATGTATACACGTAGACAACATACCGTAGTTTAAAACAGGAAAAAGAAAAAAAGTTAACATTTTTTGACCTGTGTAATTTATCTGCCATCAGCTGCGCAGAGAAAAGTGCAATGCAGGACACTTTGTGAATTACGTACTGTGAATCTTCCGCAAAAAGAGGGGAGGCACTTGATCAAGACCAGAGATGCCAACATTGGATCAGATTGCCCCAAACGTTAGTATAATAAAATCTATTTTTTTGTTATGCAGATTGTCTTGGGAACCTATATACAGTGTTCTAGAATAAAGAAAGAAAGAAAGCAGCACAGCTCCTTCAGGGTGCAATTCAGTCCAGCCTCTTCCACTCACTGACTTCATTATGCATGAAATGACTGCAGCACTCCTTTGCTCTTTTCTTATAGCCTTTATTGGGCCTTCAGGTTTACAGGGCAACGTTTCGGGACAAGTCTCCCTTCTTCCAGCTGCTACCCACAACTAAAACAAGGCTTTTTATACTTCTCCATCTCATTAACACAAACTTACAGTCTAATTAAATTAGCATAATAAAATACTTCTCTTATCATATCTTGTGCCTATTTACATTTTTTCAGTGCATTAATTCTAGTGGTTTATAGTTACTAGTGTTATATCTCCAAGCACTTCTCTTGCTATATTTACACATACTGTTTTTGCTCATTTATCTGTTGTAATACATTATCTTATTGTCAGCTGATCGATCTCATGACTTTATGTATGCACAGCGGCATGGTAGCACTACATACCCCTACTGTATTCCACCTTGCGCCTTCCCTCGTGCTTAGAACGCCGGCGCATGCGTACTGGGTGTTGTTTCCAGGCCGTCGTCATGGATATGCCGGATATCCGTCCGACGCCATCTTGCAACTCCCGCGCATGCGCAGTGCGCATTTGGAAGTCTACACCCGATCTTATACACTTACTTCCTCTCACTCTGCTCTGTGTGATTTCTATAGTAGATATTACATTATATATTGTCTGTTACCTTACTCTAGAGCTGTCAGCCCTTATATTTAGGTGCTACCCTTAGTATAGTGAGACATTAATGTTAAAACTCGCTCCCATATATTAATTGCTTTTTATATATGCGGTTGTAGCCTGCACAGATATACTTAACCCTTCACCCAGGGTTCCCCTGTCGTGGCATCCTCAAACACCACTTACAAGTTCACCTATCGGTCCACTGTATACAGTTGTTACGCTAATACACAGTAACCAGTCTTGGGATCAATAGGGTCACATTACTAATCTTTAGGCCAACCTTATCCATACTCAAGCATTAAATAATGTCTCTTTTGACTAAATATTTCATTTCAATATAATGTTTATTTTTTTATTTTTTTGTATTCTACATTTACACGCTCATTAATTAGATTTTACTCATATCTTTATTACTTATAATCATTCCGTGATTTATCTCCAATTAACTAATGTAGATCGCATTGTAGGGTATTTTGTTTATGTGCTTCTCCATTCTCGCTGCCACCGTCATGATATCCTTCAACTGTTACATCACCTATTACTGCATAAGACAAATGTGTATCAGCATAGATTGGTACTTCAGAAAAATCATTCAGGGTACAAATTTATCAAATTATAAAACTTGTTGTATTAAAATTAATTACATCAATTTTTGTACCAAGTAGTGAATCTATTGTGACTAGTGCTCCTTACCTATCACTACATTACATCAAAATTGCTTCTCCTTAGGGTTATTCGGGTGTACACAGGTATTGAATAGGCTCATTCCAACATAATATTCAACCTATAATCTATGTTTAGACCCTTTGGTTGCAATGTGTCTAATTTATGTATCCATTCCAATTCCCTCATTCTTAATAATTTGGCCCTATCCCCTCCACGCCTCTGTTGTGGTATCATATCTATTAATCGAAATTTTAAATCTTTTTCAGCATGCTTTTTCTCCAGAAAATGCCTCGGTACTGGAAGATCCTTTCTTTTCTTGCGAATTATGTGTCGGTGATTTGCGAATCTCAATCTAAATTCTAAAGTGGTTTCTCCTATGTACTTTAAGCCACAGGGGCATTCTAACATGTAAATCATGTTCTAGAATAAGGTATGTAAGGACTTAAGCTGCATTCACACATTTTGCATGTTTGAGCACTTTTTTGCGCACGTTCAAAAATGCGCAATGTGTGTGTGTGTCTCCCAGCAAAGTGAATGTGAAATTCACTTTGCCATACAGACACGGTGTAAAAATAAGCAGCGCTTTTATGGGAGAAAGTGTAGGCGTAAAAAGAATTGACATGTCAATTCTTTGCGCAGCTGTGCCAGTGCTTTCTCCCATATTTTGCCCATTATTCCCGCTGGAATTACGCATCACCGTTCAGATGATGTGAAATTCCAGCGGGAATACGCCAGCTGTTGTCACACAGGGAAGGAACAATCCTGTTCCTCCTCCCCTGTGTCACATCTGTGCCAGCCCCTTTGGGTTTCGTAGTGTATTAATATACACTACGAAACCCAAATTGAAGTAAGTGAAATGTGTAAAAAGTAATAAACACTGAATATCAAGCAGTGAGGCTTCAGGGCACCAAGCGGCAACATCAACCGTCACGCTCCAGGTGGACCTGTAGAAGCAATTTTTTGCGAAACGGCGTCGTCGTCCGCCCTCCGTGGTCACCTCCCTGCACCCTGTCATGAATCCTTAAACATGCTGGATTAAAGAGACCACTGCTGCACAATACTGGTGAGTGCTGCCTCTTTCTTTATATAATAAACACTGAATACTTACCAGTCCGCTAGGGGTTCGGGAGACGGGAGATCCTGCTGAGGTATCGACCTTCCAGGGCCTGTGAACACTGATTGGCCCGATCGCGGTCATGTGATATGTGATGTCATATGATGAGCATATCACATGACCGCGAGCAGCCAATCACAGTGCCCAATGATATCACGCAAGGTCCTTGCAGGTCGATACCTGCAACTGCTTCCGGCTCCTGGCTCCCGAACACTCGGCGGAGGGTAAGTATTCATTCTTTAATATTTTTCACACATTTGCTTTAATTTAATTAAATACATTATGAAACACAAAGGGGCTGGCAGGCATGTCACACAGGAGAGGAGGAACAGGATTCTTCCTCCCCTCTGTGACATCACTGAAGAAGTAGCCCCCTTAAAAATATGCGGTGTGTGAATGCACCGCGTTTTTTAAGGGGCTTTTTTGCGCGGGTGCAAAATGCTGAAAAAAGCGTCTGCGCATAAAAGCACACAAAAAACACCATGTGTGAAAACAGCCTTATTCATGATTTACATGGAAAAACCTGATGATAGGTTCCCTTTAAAATGTTTTCAGGCCCCTCATAGAAGTCTATGGGGACAAGCTAACAAAATACACATTTAGATTACAGATACAGATTTGATGTGTCTTTACATTCTCGGTGGACTAATGTAAGTGCAGTGGGTTATTGTAAATGCACTAAATTATGAAAAATATGATGCTCTTTACAATATTAAGTTAATAATCTTTACTTAGTCTTCACATTTGAGTAATCCGGTTACCAGATTGCGGCTTCAGCAATTCGGTTCCTGGATTGCTGAATGTCTGAAGACAATTGCGTTCACCGCATCCGGATCTGGATGCGGTGAACGCAATTCAGGTTTAAAGTGTGACCCTAGCCCTAATCAAGTGAGCCAGCCCAGACTGACAATCTGCACAACAACCTAGTAAGGCTAGGGCCACACTTCAGTTTGCAATCCAGTTACTGGATTCAGTTTTTCATCCTGAAAACCTGATCAGGTACCTAACCCATAGACTCCAATGTTAACACTTGTTTGCCAAAGTGCAATCCGTCTACTGGATTCAGTTTTTGAGAAGTCAGGCTTTGGCCTTGTTCACACATACCAATTAATTTTTTAAGTGTTTTCTAAGGGTGCCAATAGTGTCCCCTGAGGTCCTGAAAGTTTTTTTGGAACTTTTGGTACTTAGTTATTTTTTCACCAAAAACGCATGCAAAAACGCATGCGTTAATGCATGTTGTCTATATGTGCCATGCAAAAACGCATGCGTTTCCCATAGGGCCCCATGTTAACAAAAGTATGCGTTTTTTTACAGCACCCAAAAATGCTGCATGCAGTGTTTTTTGGGATGCTGAACAAAAACCCATGTGTTGTTAAAAAACGCATTGACACTTAAGTGCACCATGCGTTAACGCATATGCGTTTTTGGACTTTGAAAGGCTAGGGTCACATTTCTGTTTTGTTTGCAAAATCCTGATCCGGTTTTGAACTTTAAAAAAGCTCAAAACCGGACCAGGAAACGCTCCTGATAGGAGCCTATGCAAAACACCGGATGGCTTCACAAGCCATCCGGTGGCCGGATCCGGCACTGCTGCCTGCGTTTAAAATCATGCAGGCAGCAGTTTTCGCAGCGTTTGCCGGGACCGCACTGCGGTCACCGGATGGCTCAGGATGTGTAATCCTGAGCCATCCGGTAACTGCAGAGTTTGCGGATCCCGGCTATTGCCGGGATCAGCAAACTTAATAAAGAGTTGAATAGCTGAGCTAAATGACTGTTTGAGGTCTGTAGGGGGCTTAGACCCCCCTACAGACCGGCCGCCGACTTCTATAGTGTTCTTTTACAATTTCTCACTGTGCACGGGCTCCTCGGAGCCCGTGCATGTCACCCAAAGTTGCCCCTACCCCCCCGTATCACTATAGAGGGGTGCATACACCCCTCTATTACAATTATGCTTTAATTATGTGATATATACAATGAATTATCCAAATCGCAAAGTAAGTATATATTTACATGTGTCCGGAGGCAGAGTGAAGGGATTTCCATGGGCGGGGCTGTGTGCAGTAGCCTCCGCCCGCTCCTTCTTGATGGCCGCCCCCTCTGGCCGTAATCCAGTCTTGTGAGGGCGGGCACGTCGTTAAAGGGGCGTGGCTAACCGCGGCACATAGTTAGCCACGCCCCTTTAACGACGTGCCCGCCCTCACAAGACTGGATTACGGCCAGAGGGGGCGGCCATCAAGAAGGAGTGGGCGGAGGCTACTGCACACAGCCCCGCCCATGGAAATCCCTTCACTCTGCCTCCGGACACATGTAAATATATACTTACTTTGCGATTTGGATAATTCATTGTATATATCACATAATTAAAGCATAATTGTAATAGAGGGGTGTATGCACCCCTCTATAGTGATACGGGGGGGTAGGGGCAACTTTGGGTGACATGCACGGGCTCCGAGGAGCCCGTGCACAGTGAGAAATTGTAGAAGAACACTATAGAAGTGGGCGGCCGGTCTGTAGGGGGGTCTAAGCCCCCCTACAGACCTCTAACAGTCATTTAGCTCAGCTATTCAACTCTTTATTAAGTTTGCTGATCCCGGCAATAGCCGGGATCCGCAAACTCTGCAGTTACCGGATGGCTCAGGATTACACATCCTGAGCCATCCGGTGACCGCAGTGCGGTATTCAGCACACAGTTTTGAAAAAAACTGTGTGCGACCGGCATTGCGTTCACCGCATCCGGATCCGGATGCGGTGAATGCAATTTAGGTTTGCAATGTGACCCTACCCAAAGACAACAGTCCAAAATGTTCCCAAAAATGGATTTAAGGCAAAAACGGATGGTATGTGTGAACAAGGCCTTTAATAGGGTCTGCAACATTTTTGGCCCTTTAGCAAATCCTGATCAGTTTTTTTTTAACATGGAACCCTATGGGAACCTGATCCGGTACCGGATGGTATACATAGCTATTATCTGGTACCTGATCCGGTATCTGATACGGTAAAAATGCCTCAAAACAGACAAGAGGTAAACCTGGATCCCGTAATGCATCCAGTTACTGGATGTAGCCTCCCAAGTGTGGCCTTAGCTTAACAGGCAAAAGCAGTGTGTAGATTGTGACAAGAAAGAACTAGAAAACTGTTTCCTCCAGCTCAGAAACAATGTGACCACATTCACATGGTGCATTTTTGGTCTGTTTTTGCTCATCAGTTTTGCAGTCAAAACCAATAGTGGAACAATCAGAGGAAAAGTATAAGGCTAGGGTCACACTTGAGAGGTTGCATCCGTTTACTGGATGAATTAATGGATCCATTTTTTTAAGTTGCCATTTTCATGTCATTTTCGCCTTAGTTAAAGCTAGCGTTAACGCATGGTACATATACAGTATGCATTAACGCATGCGTGTTTGAAAATGCACCAAAAAATGTTGCAGACCATGTTTTTAGCGGTACTAGCAAAAGCGTATTGTGCTAAATGCAATGCACTTTTGCATTGCGATTTTGGCATTGGAGTCAATGAGTGCATTAACGGATGCGTTTTTACACGTTTCCACATGTCAAAAACAGATCCAGTTACTGGATGCATGACACAAGTGTGGCCTTAGGCTAGTGTCACACCTGCGGTTTTTTTATTCATCCGTATTAGTTTGTGAGCATTAAAAATGCTCAAAACCGGATCCGGATCGACAGCCCATAGGCTTCCATTGTAAAACCGGATTGCACTATTTGCAATCCGGTTACCCGATCCGGTTTTGCAGCCTGTGGTAAACATCATGCAGGCTGCATTTTTCGGACCGGTTGCAAAACCGGATCGTTTTTTTTAACAATGTACCCTATGGGAACCGGATCCGGTGTACAGGATCCAGATGTGGTTTTTAAAATTTCAAAAATCCTCATACCAAAACCGGATGCATTAATGCATTTAGATCCGGAATGAGGGTTCCAATTTTACATATTAAAATAAGTATGAAGGCACAGTCCAATACCGGATCCGGTAATGGATCCGGTTATTGGATTGTGCCTTCCAAGTGTGACCCTAGCCTTAACCTAACAGAAACATATCTACACTTCTGTATTTATCACCCACTCCTGGTTTTGGCAACAAATACTGCTGAGCAAAAACAGACCAAAAACGCACAATGTAAATGTAGACTTACAGCCAATAAGAGGTCAATCACAATTGACACTGACAATAAATTTTGGCTAAAGTCACACATCCGGATTTTTTTTTAAAACCCGATCCGGTTTTGAGCTTTTAAAAAGCTCAAAACCGGATTAGGAAACGCTGCTCATAGGAGCCTATGAAAAAAAATGGATTGCTTCACAAGCAATCTGGTTTCCGTCTCTGGCTCTGCAGCCTGCATGAAAAGTCATGCAAACTGCAGTTTTTGGAGCGGTTGTAACATCCGCAATGCGGGAACCGGACTACTCAGGATGTGTAATCCTGAGCGATGTGGTTCCCGCATATACTTTGCTTATCCTGGCAGACGGGTGCTAGAGCCCAGGAGGATGGAGGCCGGGTGCTCGAGGGCAGGACGATGGAGGCTGGGTGGTCGAGCGCAGGAGGATGGAGGCCGGGGGGGTGAGCGCAGGAGGATGGAGGCCGGGGGAAGGTGAACGCAGGAGGATGGAGGCCTCGGTGAGCGCAGGAGGATGGAGTCGGGGGGGTGAGCGCAGGAGGATGGAGTCCGGGGGGGTGAGCGCAGGTGGATGGAGTGCGTGGGGGGGGGGTTGAGCGCAGGGGGATGGAGTCAGTCCAGGGGGGGGTGAGCGCAGGAGGCTGGAGTCCGGGGGGGTGAGCGCAGGACGATCGATTATGGGGGGTGGGCACGGGAGGATGGAGTCCGGGGGGTGAGCGCAGGAGGATGGAGTAGGGGGGGGGGAGAGCAGGAGGACGGAGTCTGGAGGGGTGAGCCCAGGAGGATTGAGTCTGGGGAGGGAGGGTGAGCACAGTGAGCTGTGAGCGCAGGAAGATGGATTTCGGGGGGATTGAGCGCAGGAGGATAGAATCCGGTGGGGGGGAGCACAGGAAAATGGAGTCTGGGGGAGTGTGAGTGCAGGAGGGTGGAGACTGGGGGGGGTGAGCGCAGGAGGATGGAGTCTGGGGGGCACAGGTGGATGGAGTCCGGGGGTCAGGGTGAGCGCAGGAAGATGGAGTCCGTGGGGGGCACAGGTGGATGGAGTCCGGGGGGGGGTGAGCGCAGATGCTTGAGTCTGCGGGGGGTGTGAGTGCAGGAGGATGGAGGCCGGTGCCGGCTGAGATGGTGACGTGCCCAGCTGGCCCCCGGCGTGTCCCCCGCCACGGCCGCTCACATCCCAGCCTGACTCATCTTTGGTGACACTCAGGCACCGCGCAGCTCCTCCACCGAAAGGGCGCAGACTCTGGGACTTGTAGTTCCCGACACCGCTGCCTTCTCCCCGAGGGGCTTGGTGGGAGAGCATGGTGCGGACTATATCTCCCACAATCCCCTGGGAGACAGACAGGAAATTCCTGCCCCTCTGTGATGGAGTGTAGAAGAGAGCGGAGGGTGGGGGGAGCGTGTGTGGAGCGTCACAGTGACGTCACAGCGGAGAACTACACATCCCTGCAGGCAGTGCGCGGGCAGAAATGGAGGCACAATGAAGCTGGTGAGGAAGGCTGCGGCGGCGGTGGTGGCACTGGGGGGGTTGTCTGTTGCAGGGGGGTCTTTGGCTAATGTAGGGACAGTGTAGGGGGCTGCAGAGGCTACCGATGTCAGTAGTGGGGCTGTGTTATCCCCGCTCCCACTAACGGTCAGCCATCTTGGTTAGGTATACAGCCAGCTTCAGTCAGGATGTGACGTCATTTCGATGACATACTGACGGAAGCTGGCTTAGGGTTTTATTAGAATAGATTGTTTGTACATGTCACACTGAACGACGTCGTTAGAATGACTGAAAACCCGTGACATACTAATGATATCATTAACGATATCATAGTGTGTGACGGGTCATTTGCAAATGAAAGAAAAAGGAATGGCTAATAACAATCAGTTAATGGATCTGCTTTCCATAGACTCCCATGTTGTTGTTTCTGCACACGTTCTTTGCCAACGGATTGTTGGTGGATCCTTCCAGATATGAAAACTGGACATATGAACATTCTTTTATAACAGTGATTATCCCTTTCTTTGCATGTTGCTCTTTCTGTTTCTTATCCTATTTACTACATGTATGGCATAGATCCCTTTCTCTACATTCGGCAGTGTCCTTGGAAACTCCTGTATTCAACTTGGCTTAACTTATTTTCGGTCAGGTGGGATATTTTGACAATTGATCAGTTCTAGTCATTTTGAAGAAAATGTAATATGGGCTTGGGTGCTAATGTTTTATTTACAGTCCACTCACTTGTTAGCTATTATTACCCTCATACAGGTGCATCTCAATGAATTAGAAAATCATCCAAAAGTTAATTTATTTCAGTAATTGAATACATAACGTGAAACATATATATTATATAGAGTCATTACAAACAGAGTGATCTATTTTAAGTATTTATTTATGTTAATGTTGATGATTATGCCTTTCAGCCAATGAAAACCCAAAGGTCATTATCTCAGTAAATAAAAGTAGGGAGGGTTAAAAATCGCACTGCCGTATTCCACGAGACATCAAAGGGTGAATATAATATTGATTTATTAGTGAACATGTTTCAGGGCTCCTAGAAACCCCCTGAAACATAGCAATATGATATTGATTTGTCCTGAGGAAGGGGTCAGGGAGCCCTGAAAACATATTAACTAATAAATCAATGTTATGTTCACCCTTTGATGTCTCGTGGAATATGGCAGCACATTTTTAACCCATGAGCCGCGGTTAGCCACGCCCCTTTAACGACTCGGCCACCCCCACAACACTGGATTACGGCCAGAGGGGGCGGGCATCAAGAAGGAGCGGGCGGAGGCTACTGCACACAGCCCCGCCCATGGAAATCACTCGACTCTGCCTATGGAACATGTAAATATATAATTATCTTCCGTTTGGGACAAATCTTGCTGTTTATAACTTAAATAAAGCAGTACTGTACTACAGGGGTGTATGCACCCCTGTATAGTGATAGGGGGAGGGGGGATATTTGGACCACATGCACGGAGCTCAGATCAGCCCGTGCCATAGGTACAATTGTAGAAGAACACTATAGAAGTGGCCGCCCGGTCTGTAGGGTGGTCTAAGCCCCCCTACAGACCTATAACAGTCAGTTCTGTACTTAAATTAAATCTTTATTAACTTGGCCGATCGGGATCTGCACACTCTGCAGTTACCGGATGGCTCAGGATTACACATCCTGAGCCATCCGGTGACCGCAGTGCGGTATTCTGCACACATTTTTGAATAAAAATGTGTGTGACCGGAATTGCATTCACCGCATCCGGATCCGGATGCGGTGAATGCAATTCATGTTTGCAATGTGACCCTACCCTTATTAAATACCTTTTTGCAAACATAGAAGACCTTCAAAAGTGTGATGATTATTTTTTGTACATACTATAATGTTTTTACATTGGAATGCAAAAACTTTATTTCATGACAACATCAAATACGGAATAGATTTCAACCTTGTTACAAAATTGTAACCAACCAACAATGCATCAAGGGTATATTGAAATGTTTTTTGTAATCATTTATGTCTTAATGGATTTGAGAATGAAGAATTACTGTGCTGAAAAGAACACACATTAAACCGCTACTACATATATGTATCCCCCAGACTGGACAGCTGCACCTCTCCTGCGAGTCTCAGCCGCAGGCGAATTGTGTTAGAGTAACATGATTCACAGTAGCCTTGTCCAGGCAAACAGACCAGACAGCTGGGATAATTTTGTATTATGATGCTTAATCAGGAATGTTAACAATGGAATTGAAGCTTTTATAAGAGTCTAGGGATAAAATGTTAGAAACATTTTTCAAAGGGTTTGTTTCGGTTGTGTTACCGTTCAGTATAACAAATGTCACCAGATGAAAAGCGAAAGGGAGAATAAGTGATTATCAGGCCAGGAGGTTTCTATTATGAATTATACAGACAAAATAACTAATTGTGAAGATATGTGTCTAAGCCTATTGTGCTATACATGAAATTCAGCTCTGCTCTACATAACTTTTCCACATTAGTTTCCGAGCTTTGTCTTATGAAAATCATGCATTTAGTTCAGGATTGATGAATTTAACAATATCAGTAGCAAGTAACAACATGTGATATTGGCTTCATGTATGTGAGTTATATGGAGTCAAATTGTATATGGGGACTTCTAGGGTGGCCTAATGTTTCACTATATCACTTCAGTTTCATGTAATGGTAAATAGTTTATATGCTGTAAAATTTGAGTGAATCAGAAAAAAGCATGCCAGATGAGAAAGTACCGTATTTTTTGCTTTATAAGACGCACCTGATTATAAGATGCACCCCCAAATTTGGTGAAGGAAAAGAGAAATTTTTTTTAATGTTAAATGGGGTCCGTCTTATAATGCCAGTGTCTGTCTTACAATCAGTATAAATGTCCCTCATCCTGGTACATAAACCCCCCCCATCCTGGTATCCCGGTATATATGTCCCCCCATTCTGGTCCCTCATCCTAGCATACATGTCATCATCCTGTATACAGTTAGGGCCAGAAATATTTCGACAGTGACACAAGTTTTGTTATTTTAGCTGTTTACAAAAACATGTTCAGAAATACAATTATATATATAATATGGGCTGAAAGTGCACACTCCCAGCTGCAATATGAGAGTTTCCACATCCAAATCGGAGAAAGGGTTTAGGAATCATAGCTCTGTAATGCATAGCCTCCTCTTTTTCAAGGGACCAAAAGTAATTGGACAATGGACTCTAAGGGCTGCAATTAACTCTGAAGGCGTCTCCCTCGTTAACCTGTAATCAATGAAGTAGTTAAAAGGTCAGGGGTGGATTCCAGGTGTGTGGTTTTGCATTTGGAAGCTGTTGCTGGGACCAGACAACATGCGGTCAAAGGAACTCTCAATTGAGGTGAAGCAGAACATCCTGAGGCTGAAAAAAAAGAAAACATCCATCAGAGAGATAGTAGACATGCTTGGAGTAGCAAAATCAACAGTTGGGTACATTCTGAGAAAAAAGGAATTGACTGGTGAGCTTGGGAACTCTAAAAGGCCTGGGCGTCCACGGATGACAACAGTGGTGGATGATCGCCGCATACTTTATTTGGTGAAGAAGAACCCGTTCACAACATCAACTGAAGTCCAGAACACTCTCAGTGAAGTAGGTGTATCTGTCTCTAAGTCAACAGTAAAGAGAAGACTCCATGACAGTAAATACAAAGGGTTCACATCTAGATGCAAACCATTCATCAATTCCAAAAATAGACAGGCCAGAGTTAAATTTGCTGAAAAACACCTCAAGAAGCCAGCTCAGTTCTGGAAAAGTATTCTATGGACAGATGAGACAAAGATCAACCTGTACCAGAATGATGGGAAGAAAAAAGTTTGGAGAAGAAAGGGAACGGCACATGATCCAAGGCACACCACATCCTCTGTAAAACATGGTGGAGGCAACGTGATGGCATGGGCATGCATGGCTTTCAATGGCACTGGGTCAATTGTGTTTATGGATGACATAACAGCAGACAAGAGTAGCCGGATGAATTCTGAAGTGTACCGGGATATACTTTCAGCCCAGATTCAGCCAAATGCTGTAAAGTTGATTGGACGGCGCTTCATAGTACAGATGGACAATGACCCCAAGCATACAGCCAAAGCTACCCAGGAGTTCATGAGTGCAAAAAAGTGGAACATTCTGCAATGGCCAAGTCAATCACCAGATCTTAACCCAATTGAGCATGCATTTCACTTGCTCAAATCCAGACTTAAGACGGAAAGACCCACAAACAAGCAAGACCTGAAGGCTGCGGCTGTAAAGGCCTGGCAAAGCATTAAGAAGGAGGAAACCCAGCGTTTGGTGATGTCCATGTGGTCCAGACTTAAGGCAGTGATTGCCTCCAAAGGATTCGCAACAAAATATTGAAAATAAAAATATTTTGTTTGGGTTATGTTTATTTGTCCAATTACTTTTGACCTCCTAAAATGTGGAGTGTTTGTAAAGAAATGTGTACAATTCCTACATTTTCTATCAGATATTTTTGTTCAACCCTTCAAATTAAACGTTACAATCTGCACTTGAATTCTGTTGTAGAGGTTTAATTTCAAATCCAATGTGGTGGCATGCAGAGCCCAACTTGCGAAAATTGTGTCACTGTCCAAATATTTCTGGCCCTAACTGTATATGCCCACATCCTGCTACATATATCGCTCATCCTGGTATAGATGTCCTTCATCCTGGTATATATGTCACCATCCTGTATATATGTCCCCATCCTGGTAAATATGCCCCCCCATCCTGGTATATATACCCTCCTTATGGCACACATGTCCCCATCCTGTAAATATGGTCCCAAATCCTGTATATATACCCCCATCCTGGAATACACATTCCCCCATCTTATCTATATGTTCCCCATCCTGTATAATAGCCCCATCCTGAAAATATGTCCCCCCATCCTGTGTATATGCCCCCATCCCCTATATATGGCCTTACCGATGGTGGAATTGCGGCTGCTGAGCGGGGGTGCCGGTGGCAGGTTCCGGAGGGTGAGGGGCACAGGTGTAGGACCAGAGCTGTACCGGAGCTGTGGAGATGTACCGGCAGCAGCGAGCGCTGGGTGCTGCCATGTTTGTTTGTGGGCTGCTGCATTTACTATGTGCAGCCGGCGGCAGAGACTTCAACAATATGGCCGCGGCCATAGAGGAGACCCACGGCCAATTGCAATGTCTACCTCTACCGGCAGGCTGCACATACTGAATGCAGCCGCCCACAAAAAACATGGGAGCGCCCAGCACTTGCTGCTGCCGGTACTCCCCCGCACCTACGGTCCTACACCCGTGCCCCTCACCCTCCAGAACCTGCCCCGGCACCCCTGCTTGGCACCCGCACCCCCCAGCCCGGTAATGTGTAATATTAAATATTACATTTTTTTTTTTTACATTCTCTTTTTAAGACGCACCCCCATTTCCCCCCACAGTTTGGGGGAAACAAAAGTGCATCTTAAAAAGCGAAAAACACGATAACTTTTTTCTAAAAGTATCCGTTCATATTTATACCTTACATCACCACTTTGTTCATCACTTGATACCATACAGTTTCTTATTGATTATGCTTGCTAATAGAGTCCACATATTCCATATGGGCTTACACTCTAAATTCCCTATCAGGATATCGTTTAGTGCAGGGGTCTCAAACTCGGCTGGGTATGTGGGCCGCACATAGAAAACATTTTGATTTGGGGGGGGGCATTTTTTTGCAGGATAAAGAGACATTTTTCATCTTGGAGTTTGCAGGTGTTCTGACACATGCAGGATGTGAATTTTGTAAACTGCCAAATGTGGCATCAACTGTGAAGTCTGGGAAGCTTAAAATGTCTTTAAAAGATGCGTTTGAGAGAGCTTAATATTTTGGGCCCATTTTTTTTCAAATTTTGTTTATTAATACATTTTTTTAACTGATTATTTTGTTTTGGGGGGGGTGCTAACCTTTATTATTGCAGAGGGTCAGCAGCATGCGAGGCCATCTGTTCAACAGCTATATGATAGCAATTCATATAAAAATAGCATATCGCCATTATATGCTTCACATACATGGTCTAATAGGTCTGTTCACACTCATGAATCACCATACGATGGATATTGCTTCTTGAAAATGTGCAATCACTTTATTTCATATAATGTCTTATGGTTACATTACACATTTATGTTGTGCGTTATATGTATAATTCATATTGAACTTGTCCTTGCATTGCCGCCCAATGCCCTCTAGCCTTATTCAACATTTCAAATGAATTGGTGAATGGTGAAATGAATAAGCTTATTTGTTTTCATTTTTATTTCTTCTCCAAATATTCCAGGCTTCAATAATCACTCCACCTAACAGCAACCCAGGTGTTACCTTGTAGCATGGGGAATTGGATTTGTGAATGATGTTACTTCTGCAGCCTACTCCATGGAGGGTTTAATGAGAAGATATGAAACAAGATTGTGCAAACAGTAGTATTCGTTAAGTGATTATTTGTGTCTGACTTCTGACACTGAAAGAAGTGGGATTCTAGGCAAAGCAAACAGTTGTCACTGCACTGTAAGTCTGAGCCATCTTAGCAGTGCAGTAAAAAGCAGCTAGTCAGTCAATTACACTCTGCACAGTTGCCGTTTGCTACTATGTGCTCACAGTACACAGTTTGGTGATGGATCCCCTGCAAGACATTCCTGATCTGGAGGAGGAGTTCATCTTCCTCACCACCCTAGGGGCAGAGGGTGCTTCAGCAGCATCAGAACCAGAGTGACCTGCATAAAGCAACATGGACACATGAGTGACCTGGAGCTCACCTCGCTACCCACTTGGGCCTCATCTGCAGTGGGGTTTGGATACAGTGTTGGGCTCTGATGCCAGAGGAGGACTTGAGGAGCTCACAGTCAGTAGGTGACCCTTTTCTTATGCCATCTGGGAGCACAAGATGTCAGACTGCAGAGGATATTGCAGCATGCCTGGCTGTATTCCACCTGCAGCTGGTGTGGCAGCTACTGGATTCCCAATTCCATGAGGATCAGGGATATAATGAGGAGGATGAGGAAGAAGACGATGAAGCAGAGACAGAAGACCCTGTATTCCACCTGTGTGTATCACCACTGCCAGAGGCCTTCAACTAAGGCAACTACCCAGTAAGGCATGAAACATTCAGTCCTGTGTCTTTTATTGAGGAGATTCAGTTTGTGGGCAACATTGCCCATGAGTGGTTCATGGGAGGAGGTCACCTTCAGATAGGCAGCAATGCAGTTGCAGTTAGTGTAAGTCGGGTTTCCACTGCCGATGACTTTGAGAAGTTGTAGAAGAACGCTGACCGAGAGAAAATGTGGCATCGGGTGGAGGACAGGCCTCTCTTGGTTATCCAGCAGCACCCAAACCCACAGGGCCTGTCAGTCTTCCCCAAGCTGGTCCCACCTCTCCTAGAGGGGATGCTCATCTCCTAGTCCCTCCATCGTCTTCACCAGTTCTGGCCATGATAGAATGTGTTGGATGGCAGGTGGTGGTGGAGAATGCCCCTGCAGGTGTAGCCATTATGACCCCTCCAGACCGTCCAGCAGCAGAGTACCATGACCAATGACGACCTTCAGTCCGGGCAGCACTAAGAAAGTTGGCAGACATTATTAACGCCAAGAACAGTGGACTTTCCTAAAAAAAAAAGGCATGCTGTTGGATTGTTGACCGATCCTTTAGCTTGTATTTTGTCTAGAGAAGGGCTTTTTTTAATTGTTTTTCAGTTATTTCTTGACCAGGGCCTGTTTTTTTGTAAATTTTATTTTTCCCCTTCCTAAGTTTGCACTGTTTGCTCTTCCCCCTGCTGGATTAGCACTCATGCATGCTACAACTCAAGGTTCTTAATGGACTCTGCACTTTTAACCATTTTAAGAGTCTACTGATCACTGTGGGACCTTTGATATATATACTATGTTCATATATTAAGATAAAAAAGGAGGGGGAACAAGAGGCGTAATAGTGCCCTATCAATGTGGCACTGAGTATGTAAGCGGTGAAAATAGGGATTCACTCACCTGGGGCAGTCGTGTAACCCACAACTGGCTTGAAGGCGTTAAATGAAGATTGTTACCAGATAGCCGCTGCAGGACTTCCACCGTCCACACAAGTGTGGAGATACATCAGATGATAGGGAAAAAATGGTGTGTCACAGTCCGCGCTGCCACGATCATCCACTCCAAAGAAAACACGTGAAGATGGAACTTCCACGAAATACTTTATTTCCTCCTGCCTCCTACGCGTTTCGGTGCCCTCCTGGCACCTTCCTCAGGGATCTCAGATCCCTGAAGAAGGTGCCAGGAGGGCACCGAAACGCGTAGGAGGCAATAAAGTATTTCGTGGAAGTTCCATCTTCACGTGTTTTCTTTGGAGTGGATGATCGTGGCAGCGCGGACTTTGACACACCATTTTTTCCCTATCATCTGATGTTCATATATTGTAATTTGAGACTTATTATAGTCTGTGTTATAGTAAAGAATTTTGTTCTTTACTCCTTCTGTGATGGACAGTTTCTGCAAACAGGTGCTTTGATACTGTCCTGCAGGGATTGATGAACAAGCTGCAGGCCTCTGGCCTGACAGTTCGACTAATGAGAATGCAAGACACTACACAAACTCCTGTAGAACAGGGCTGTCCACATGAACTGTTTAAGGGCCACAAACAGTGCATATTTTCAGGATTTCCTTAGCATTGCACAATGAGCTAGAATCATCATGTCTGCAGGTGATAAAATTAGCACCTGTGCAATGCTAAGGAAATCCTAAAAACTTGCACTGTTTTCAGACCTTGAGGACTGTAGTGGACCACCTCTGCCCTAGAAGTGTCTGTCAAAATAGCCAGGGGGCAAGAGAAATCCTCAAGCCTTTATACCAAAACTGTATCTCTCCCTGGACCCTCCTGTGATCATGGTGCATTGTTTGATGCTTTTATTATACAGATTTTGAGAATCTGCATAAAAATTTGCATGTCTAACCTGAGGCCAGCAAAGTCTAAGGGGCCCGTTACATGGTTCCACCTCGCCGCCGATGTCGGCGGGGAATCACGGGTGCGCGCATCCCTGCCGACATCACTGGTGAGATGTCACACGTGGCAACTCACCAGCGTACTCGCCGGCAAGTAGCTCGGCGACTGCTTGCTGGGTTGCCCAGGAACCCAGCGACTGGTAACCTGCAATGTTAAACATGCCTGATCGCCCTGTTCAGATCGCCAGGTTTCACAACACTGCTGTGAAACCTGGTGATCATTGTGAGGTGATTTTTCGCCTCATTATCGCCGTGTCACACTAGGCGACGCACCAGCGGTGTCGGCGGCTATAGGCCACGCCCCTACTGGCTGCCCAGATCAGAAGTTCTTTGCTCACGTTTCTTTTTTTTCCTTTTAAACACGTGGTTCAGATTTCTTTTTTCTGCCTCAAAATCTGCACCACATCTGCAAGCTTTGATGCAGACTCTGACAATGGCCTTGTTCACACATACCTGCGTTTTTGGCTATTTCTGTGTTTTTTGCAGTTTTTTAAAAAAGGCAGATGCATTAACTCATGGTACAATTAAGTGTACATGCGTTTTTTAGCTTCACCTGTGGTTTTTTATCCCCATTCCAAAAAACGCTGCATGCAGCGTTTTTTGGGTGCTGTAAAAAAACGCAGGGGTTATTTCCAAAAATACATGTGTTTTTTTAACATGGGGCCCTATGAGAAACGCATGCGTTAACACAGGAAACATGTAGGCACCTGCGTTAACGCACGCGTTTCCGCATATGCGTTTTTAATGAAAAAATTACAAAATTCAAAAACTTCAGAAAAACGTTCAGACACACAGGAGACACATTTTTGCACACTTAGAAAAACTGCTCAGTTTTTCTAAATGCTAAAAAAATGCATAGGTGTGTGTGAACAAGGCCAATCTGCTTCAAAGGAAGCATCAAACAACGTACTGTCGGCATGCAGACCTATAACAACATGGAGGGGTCACATTCACAGAAAGCATTCCCCATATGCTGTGAAAGCAGGCATGCAGGCACTGGTGAGAGTTTGACAAGCGGTACCATCACAAAGATTACTGCAGTTCAGGCTGTATTGGTCACACAGGGGCTATACCTCAAGTTTGAACAGCGCTGCACTCCCTGACATCACTGCTACTCACACACACTGTTTTGCGATACCGACGAGATATAGCCACTACACCTCATGTGAAATCGTGGCCCTCATGAAACAGTGTTACGAGCGTTGACGCCACTGAAGTTATCTCAGGTCACACAGTGGGATTCCTTGCTGTGTGATACCCACTGTGTAACCTGAGACAACTTCAGGGAAGTCATGAGGATATCTAAGGTTTATAAGCAGGCCCGGATTCATGGTCAGTGGTGACAGCAAGTAATAGTGTAGGAAGATAATATCTGTGCCAAAACAGTGGAGCTCCACTGTAAAACAGTTTGAGCTGTGTTTGGCAGTTTTTGGTCCCTTTTAAGATGTTTTCTGGGCCCTTGATTTTGCCTCCTATGTATTTGAGTGGGGTTCAGATTTCCAGTGAACTGTTCGCCAATCTATTCGGCAAAAATATGCCCCTTCTGCCATCCGCCCCTACTGTTTTATAGTGATATTGACTAGTGAATGCTAATTTTGCTCCCTATTCAAATTACTAGACATAATTGCTTATGGCCTAACATTTACTCTGGAGCAACTTTCGCTATTTAATATATCTTTCATAAATACCTGCTTTTAATTAGTGCTCTGTTTATCCTCTCTACCATTAAGACAGTTGGTTCCTATAATAAGCATTATGTGATATTCATATAGCCACAACATTTTTCTGTTTGTTTTTCTATGTGTAACCCTGTATAAAAATATCTGTTTAATTTTTAAATGAGATATTCAATAAAAAATATTTAATTTTGTAATTAACCTTGTTGGTTTCCTTTCTGGAACTTTTTTGAATATGAATGAAAGTACTTGTGTCATCAGCCCATTGACCGGACCAAAGATCAAATTGGATCTAAGTTACATGTGGGCCACATGAAACAGCATAAGAGGCCGCAAGCAACCCATGAACCGCATGTTTCAGACCTCTGGCCAGCAGCTGATGCTCCATTCTCTCCATATCAGCCTCATGCTGCCAGTCTGGGAATTCATCTGTGGTGGCAACCCAACTTATGACTACCCTAAACAACCCTTTGCTTTCCTTCACCTTCATGAAGATGACCATCTTCTCAACATACAGTGTGCGGAGTTCAAAGAAAAGAGAGCATATCTCTTTCTACAGAGGAGAGATCACAAAATAGGCAACACTGATTTATCAGCTTCAGATCAGCTTTAAATGTGGGAAATGTTCCTTTTGCAGTTATGTCAAAAAATCACATTCGTTCCAAAGTAGCACTACAGGATAGAGCTTTGAAAACAGACACTTCGGTAATTCCAAACCGAGGGAGTTGTTTATCTTTTCCAATGCTCTTGCCCTATGGACTACGTGAAGAAAACAAAGAGACCCCTGAAGAGAAGTATAGGGGATGATACAGGCGACATAAGAAATGCCAGGGACACCCACATATCTCGCCTTATTAGAAATATACCTCGAGGGGATATGAAGTGTTTTGATTTCCAAATAATAGAGATTGTTGAGATATCGATCAGAGGAGGTAATTGGGACAAGAAGATGCTTAAGAAACAAACTAGGTAGATCTACAGGATGGGGTTCGCAGGCTTGGGTGGTTTAAATGAACAACTAACGTACGCGCCTTTTTCATAGAACAACATTATTGCCCTCATTTTGAGTGGACATTTTGAGTGGTCACCATCTATACTACTCTAATATCTTCACCTATGGGGACCTTGCATCTGTACAAGCCTATTCTGTATTTATAATCTATTAATCCAAAAATGGATTTTAGGGTACTTTCGCAGTGTATCTATAGATACACTGCGAAAGTAATCGGACTCGCTATACTCGCAACGAGTACCGAGTACTGGTATCTACTCGTAGCGAGTATACCGATTCCGAATATTGCAGTACTCGCTCATCCCAAGTCGGCATGTTTTAACGTGCGCTGTATGAAGTATAGTGCCACACATGACAGCTCAGATGTTGAGCTACACATCGTAGATGGGTGCCATGGGCCACGCACTACAATCACCCTACATGTGTGATTTTGGTGACACTGCTGGGTACATTCTACTGCTCCCACTCCGCGGACGTCTAACTTGTTAGCGCCCTCAACCTTGTTTGGCAGCGCCAGTGTGCATGGTGACATCATCACATTCTGCTCATTCCTCCCTGCCTGCCAGGTGCCTGCCCCTCCCTTGCACATAGTAGAAGATGGAGTATGGCAGAACTCATAATACTGATAGACCTGTGTGACCGTCATGACTACTGGTGCCACCAGTGTCACCGCCACCGACGGCTGCACAAGTAGCACATCCTGCGCCAAATTCAGCGGGCCCTGCTCCAGAAAGTGGGTGTGGAGAGGACCCGCAAACAGATCCAAAAGAAGTTGGCAGACTTGAAACACAAGTCCCCGAGCCGGATTCTGGAGATTCGTGCCCGGATTTCCAGGCTGCGTATTGAGTATGTGGCAATGCCAAACACACACATGCCAATCATCCTACTCCAAACACTACACAACTATCATGTGGTATTGTGCCATGGCACATAGTGTAAACCACCATGTGGATCTGCCACCAATGTGCATTTGCATGTTGGTCACACTGCAACATGAAGGTGCAGAATACACATGTTTTTTTATGCTGACGGCTATAGTGGTCCTTGACCTGTGTGTGGCGGAACATAGGTGTGTAATGACAGCAAAGTTGACAACAACATATTAATGCTTGTTTGAAGGGTCACATCACACCTGGCAGCACATATGTGCGCACTCTGACACATAGCTTTTCACAACTCATTGATCACAATACGGAAAAGTGACTACAATACAAGCTGACTGCTATGTGTTTGGCCTCATGGTGGCACCATCAGATGTTTACTGTCTGCTCTTGTGTTTTGTGTAAAAATCCATCCCCTGCTACTCACAGGGTGTTTTACATCCCAAATATGTGCTCACTGATGTTGTGGTCATGTCCAGAAACAGACTGCCCCCTAACCATAGGGTCGCTCAAGACCCAAACATTTTAGTCTAGGCTTCACGCCCTAATGACATTGATACACACACAGTATGTGTTTGCCCAATGTAGTGTTCCTTTTGATAAATTAGTGTCTTGTCAATTTCGATATTACAAATGAGGAGGACTCCCCGTCTGAGGAAAGCCGATGGTCCCCTACACCACCTTCACCCTCCCTGGAGGGCCCAGGAAGTCCCGCACCCCCCTCACCTTCCGTGGCTGGACCAGGAAGATCCGCACCCCCCGGGACCCCATGTCATGATATGTAGTTTTCCCTGTCCTGTATTTGTATAATAATGCCATGTGATGTATGTAACTGTTCTCTGGTTTCTATTAGATGCAACTTAACTGTCTGCTTTCCCCAATACTTGCAGCTCTCAGCCATAATGTAATTTAGGCTTGTGTCAACATAGCTAGGGAATTCCCATTGTTCTCCTAAGAAGGGGATTACTTCCAATACACATCCTCGCAGACATACCGGAGCCTACCAGTCTAGAATCTTCAGGTGGACCCCTACCCCCTTCATGGGCTGCTCCCAAGAGCTCAGACAATCCATTCTTATTTTTAAGAGGAGAAGAGAGTTGACTGTGGACGGGACAGGAGCGAGACCTGAGCTGAGGCCAGATCTCGTCGTCCGTAGGATTGTGTGGAATCCATTGGACTCGTGTGGACTATTGCTTTGTTATCTGGCACAAGGATTATCGGGAAGTGCCCCCGAATCTGCTTCTGTTGGACTAATTGTGGACTCTGTAGATCTACCTGTGTGTGTTGTTCCAGCGTTCTTGTTAATAAATCTGTTGGATCGTCCCTAGGCCTGTTGTCCCTTCTTGCTCTGCCTTACACCCCGTCACACCCCACCCTCACCTTCCGTGGCTGGACCAGGAAGTTCCGCACCCCCTGGGCCCCCCCTTTTCTTCCGTGGCTGGACCAGGAAGTCCCGCACCCCCCGGGACCCCACCCTCACCTTCTCTGGAGGGACCAGGAAGTGCCATACCACCCGGGACCTGACCCTCACCTTCCATGGAGGGACCAGGAAGCCCGGTCCTCTTGCTGACTCACCCCAGCCCAGGATAAACCCCCCCAAGCATCTCCAGCTCCCGGGCCACACACAGTCACATGGAGCCTGCTGGATTTGGGATTGGTGGTAAGTGTTGGCAATAGGCTCCAAGCTTTGCAATATACATGTTGGTGTGTGTCCCTGACATGAGTATGTGAGTAATGATGTTGTTTTTTTTTTCTTTCTTTGTCAAGGGGCAAGAGCTCGTGCTGCTGGATGGGCTGTGAGTGCATCACCATGGCCGGAAGATGAAATCCGGAATGGGGATATGCCACGTAAGTGAAATCCTGACTAATGACGTCACCCACCCACACCTACACATGTCACTGACTAATGTCTTTATTTCGCATACAGGTGTACCAACTATTGAGGAGCTTCTTCTGCCACACAAACATCACCATTACACCCACACCACACTACACACACAACCTTACTGCTGAACCTGACACATATGTGGATTTAGGTATTGGAAATCAAAGTATGGTTTATTACACCAAAAAACACAAAAAACAATTGGTTTGAGGGATGCAAATGACAACAAAAGTCCATCACGCAATATAGTGCATTGCCTAGAAGCGTCTTGGTTCTTCGTCCTCTGCTGGATCAGACAATGGCTCCTCCCCCTCATCCCTGTACTCCCACACATTGGGGGCCCTTCTGTGCTGGAGTCTTCGTGGCGGACGTGGGGAAACCTGATTTTGGCGACCTCTAGCCATGGGTTGTTGGGGCGCAGGGGGCACTGGGGGTGTCTTCTTTGGGATGGCAATATAACCACCCCATCTCAGTGCCCCATCAACACCCTCTTCCAGGACCCGAATGATGGCCCTCTCGGCGATGGCACGTTGTTCCGGCTCCATTTGACACACCAACTCACTGGCCTTGTGCCCGATTGAAGTCGCGGGGGTCCTCTCCCCGTCTAATAGGACACGTTTTGCTCAGGTACCCAGCTCAACGTTGCGTGGGGCTGGTGTTCATCGCCTTTATATTCCTGAGCTGGGCCCTGGGCACGGCCCCCCACCACTGGGATCAGGCACCTGCTGCATCAAAGATGTTGAGGGTGGAGCCTGGCCAGCGGGTGGGTCCTCTGCAATGGAGTCAGACTCCTGAGGGGCCTGTAAATCAAACATAGAAAAAACTAAAATTAACAAGAGTAGCAATGTACTGACATCAATTACCACAACAAAAAACACCCAGCACCAGATGGCGCATATCTGAGCATGCCAAACACCCAAATCAACAGTAGCAGGGTTGGAAACAGAAATGAAGAAAAAAGTAGACCAGTGCTCTGTACTCACCTGAGGCTCCAAATTGATATGCCAAGTGCCCCAACATAACATAGCACAATCTGTGCCAACAGCCACGAGCCAACACACAGCAGAAGACACAGAAGAATGGTGAAAGTACAACACAATTGTGCCTTCGACATGTCCACCAACCCACACATCAGTGCAACCAACAAGGTGTGGACATAAGTATCAAAACTATTACAATTACAATTACCCACTTCCTGTGATGGGGCAGGCTCTTGGCTTGTGGCCGAAGATGGTTGGGCAAGGCGCCTGCTGCACCGTGTGGGCCGATTGCCTCCTGGCCCAGGGTGAAGGTGAGGGGGTCATAATACCACAGACGTGGCTTAGGGACCTTCACAGCTCCAGCCCCGGACCGAGCCTCAAACCACTTTTTATGTTCTTTGGTGAACACGGTGCGCAGACGCTTGATTTTTTCCACAACCATCGGCACCGTCCAGGTCTTACTTTGGTCGAGCCGGTTCTCCAGCTTGACAAGGTGCTCGTAGGCCGCTGCCCTCGCCACCTTGTTTTTATACTGCGGCGAAGCAACCTGCCATAGGCATTCTTGGTCCTCGTACATGGCTGAAAAGTCACGCACAAAATGAGGACTCTCAGCCAAAAAACAACATAGTGTGTTACCAAAACACATACATGTACATATCTGGTCACACCCTACTCTGTGTGGCCAATCCATGTCCAGCACTAGCAATGACAGGTGGTCTGGTAGTTAGCTTGTGTATACAGATGTGACATGGTACACATGACACGGGGCATATGTGGTTTGGGCCTGGCCAGGCAAACTTACAAAGCTGTATCATGTTGAAAGGGCACACATGGCGTACCATGCAAAATTTTGACACAGGAATGACCTCAGCACAAATTTATGGAACGATGTATTGCTGTATGGCACAGTGTCATGTAATTGGTGGCAAGGATCATTATGTGTGCATCAGGACATGGAGGGGTTTAACGATGCGTAGGCGTCGCAAACCACACATCTACATGACACTACATGAAGCTGGACATAACCCGCCCATACATCTTGCAAAATATGGGTCGGAAGCCGAAAATAATATACCATACATGAGAAGCACAATAGCATATCCACCGACTTACCGTCTGTCCAACAGAGTTGTGGTGATGAGACGCTACTAGAACAATGCACATTGAAGTAGGAGCATGGGTGGCGGACCAGCCGGCCACATTTAAAACACAACATGACCAATCACAAAGCAGCACAGGCGCCTAATCAGTAGTTGCATGTGGCAACGCCCAGGTGACTACGTGAAGTAGATGTCGCAGACGCACTGTGATTGGATGGTTACCACATAAAAAACTCTAATGACCGAGCTACGGCACGCTTGCTGCCCAGAGTCATAAGCAAGAGCTGATGTTGAGAATTGATTTGTGATATGGCTGAGTATAGCGTTTGATACATCTTTGCATTACGGATCGTTATTGTGTACTGTAGCAGACGCCCAAGTCCTGGTGTATGTAGTTTGCAATCATGATGTGTTTGATGGATCTTTTGTGTGGCACAAAATAGATGGATGGCTTTCCTTGCCACAAAACACCCTCCTCATTGACAATCCATTTGCCTTTGCCATACAGGGTCATGTACCAAGGAGGCCTCTGTGGTTAATTTAGTGGAACATCTGAAATGTGGGCACATAGTACTGCCCTTTACCAGACAGAATGGGAGTATTCTGGCGATACTGAAATGTGTAGTGGCCTATGTGGCTTGGGAATGTCTGCCTGTGAAGATTATGCCTTATCAACACCACAGGGATGTTTGTTGGACATGATGAATATGCGATTGTCAGCTGCGTGGATTATGATTTATCAGTAGCACATGGCTCTGGTAGGTGTAGCATGTTCTTCAATTTAATTGTTAACAAGCATCTGTCTGTGTGGTTGACCTTTTTTTTTCCCAAGGCCTTGTGGTAGTACATATACATTATGGGCAGCTGTATGGGGTATGGTAATGATGTCTCAATGTGGACGATGGAGATATAGTTGTGGAGGAGGCCCATGGGTGTAGTGATAACAGGTGTTGTGGTGAGGCAGTGTAATGTTGTTTGTGACCGTTCAATGTTGCAAAATATCTATGTGGGTGGCCATATGAGCAGAGTCAGTTAGGATGTGGGTAACTGGCTAGGAGATGTGTAGGGAAGGAGGTAGTGGTTATTTTTGATGCCTGATAACGTGTTCTTTTGCTGATAGACTTTATTTGTTCCTTTTGCATGGGTTGGTACATGAGATCATCATGGACCATGATGGAAATGTTATCGTGGCTCTTGCCTTGTTGGAAGAGGACTTGTGGCTGGAGGAGAGAGCTGAGAGGTTGTGGGCTCGCAGACCACGGCGTGTATGGGTTCGGGATTGGCTTCGGCAACGGGACAACCTGAGTCACATGCGCCTGCTGCATCAGCTGGAGGATACCAGTCCGCATGATTTCAGGAACTATTTCCGTATGTCCGAGGACTCTTTCACATTCCTCTTGGAACACCTAAAGCCATTGATAGCCCGACAGGACACTTTGATGCGTCGAGAAGTGCTACCTGAGGAGCGTTTGGCTGTAACTGTGAGGTTCCTGGCAACAGGTCATTCGAGGATAGACCTGCAATATTCTGCAGCAGTCTCACGGCCACTGCTGAGCCGCCTGATCCCCGAGATGTTTGAGGCCATCGTGAGTTGTCTGCTGCCATTCTACATGCAGTTACCAACAACCTTCGCTGGATGGATGTTGCCAGAGGTTTTGTCGATTGATGGCAATTTCCAAACTGCGGCAGTGCATTGGATGGTAAGCACGTGAGGATCATGCAACACCCCAACACGGGGTCCTTGTATTTTAATTACAAAGGATATTTTAGCGTGGTCCTCATGGCCCTGGCTGGATGCTCACTATGAGTTCCTGTACGTGGACGTTGGCATGAACGGCCGTGTCTCAGATGGGGGTGTGTTTGCACCAGGGCCGGCGTCAGCACCCGGCGCACCCGGGCAAGTGCCGGGGCCCTGGACAGCTAAATGGCCTCCAGAAGGCAGCACCAGACATTACAATGAAGCCCCTGAGCAATGTGTACACTATAGTTTATGCCACATATTATTATCTGCATATCAGCGTTTGGCCCCCACTGCCTGATGGACAGGAGCAAAGCAAATCCCCCCTGTGCAGTCAGCTGGGTCAGGAGGAGCAGAGCTGGCTAGGGTGGCAGCTGCTGCAGGCTCCAATCTGATTCAGTAACTAAGGAGCTTGTGCTCCTACAAAATGGTGGCCATGTGTAAAGATGTCCAGATCCCGCGGATCAGCCTCCATCATTAGTGATATTTTTTGAGCCTCCTCCCTCCATGTGGAAGAAGCAGCCAGGTACTAGTTCTGATGCTGTCAGAGATACCCGTATTCTGTATGCCCCTGACACACTGCATATACTGACACACTGACCACATTTACTGTATCAAAGTAAAAAAATAGGGGGGGAACAAGAGGCGCAATAGTGCCCTATCACTAGTGACACTAATGTATGCGGTGGGTATGAATTCATTCACCTAGCACAGTTGTGAGACCCACAACTGGTGTAAAAGCATTTGGCATTAAATGCAGCTGCTGCAGGACTTCCACCTTCCACATGCACGTGGGAATCATCCAGAAGTTACCTCAGGGGAAATGGTGTATCAGTGTCCGCGCTGCTGAAATCCCAAGAAAATGATCCGGAAACCATATGTAGGTGGCATCAATCATCCATTTATTCCTTTCCAGGAAAGGAATAAATGGATGATTGATGCCACCTACATATGGTTTCCGGATCATTTTCTTGGGATTTCAGCAGCGCGGACACTGATACACCATTTCCCCTGAGGTAACTTCTGACCACATTTACTGACACACTGCATATACTGACACACTGACCACACATACTGACACACTGCATATACTGTCACACTGACAACACTTACTGTCACACTGACAACACTTACTGATGACTCACCGTGGCCGGGACTCCGGTTTAGACAGGCTGTAGCTCCTTCCTCCTTGTCACGGGTGGGCCGCGCCTGCCGGTAGTGGGGCCCGGTGGAGTGCAGATCAAAAATTGAAGACGTCTTGTAAGGAACAGATGAAAGGGGTTTAATTTATTCGTGACGCCACCTATGAGTAGTTTCGGTAATCGTTACGACGCTGCGGAACCTCCGGGGGATGGACAGCAGCAAGATGGAACGCTCCCCACAGGCTGAGCGGTGATCCCCAGAGGCTGGAGCTGCTTAAGATGTTGTGCGGCAGCTGCGGTTACCTTGTAATGCGGACGGACAGTTCATAAGGAAGCACGGACACAGAAAGTCTCTGCAACGGGTCTTTACTGTAACCAGCAGGCAGTACATGGTATACAGTTACGGGTAGTAGACCGGGTGGACTCAGCAGTGATAGTGTCCCTCAGAGATCCGCAAGTGTTCCTCCATTCTATCTAAGTGCTTTGCCATTGTCGCCCAGGAATACCAGATCGGGTACGGGGAGGCTGCTTCAATGCCCTATCCAAGTTGTACATTGTGGATGTTTTGGGGAGCCTTGGATCCCTCAGTGGGTACACCGCTGGTTAGACGACTGGAAGTTGGCTGGTGGTGGGGTGCTCCTGTGAAGCTGCTCCTCCACGCTTCTGGTTCGCGTAGCAGAGGTGAACTGCTGCCAGCTTCGGTACCAGTGAACTGGCTGTGTAGTTTTGGGCACGGGAGTCTTTTGGAACCCGTGGTAATGATGCCCGATCCCGGTTGTTGAGGCCTCAGGTGCTGACACCCGACCGGTGATGGCCCGGGGGCTGCACGGGGTGCGGAGCCCCCGCTCCTACTCCAAGTTCAAGTTCTAGACTCTGTTCTAGACTCTTCTCTTCTCCTCTCTGCAGACTAAGTGTCTGTTCTCCCTACACACTTCCCTAGCACTCCGCCCACCAGGACCCTGGATTGGTCCTCTGTTCTAGGTGATGCATGCAGGGTTGGATCTCAAAGTTAACTAGGTCACTGCTGTGTCAGAGAATATTGCGGCTGCATTTATGGCTGCAATACCCTCTTGTGACGCACTCGTTGCGGGGTGCCACACTGACACACTGCATATACTGACAACACTTACTGACATACTGCATATACTGACACACTGACAACACTTACTGACACACTGCATATACTGACAACACTTACTGACATACTGCATATACTGACACACTGACAACACTTACTGACATACTGCATTTACTGACAAGGCTTACTAACACACTGGTATGACTTCAATTCTGACACACTGACAACACTTTACTACTGCAATTACTGACACACTGGAACAAACACTGACATGCTGCATTTACTGGCACAAACACTGACGGAATTAGATTGACTGGCTCCAAGAAACATTAGAAAAAATAATAAATAATCAAGGTGCCCCCGCCCCAGCCTCTATATTATAAATACGCAGCACACCCAGCAACCTTTATATTATAAATACGCAGCCCACTCAACAGCCTTTGTGTTAAATATACGCTGCCCACCCAGTAGCTTCTATATAGATATATATATATATATATATATAGCCCACTGCCTCTATAATATATATAGCCCCAATGGTGACAGTGTTGTAGATGTATGTAAAAGTGCTATGGAATTAATAGCACTATATAAATGATTAAATATCATTATTATTATATATATATATATATATATATATATATATATATATATATATATATATATATATATATATACAGCCAGTACGTGTTAAAGGGGCCGACTAAGACTCTTCCGCCCGGGGCCCACAAAAACCTGGAGCCGGCCTTGGTTTGTACACAGCTCCTTGGCCCAAGACCTAAGGAGAGGTGCTCTGAACTTGCCCTCAAATGTTGAGACAGCCGGTCATCTCAACTTTGCGTTTGTGGGGGATGAAGCCTTCCCACTTCAGGCTCACCTACTACGGCCATATCCCCAGAGGACGGTTACTTCTGAGCAGCACATTTTCAATTACCGGCTATCCCGGGCTCGCCGAGTGGTTGAAAATGCGTTTGAGATTATGGCCAATAGATTCCGCGTGTTTCATACGCCTTTGCTTATGAAACTGGAATCTATCGATGTGGTAGTGCTGGCCTGCTGTGTGCTGCATAACTTCCTGCATCTTAGGGATTGGTCATCATACACGCCGGCAAGCTATGTGGATTCTGTGGACCCCACAACAGGGGAGCTCCGTCCCGGGGATTGGCGTGCTGCTGACCATGGTGTGGCACCACTCCAGCCGCTGAGCCAGGGTCTGAAGTATAGGAGTAGCCCCGGCACACTAATATCATGAAAATTAGAGTCTTTGCAACGACAGTCTTTTTTGTTGTGATTTTATTTTTGTGAACAAGATGGTGTTACAATCCAACGTTTCAGCTCTACATCTCGAGCTTTCATCAGGGATATGACTACAGAATATACAATAAAGAACAAAATATCAGTGTATAAACTTCCCTAAACAATAAACCTGGTGATGGGTGATTTATTTTGTGAAAACAGTGTCATTCATCCTTTGTGAAGTTATATATGGAACTATAGTGATGTGAGGCCAGTGAATGTGTATTGTGGTGTGATACGGTGTACGTGTGAGGGTAAAGGAAGTCTCTTTGAAACCTGATGGGCACAACCAGCACTGAAATCACCTCAATCACCTACAGACGCACACCTAGCCATTCTTAGTGCAATCCACTGTACTGCAAAAGACCGCTCCTCTGCGACACTTTGGCACCTCGAAAGTGTGTTGCAGGAGTCACAATTGACGACTCAAGCGTGTATTTGTGACAAACTCTGATAGACAATGGCGTCATGTAGTAGCCAGCCTTCTAGAGAAGGCTGACCAATCGTAACACTGTGGCGTTGTCCAATGAGTGTGTATGGGGCACAGTGTAAACCACTGTGGCACGCCTATATCCTCGCCACGCTGAACATGTATGCCCACATTGCCTTTGAGATTGTGGCGTGTGAAGCACCAATGGAATGAGGCAAGATTGGTTCCGCTGTAGGGGAAGCGATTTCCAGAGCGACATATCGACTTAGGTTCAGGGCGAAATTGCGATGTATGATGCCGTCATCGGCGATCTGAGGCGACCACGTTAGATCGCACACACATCGCCAGCTGAGATTGCGGTACCTTTAGAGTAAAAAGATCATTAAAAATGTCTCTGTACTGTCCCCTTATGTATTTATACATTATTATACTATCACCTCTAAGCCTTCATTTCTCCAAACTAAATAACCTCAAGTTTAATAACCTGTCTTGGTATTGCAGACCCCTCAGTCCTCTAATAACTCTGGTCGCTCTTCTCTGCACCCGCTCTAGTTCAACTATGTCTTTCTTATACACCGGAGGCATGAATTGTACACAGTATTCTAAGTGTGGTCGCACTAGTGACTTATATATAGGTATAATTATGTTCTCCTCATGAGCATCTATGCCTCTTTTAATGCATCCAATTATTTTATTTGCCTTTGCAGCAGCTGCCTGACACTGGCCACTAAATGTGAGTTTGTCATCTACCCATACACCCAGGTCTTTTTCAGTGACAGTTTTTGCCAGTGTTTTACAATTAAGCACATAATTATACCTTTTATTTCCTCTGCCCAAGTGCATGACCTTATATTTATCCCCATTAAAGCTCATTTGCCATTTATCATCCCAAGTTTCTAGTTTACATAAATCCTCCTGTAATATAAAATTGTCCTCCTCAGTATTGATTACCCTGCAGAGTTTAGTGTCATCTGCAAATATTGAGATTCTACACAGTATGTACCCTACAAGGTCATTAAAAAAATGTTAAAAAGAAGTGGGCCCTATACTGACCCCTGTGATACCACACTGTTAATTGTGACCCATTCTGAGTGTGTTCCATTAATAACCACCCTTTGTTTCCTATCACTAAGCAAGTTCTTAACCCACTTACACATATTTTCCCCTATCCCAATTGTTCTCATTTTATGTATCAAACTTTTGTGTGGCACTGTATCAAAAGTTTTTGAAAAGTCCATATACACCACGTCCACTGCATTGTTTGGTCCAGTCCAGAACTTACCTCTTCATAGAAGCTTATCAAATTAGTTTCAATATCAAGTAGGAGACGCACACAGGATTCTTTTTGCAGCCTTTATATTTTCTTCTTACAAAGTGGTGATTGTACCCGTAGAAGCACGACTGACGGTGTGAAATGGCCGTAGTATAGGCTGCTCCCCCGTCCTCCCTCCCGCACCCTCCACTTTGTAAGACCCCACAAGAAGAAAAAATTAAGGCTGCAAAAAGAATCCTGTGTGCGGCTCCTACTTGATATTGGAACTGGAAGTGACGTTGTGCTGCTTACAGAAGGCCAGGCACCAGGATTACGGCGTGTGCAGCAAGGAGGAGAGAAGTTCTGACTCCAGGGGGTCCCCCAGGAACACTGGTATCAGCGTAACAATGGCAGGAGGTGCTGGCTCCTTCAACAAACTGTGAGTGTTATCAGATTAGTTTGACAGGAACAGTCCCTCGTAAACCCAATGTGACGACCATCTGCTGTGAGGCTGAGCTGCTGATAAGGCAGCACCCCGAGAAACCCCGAGACCCTTAACCCCTATACAGGGATCTGGAATTACAGCGGAGCCCAGGGGCTAGCTGCCTATTATGAGCAGCAGAGCAGGAAGGTCACCAGGAAGGGAATAATCAGGACCCGAAAAACGTTGTCAGGAATCCGAGTCAAAACCAAGAGGGCAGCGAAGGCACAAAATCGACAGGCTGTAGCAGAGTCAGAAATCCAGGGAAACGTCAGAGACAAAACTAAACACACACTATCACTGGGGAACCAAAACCATATCTGGCGGCCTGCAAGACAGGCTCTAATGTATTTGAAGGGCGCGGTTACCTCACATAGGCTGGAGTTCACAGCCTGATGATCTCATCCGGACCGCCCCTAGAACCAGGCTAGATGGTAATGCATGGCACCAACCACCCCACTTCTGACAGAAGAATGAAGGCTGCGCCTATCAGACACCTCTGCAGGGCCCACTCCTCTGCGACCAACATCACCCAAAGTAGAAACACGGTGGCGTTCAGCTACAGAGGCAGACATTCGAAGGAGCAGGTCTATATGAGGACAAGGCCCTCCTATCACCGGCACCATCAGCCGAAGGAATCCGGCGCCTCCCAGGCCAAGGCAGGAACACCAGCCACCGAGTACAATGGCGATGTGACACACATGTTGTGTTGATATTGGGTCATGAGGTTATTTTTCTTCAGATACTCCAGTATAGCATCTCTTAGAAAATCCTCTAGGATTTTACCCACAGTAGAAGTTAAGTTTACTGGCCTATACTTTCCAAGTTCAGTTTTTGTCCCCTTTTTGAATGTTGGAACCACATTTGCTATACGCCAGTCCTGTGGTACAGAACCTGTTATTATGGAATCTTTAAATATTAAAAATAATGGTCTATCTATGACAGTACTTAATTCCTGCAGCACTCTGGGGTGTATCCCATCCGGGCCTGGGGATTTGTCTACTTTAGTGATTTTTAGACGGTGCCATACTTCCTGCTGGGTTAAGCAGGTGACATTTAATGAAGAGTTTTTGTTATCACTGATCATGTTATTTGTCATGGTATTTTCTTGTGTAAATACTGTTGAAAAAAAGTCATTTAGCATATTGGCTTTTTCCTTATCCTCATCCCCCATTTCACCCAGATTATTTTTAAGGGGCTAACACAATCATTTTTTAGTTTCTAACTATTTATGTAGCAAAAGAATATTTGGGGATTTTTTTTAACTTTTTCTGGCAATGAGTCTCTAAGTCTCTCTGTCTCAGTTTTTGTTGCCTTGGTTTGCTTCTTACAGATGTTATTTAATTTTCTGTATTTATTTAATGCCTCATCACTACCTACTTGCTTTAATTTGCTAAATGCTTTCTTTTTGTCACTTATTGCGCCTCTTACCGCTTTATTTAGCCTTAGAGGTTTCCTCCTATTTCTAGCATGTTTATTGGGTATATATTGTGCACAGGTCCTATTCAGAATGCTAATAAACGTCTCCCATTTGCTTTGTGTTCTTTTATGTCTCAGGACATTGTCCCAGTTTATTGCACTAAGATCATCTGTCAATCGTTGGAATCGTTTAGTGTCCTTGTAGCCCCTCTACTACACATCTTATTAATGGATACTTGAAAACTTATTATTTTGTAATCACTATTACCCAAGTGACCTCCAACCTGTATATTTGATATGCGGTCCGGCCTGTTGGTTAACATTAGGTCTAACAGTGCCCCCCTACTTGTTGGGTCCTGAATCAGTTGTGAAAGATAATTTGCTAGGAAGAGTGAAAACCGGGGTACAGGTTCCAACCAGGCAAATCAGCTACTCTATGAGGATTACAGCAGGTACACTCCGGTGTTGCTCTGCCTAAGCATAAGTCTTTAAGACGTACATGAAAAAATTCAGGCGGAACTCACCGGTTACTTTGAAGTGTTGTTTAATCCTCCAGGGGGTTGCATGTGCAGGGTGGGAAGAGGGTGCAGAGTCGGAAGACAGTCGGCTTTTTCACGTTGTACGCGCTTCAACAGGTCCAATGGGGCCATGATGTGATGCCCCACCTCTGATAGGGGTGGCAACCAACGTCACTGCCAGTGTATTAAAATAAAGATGTACAATTTAATATACACTCAAAAGTTGATGCAAAAATCTATTATATGATTACGTCATTTGGAATTTTTAGATGTAAAATTCGAGATTATTGAAAATCGGATTGTTTAATCTGTATACAGGAAAGAAACGGCCATAAATTCTTTTTTACACTTTAATAGTGCTCACCCGCTACATACGCGCGTCTCCCTTCCATTTAGTCAGTTTTTACAACGCATTAATAACACAGTAGAAGGCTACCAACAGCAAGCTGATGATTTAGAAAGTGCTTTAGAACATAGAGGTTATCCAAGGAAAATACTTGCTGAAGCCAGGGAAAAAGTTAAAACATACTCAAAGAAAAAGAATAAATTAACAGACAAAAACACAAGATTTTATTTCAACTTTAAATATAATGCAATGTTTGACATCATAGCAGCTTCTATAAGAAAGCATTGGCATTTAATTACATCGGATAGGGAATTGAATAAGACCCCAATTGCACCTCCAATGGTGACATACAGACGATGCAGAAATTTTGGGGATGTTCTAGTTCATAAAAGACTTAGAGAAATTCCGCAAAGAAATTGGATAACCTGTAAAAAAACGACAGGCAATTTCAAATGCCATACTTGCCCATGGTGTACGGTAAGTACTGTAAAACTGGTAAGATACTACAGATCGACAATATTTGTCACAATGTGAAATCTCTAATCAACTGCAGATCAGACTGGCTTGTCTATGCATTATTCTGCCCTTGCAGCAGATTTTACATAGGCAAGACAATTCGGCCTCTGTTCGTCTGATTCCGTGAACAGTATAATTCAGTGATAAGCGGTGTATGTGAAAGGTAATTGTCTCTCATAGTTGTCAAAAACCTATTACCTTTGCTGGAACTGCAGGTTTCTGTTCCCCAATGTATTTCAGGGAAGTCCCAGGTAATAATGACTTCTCCCTGAGTCGCTGCTTCATCTATTTGGTTTATGATGATATTCTCCTCCACTTCCATTATTGTTGGAGACTTATAACAAACCCCTATCAGTAATTTATTATTTTCCCCTCCCCTTATCTCCACCCACAGGGACTCCACATTTTCATTAGATTCACATACAGTATATTGTCATGCAGGGTTGATGTTAAGGATGATTTTACATATAAACACACACACACACGTCCTCGCTTAATATGTATCAATGTTGACCTGCCTTAATTCTGACACTTGGTCTGTGGGAATTATTCAAGTGGGCTAAATGAATAATGTGTCCTTCAGGATCAGGCTATATACCATACTACTGATCTCTACGACTCATTATTAGCTTATGGGACAGCATCATTGTACGGTATGCTTTTTCTATATCTCTGTAGACTAATGATAGGTGTGTGAATAGACTTTAACAGGGTATTTGCGTCTACCAGTATAATCCTACTAATTAGGAACAGAACAATATAGAGTTTTCCATATGGGCATAATACTACTCTGTACTGATTAGCTTGATCCAAAGTCTTTTGGTATGTTGGTATTTTTAAACTAGAGACGCTTCTTAGAGGGACAATTTTTCATACCCCACTCTTCTCTGCTAGACCAGGGGATGAATGAAAGATTTTTGCTTATTGGCCCATGTAGCTTCCAGCTTAGGGTCAATAGAGCTAGCTGCCGTGGTAAGGTGACACCAGAGTAATTTTTAGGTGTTTAAAACTCCATTGCAAGGCAGGGCAAGAATAGGGAGAGAACAGGGACACTGCTTATACCCTCTCCCCTTTCATGAGTGCTTTTTGCTTGTTGTATAATAGGACACATCTGTCCAGATTTTAAGCAATCTAATAAAATTTATATTTTAGAGGTAATCTCTTTGCTATATTGCACTCTTAGGTGATAGCATCCACGAGCCTTACTTTTTCCAGAAATGAGACAGGCCATACCAAGTAAACGTGCTGGGAGGGAGTAGGGTTAACCACATGGCATTCTCCTAGTTGAAGGCCTCTGGTGACGGTGCTACACAAGGCAGAAAATCAGGGGCTTTCCTCACCGCTACTTCCTCATCGTATTTCTCCTCCTCATCCTCCTTCTGATGGATTTGCTGATCCATCGACTGCAGCACTGGCCACAGGTGTAATGAAGCCAGGCCTGTGCTGGTCCTGCCTGGCATACAGAACAGCTTACTTCTCCCTGACTGAGGTGCATTCTGCTGGGACCTGTTCAGCTATGCAGGAATAGCTCTGGGTTCTGACCTTGCTGTATATCAGGCTCAATGTGGGAACACAGTTGTCTCTCACAGAGAATATGATTAAGGCTGCAGTTTTAGTCAAAACTAATCACTCTCAATTGTCCTATGGACTGATCTGAATGCCGCACATTGTGGTTCATTTTTATATTGTTAAAGGATTCCCAATAAAGTGAAATTTTATACAATTTTTCCTCTATGTTCTTTCCCCCATCACTGGGTCACTCTCTGCTTTTTTGACTCTAACCAGCGGTTCCTAAGCCACGACCTGTGCTATGAAGGGGATCTTCAGAGAAGGACATCAATGATGAACTGATAATTTATTTCTTTTGTTTTTTACTAGGTCCCAATCCAAGCACCTCATCACTGTATTCTTTATGGCAAGGTGTACATAACAACCTGAAGGATATGGGGAACAGGTCGAAGCCTGTGTGTGAATGATTTTGTATGGCTATCCACAAGGAATATTAGGTTGAAGATTTCTTCTTGGAAATTAGGCCCTAGGTTCATTGGTCCATTTAAGGTGGTCACTATAATTAACCCGTTGGCATTGTGTCTTGAGCTAACTCAAGCACTAAAAATTAATAGCACCTTTCACAGGTGATTGCTCAAAAAAATGTTGTGATTATGGAGCCGTCACCCTTGCCACCCCCTCCAGTCCTTGCTGAAGGCAATTTAGGGTTGGAGACAAAAGACGTGGGAGCTACTCAAATCAGAGAAGATGGCATCTATAAGGTACCTGGATGTAAATGATTATTTATGATATTGACTACATCTCATCAATAGTGTGGTTGCTGCATGGTCTGCAGTCTGATGATGACTGATAACAACAACTCCGAGCTTCTTCTTATCATTATGAGGAGGATTTAGTTGAGTTTTTGCTCCCAAACCTCAGTGTACATTGGGTCTGACAAAAACTTTCCAAATCCTTCTCAAATACCTAAAACTTGGTTCTCCTGATGTATCCTTTTAATTTTTTGGCAACCCGTGGAATTGGTTTAGTATAACTATGTGTCCCTTAGACCAATAGCCCTCATTTATATGGTATAATGTTCCCACAGCCTTCTATACAGAATGATGATCTCACGGCTCCCTATATACAGTATGGTGGTCCCAGTTCTTGTATATACAGTATTATAGCTCCACAGTTTTTTGATATACCATATAATGGCAGTATATGTTGGCAGTATAAATGTCATAAAGAAGACTAAAAACATTAGGAACAAGTCTGATGGGTCCAAAGCAGTGAGATCCTTGGAATGGGTGCAGCATGGGTGCAGAATGAAGAGAATCTTTTGTAAGTTGTTATTTTGCTCCAGTACTCATTAGGAAGAGATTGAAAGGAAAGAAAAACATGGTCAATTAATGCAGACGTCTTCTCTCATGCTTACATGGTCAAGAGGGTATACTATTTTTCTAATGATGACAATCTAAATACTCATATTTATTGGCCTTTATGGACAATGGCTTGTTTTTTTACTATTTAGCAAGGGGTGGGATTTTATGCTTTGTTAATCCACCCTGTGGTTGGTTGAGGTCACAAGGGAAAAATTTGATGAGGGACTTCCTCCTATGTATCAGTGACATTTAATGCATTGGTAACTTACACTTAACATAAACATTAGATAATTGTCATCAGGTTCCACTGATGTCAGTAGGATACGAGGAAAATGTGCATCTTATGAGAGCAGCCCCACTGTTCCCTAACGTCAGGTGTTGAGAGGGAAACAAGGTTTTGTATTTTGAATTTGAACTTGCCCAATCTTTTCTTCAACTAGGAGATAAGTGTTACCAGATGGTTTCTAGAATAAATGACCTCTTCTTCCACATATTAAAAGTTTTATATTCTTGGAGGTAGACTTTAAATCTTTTCAGGTTCCATCTTGTGCTGCTAATAATGACTGGAGGACTCTTGGCAAATACCTGTTTTGTCTATTATTGAGCCCTGGCTGCCCTGATATTAAAGTGAATAGTATCATATTCAGAGTGGTTCAACATATGACTGATAAATGTCCCCACTGTTACTAATATATTCAGTTTAGGAAAAGAAACTCCAGTCCCTTAGCAAAAACATTATTTTATTGAGGAAATTCAAGCCTGCAAACAACAAGGATTGCAGGATTTATATGTTTAAGTGTGTCCACTGTGGTAAACACTTTATATATCAGTCACTGTAATAGGGGGTACTCACTCACTTTGCTGCTCAACAAGGTAGCAGAAGGACAACATTCTTCATTTAAATGTTCATGAGGTTTATTCAGGTCTTCATAAACCAGGCACTTTAGTACAAACAGGAGCCTTCCTCTGGCTGTACAGGCAACATAACAAATGTCCATAACAGTTACACGGACTCCCAGTCAGTCTGCAGATATGGATTTCAGGTCTGTTAGGCTGGCTTCACACCATGGTGTGATCTGGTCTAGGGTTGTCCGGGATGACCCTGACAGCCCCGGACCGGATCAGCACACAGAACCGGAGGGCCAAATGTGCCCTCCGGTCCTGTGTGCAGCCGGATGGCTGTAATTGCAGCCACAGCTGCTGATTTTCAAGACCGCGGCTAGCATGGAGCTAGCCACGGTCCTGAAACAACAGCTGCGTTCAGCCGCCGGTATCCGGTTCCTGGATCCTCCCGGTCCAGGGCCCCATAGGCTCCCATGTTAGGGAGCGCCGGATTGCCGAGAATCCGGGAGAATCCGGGATCCGGCAAATTGGGGAGATTTTTCTCCCCGGGCAAAAAAATTATGCAAGCATCATTTTTGTGTCTGGAGAGAATAATCCGAATTCTCCCGGATTTCACCGGAGAGATGAAACCGGATGGCAGAGAGCTGCCATCCGGCTCCATCCGGCCCCATAGGCTACTATGGGGTCAAAAAACTGTCCGGGCTGCCAAGTTTACACCGGACAGCCCCGGACCGGATCACACCGTGGTGTGAAGCCAGCCTTACTCTCAGGAGTTTTGGCATGCTCCAGACACAAACACACACACACATGGTCTCTCTACTATGTGCTTCCAGGAAAATGGCCACTCCAGCCACTTCCAAACACACACAGAGCTTGCTGACATCAGAGACATGTGACCAGCGAAGAGTCACATGATGTTAGCCTTGACTACACCCCTGGAGTGGTGTGTCTAGTCAAACACACCCATGTTTTCTCAGCTCACAAAAACCTGAATCTACATTGAGATCTTGCGGAACTACAAGATCCAGCAAAACCTCCATATTTACATTGCAGAGCATAACTGCCTCTGGAATAAATAGCATCCACTTAAAATTCAGACAATGCCATACCACACCACCTTAAATCATTTGATTTACTTATGTGTTGTCTTGTCCAAATTTTTTATGCTAAAATGTCAGCAGGTATTAAGACAAAACATCATAAATCAATTATAATCTGAAGGAATGTTTTATAGAATTTCAGATTGACACAATGAGAGTGACATTTATTTTAGCTTGAAAATTTACAAGGTAATGAATTTGATACTAATGTACATGACTTAAGTTAAAATATTCACAGCCCAATTCCTAAGTCATGTATTCATCAAAATTCAAGGAGTGGCAGATATGGAATGGAAATGGATGGTAAGAAAAAGTAGATATAAAAGGGGGTTAAAAGAAGACATAAGGTCAAATTATGACTACTTGTAAAAAAATCAATTCTTCATTAAAACTATATGGAGTAAAGGGATTATTGAGAGTGATGATCTCTGTACTGTGCAGAGTGCAGAAGACTATATTGGTGCTACATAAAAAAAAAATTATTACATATAATCCCTCCACCTACTAAGGAGTTAGTCATCTCTCCCTCCATCCTCCCCACCCATCTCACCTCCTCCTCAGAACTGTTTCTCCATATACAATCTTTTTTCCCCAGACACCCATGGCCACATCATGCCCTATCCTGCTCCGACCTTCTATCACTCTGTCTGCTGCTCCTCATTGCTGGCAATGTATCCCCAAATCCTGGCCCTCCTCAACACATCCCCACACTAATTTCTAACACCCTGCCACAATCCTCTACCAGTTTTCGCCACCCTGATAACTTCATACCCATTCAGCCAGCCCCCGCTCGCCCGTTCTCCCTACCTGGAGCACTATGGAATGCACACAGCAAACTGTCGTTCATTCATGACCTCTTTGTCACTAATAAACCCTCTTTCCTCGGCATTACTGAATCCTGGATCACTCCTCTGACACATCCTCTCCTGCTGCACTTTTTTATGGCGGATTCCATCGCTCTCACACCCCTCGCCCCAGCAAAAAACGTGGTAGAAGAGTTGGCTTGCTCTTGTCCGACAACTGCTTTTTTACCCCAGTTCAACTACCTCCCTCCATTACTCTTCCCTCATATGAGGTGCATTTTGCCCACATTTACTCCCCCGCCAACCTCCAGCTGGATGTCATCTACCGCCCCCCAGAGCTTGCCATTACCACCTTTGTCGACCACTTCACCACCTGAATACTTCAATTCATCTCCACTATCATCATGGGTGACTTCAACATCCCCATTGACACTTTCACCTCGGCTGCCTTTAAACTTTTATCCCTGACTGCCTCCTTTGAACTCACTCAATGTTCCTCCACAGCCACTCACAAAGTTGACCACATGCTGGACCTTATCTTCAACCTTATCTTCATCCACCTTTGTTCCCTTACTAGCCTCTCTAACTTACCTCTCCCCTTGTCTGACCACAACCTACTGACATTCTCTTCCTGCTCCTCCCCTTGTGCCGCCACTCCACAAGCTCAATTATCCAAGCAGAAATCTCAAACACCTTAATTTACACTCGTTCTCTGAGTCCCTTCTCTCTCTTACAGACATAGCTTACTTACATGACACAGATGCTACTGCCACTTAATATAACACCACAATAACAGCGATTTGGCCGCCCCCTTCACGCACAGCAAAACTTCTACAATCAACAGGCAACCCTGGCATTTCAGCCTGAGTAAAAAACTGAGACAGACTTCCAGGGTAGCTGAGTGGAGAAGGAAGAGATCCTGTTCTGCTGTGCACTTTGTCGCATACAAGCAGTCCCTCATCAACCTCAAATCCATGCATGCTGCCGCAAAACAAACTTCTCTTCCCTCATATCCTCCCTGTCTTTCAACTCTAAACAGCTTTTTAACACTTTCAATTCTCTACTCCATCCTCCAGCACCACATCCCTCTCCGCTCATTTCTGCTGAAGACTTTGCCTCTTTATTTAAGCAGAAGATTGATAACACCAGAGAAAGCTTTGGCCCGAAACCCCCTATGCCCCTCCTCATAACTGCACAGTCCTGTTCTTCCAAAGCCAGCTTCTCAACCATGACAGAACATCAGCTCTCCTCCCTTCTGGCAAGATCACATCTCACCACTTGCACGTACGACCAGCTCCCGTTCCACCTCATCCCCAACCTCGCCACAGTTTTCATCTCAGCCCTAACACATCTCTTCAGCCTTTCACTTACAAATGGTGTCTTCCCCTCATCCTTCAAACATGCCTCAATCACACCCCTCCTCAAAAGCCATCCCTCAACCCATCCTCTGTCTAATTATCACCCAATATCACTGCTGCTTTATGCCTCAAAACTGCTGGAACAGCATGTCCATCTTGAACTATCCAGCCCCCTCTCCTCCTGTTCCCTCTTTGATAGGTTACAATCTGGCTTCCGACTGCATCACTCTACTGAAACTGCCCTAACTAAAGTCACCAATGATCTACTAACCGCCAAGAAAAAGCGACACTAATCTGTCCTCCGCCTTTGATACTGTAGAAAAGGCTCAGTTCTAGGACCCCTACTCTTCTCCATCTACACCTTCGGCCTGGGTCAGCTCATAGAATGACACAGTTTGCAGTATCATCTTTATGGTGATAATATGCATATACGATATAGATTGATTTTTTTGTTATCTCCAAAAAATAAACAAACGTTTTTTATATATAATTAGTCATTTTTAAAACAAAATGTTACCATTAAAAATACAAGTCATCTCCAAAAATTAAGCTGTCATATGGCATCATAAGTAGTGATTGGCAAACCCGCCTATGTTCGGGATCAGCAGCCCAACCAGGACTTAGTCGGTGTTCGGGGCCAAACGTGACTTGAACTTGAGTACAAGCCCCGATCTCAGACTTTACAGTTATGGGATGGGGTGGGGGAGGGGGGCTGGAAAAGACAGCACATAATTAATAAACATCATCATTATACTTACTGGGTCCCGTCGTCCCGCGTCCTGCCGTCACGCCACATCTATTTCCAGGGCAGCTCATTAACTACCGGGGATATTCACTGCACTGCCTCCAACAGCCACTAACAGACGGAGTCACACAGAATGGGCATCTGTGATTGGCTGTTCGAGTAATCTGCAATCAGTCCATACATTAGTATGGTAGAATGATTACAGTAGAAGACCTGATTTTGTTGGAGGGAGGTTCTTTTCCCTAATAACGATGGAGTTCCTAACTGTGTTTTATATTTTATTTCTAATAATTCTAATATTTTGAAAAATTTCACTTTATTAAAAATATTTTTTTCTAGAAATTCATGATGGCTGGGTCTAATTAGGCTTAACTTTATGAAGTTTGAGCTTAGTATCAGATGACAATACAAAGCTGATATTAACTCCATTATTACCCAGCATGCTACCCCCTACCAGGGCTGCTGGAAGAGTCGGGTAAAGCAGATAAGGCCACATCCTGTCACCACTTCTCTTCAATTTATATGCAGAAGCTATTTCCAGGAAGGCTGGACTTGCTGAAAAAGAAGAAGGAATCAAAATTACTGCGAGAATCATCAACAGTCTAAGGGTATGTGCACATTAGACGTTTGTGCATCTCTGCATCCCGACCGGGAACCGTTGGACACTGGCAGAAACTGAGTTTTCTGTTCTCAGGCTTTGTGTCGTTTTTTCAAGCGTTTTTTGCTCGTTTTCCGCCCGTTTTTGCAGCGGTTTTGTCGGCGGTTTCTCGGCGTTTTACTGGGCGGTTTTGAAAACTGGGTTTTTGGGAAACTGTCTTCTTTGAGGCTCCACATAAAGTTGACTTTGAACTTGGGTGAAAAAAAAAAAAAAAAAGGCAAATTGATGGCATCACTTCCTGTTCCACCATTAAAAGACCCAAAAAATTGTGACGAAGCTGTGTGAGGGCATCAGAGTGCTAGTGAACATGCCCCGACACCGTATCTTGCGCCTGCGGAGGCCATACCGCCAAGTATTGCTACTAGGCATCCTCCACTGGCTCCTATGTGATCAAGACGAGGAGAATGAGGTAAGCCAAATTAACACTTCATAGAAAGTATGTCCGCTGACTTTTTAGCGTGCTGGAATAGATATGTTCATTTTTTAGGGTTAAAGAATGCATGTTGGGTACATTTTTGTTGGCACTGAAGCGCAATATAGTGTAATGGGGTGTCTTTGTTATGTAATTATACGCATCATCAGCTGCCGCTCCTCGCTGCCAACCGACATCAAGAAGCATGTGTTTGTTAACACAATGTTGGTTTTTTAAAAGCAGACTTGTCATCCGAAAGACCCTTTTTCCTGTCAAACTTGTTATGTCATATGGTCCTTTTATGTTAAATTGTGTGTAGTAGTATGTCTGTTGATTTTTTTTTTTTTTTTGGCCCTTTATTGCCTTTTACACAGGACCAGCAACCTCCCAGAATGTGGGTACATCCCCTACTCCAGACCCGTGAAAACAAGGGACACTTTGCGATGCTGTACCAAGATCTACGAAGGTAAACCAAATAATCGCAATTTGATACGTTTAGGCATTTTACAAAATAAATGGCTGTGATGGAGCTTTTAAAGAATTGAGAGGCTCATATAAGGGTAGAGTGGGGTGACCGAGGGAGGTAGAGGGTTAGAATCAGGGAGAGAGACAGAGGGTGAGATTTCTTGTGCTTTAAATGCCGCGTCCCAAAATTGTGAAAAGGCAAAAAATGAAGTCAATTAAGTGTAAAATCATCTTTGTGTTTTCGAAATAATTTTTGGGTTTTGTGATCTTGAGATATACATAGATCAATACATAGCAAGATATCCTGCAAGATAGCTTGAGAGAGAGATATGTACCTTCCAAGCTACATAGGCCGAGTTAGGGCAGACACGGTCCCTCCCTCACATTGTTAATTTTGGATTATTCACGTACGGCGAGCAATTACTCCAGCAGAGCGTCGTGTAACACAATCCTTACAACGTCCCGTCCATGCATACTTCTTTTAAAATCTATCTCCTTTTTATGGAAGTGATGCGCTCTTTGCCTTTTTTGGCCTAAGCAGACAGGACAAAATGACAATATGGTCTCACTTACCATACACATAGATAGCGTTGTTTCAAGGAATTAATGGTCGTACACTTGATTGTCCTTTGTGCGACGTTGCTCAGCTATAGTCGGTTCTATTCTTGCACACAAACGCACAATGTCCTCCTCCCAAACATTCTCTGTGGCCCTGTTACGGCTTAAAGTGTACGCATCGTCTCCAATGCTTTGTGGGTTGCGTGGTTGTTGAGCATCAACCTCCCCAATGACTTGAAATTTGAAATTGGCCCAAAAATTCAATGTAGTATATTTTGGACCAAAAATTAATTAGTTTATCGGTAATGTATTCTAAACCTTTTTTAAGTTTTTAAAAAATCTGTTTTTTAGATACCCTGACAAATTTGTGGCCTTCTGCCGTCTGACCATCGTGGCGTTCGATGACCTATTGCAGCTTGTGGCTCCGAAAATCACACTACAAAATACACGATTCCGGAATGCGATTGGAGCCGAGGAAAGACTGCTCATCACTTTACGGTAAGGGTCCCGCTTTGAATCCAACAGCATATATTGCCAAGTGATTCATTGAGTCACCAGATAAATAGACATGCGATAGCACATTCGGCATGCTCAGTTGCTGTAGAATGTGCCAGGTTGTCTAACATGGTGGTCACAAACAGCTCCCCTGTGTGTCCCCAACATCCCACCTCTTTTTCAACCTCTTCCACACTGTGTGTGTTTCCACCATCATGTCCCCTACTTTGGCCCATGAAGGCCCCAGTGGGGCCCACTCGTATCCAACACTGTTCCCCCTCCTTGCCCCTGTCATGATGCCCTTAATTTCAGCATAATTTTCCAGCCAACTCGACTTCATCAGCCGATGTTGCATGTCGCTTCAACGTTGTTCGGCGTAGATTAGTTTGCTACACGCTTTCTCAAAATGTGTTGTACTCTAGTGTCGTACCTTGGTTCATGTCCCTTATTTTGACACCATGTTTGACTCCCTATTACCTGTTGTGACCTTGGAAGATTCCCTGTGTGTGTTTTGTCTCTACCAAGCCCGATCCTTCCTTTTTGTTGAAAGAAAAGTTTGGAGCCCATTTTTCCCAATATGGACGATCTACAGAGTTAGGCATTTTTTAATAGGGTAATCTGATGCCATTTGGAAAATGTGACAGCACATATCTAATTCAAAAATGTAAGTAAATGTGGCGATAAGCCCACTTTTTCAACCTAAATGGATTGGCAAAAGTAGTTACCAATGTATTTTTGGAAGAACAACCTGCCTCATCTTCATCCCTTCTTCGAAAAATTGCATTCTGTAAAATGGGTCCTTCTTGTTTATTTGGAATAAAAAAGAGATTAAATTATTAAAATGATCCTGCAATGTCTGCTGCACTTTGTATGCTCCAATTATCGTGATAATCTAATACTCTGGATCATGTGTCTTAATTTTCCTTTTTTTTGTTTTTTTTACACAGATTCCTGGCTACTGGGGAGAGCTACGGTTCGCTCCATCTTCAATTCAGGGTTGGAAAAAGCACCATTTCACATATTGTCAAGGTGACGTGCACTGTCATCTGGGAGCAGTTGCAGCCCTTAGTGATGCCTTCTCCAAACGAGGAGACTTGGTTGCAGGTAGCGGCAGGCTTTCAGGCTGTGGCCAACTTCCCAAACTGCATCGGTGCAGTCGATGGCAAACATATCCGTGTGCAACAGCCTCCTCGATCAGGATCACGCTTCTATAACTACAAGAAGTTTTTTTCGGTGGTCCTGATGGCGGTGGCTGATGCTCATTACCGATTTGTTGCCATCGATGTTGGTGCCTATGGTAGTACAGGGGATTCTCGTGTGTTGAGAAACTCACAAATTGGCTTGCAAATACTCCAAGATCAACACACATTACCTGCTGATAGACCTTTGCCCGGTTCCACGGATGCAGTCCCCTACGTGATGGTATCGGATGAGGCTTTTCCTTTGATGCCGAACCTGCTGCGCCCATACCCACGTAGGGGACTGGATGACCGTCGTAGGGTGTTCAACTATCGGCTAAGCCGGGCACGCCGAACCGTGGAATGCACCTTTGGTATCATGACTAGTCAGTGGAGGGTCTTGCATTCAGCCATTCAGGTGTCCCCAAACACAATTGATTCTGTAATCAAGGCATGCTGCGTCCTTCATAATTTTGGTCGCAAATATGGAAACGACAACATGGAAGGATTGCAGCTGCCTTTATTACAGACAGCTATCAATTGGGGTTTGGGGCGGCCTCACAATTATGCCTTGCATGTACGAGACACCTTTGCTGACTATTTCATGAGACCAGAAGGTGCCGTGTCCTGGCAGTACAGCGCTAGCCATGTGCCAACTCCCACCCTAAATTGAAGATGTTGATTTCAGTTTTGAGGGCATCCCTGGCAGACTGGCGAAGTTCTGGATTGTGGCGACCACAACGTTTGGGGCTGTTTGCCTGAATTGTGCATCCAGCCAGGATTGGCTTGCCGAATTATTTACCCCTACCATCTTTACCAAAACTGGTTAAACCAGATCCCCATGACGTTTTGGGATGAAGGCCATGGATGGTGTGGGTCACACCACGTGCTTTTTGTGGACAACTTTCACATTTTGTGAAATTCTGTTATTTTTCATTTGCTTTTGAACCTGCGAATTTTAGTTTACAGCCTACAATGTGGCTTTCAAATACATGTAATTAAAAACCCAACAAATATTTCAAAAGCTTGGTTTATTTTTTTCACACTTAAATGAAATTTTGAAGCAAAGTAAAATGTGTACACTTCCAAAAAATGCAAAAAACAAACATATAGGCCAAGAACATGCCTACTTGTGTCTTTAATTTTCATCCTATGTCAAAGCAAAGAGATGTCCAAGCAAACAATGGATAAACAGAACAAAGTATTTGACAGGAGCGATCAACACAATAAAAAACATTTCAATTCAATTGTGTAAAATGTGGAGGTTCAACATCTCCTCCAAACATGGATTGGCCCGACATTTGTACACTTGCCGAGCTGTCGTCCAATTGGGCCCGAAAAGATGGGTAAGTTTCGCCTACACCCTGCGGACGTGGCCGAAAACCATGTGCATCTGTATTTCGCACGGCCATTTGTGGTGGAAACACATTTGATGGTCCAGAATTGGGAACACTACTAATAGACCGTGGTGGTTCAAAGACTTGTGCAACGGCGTTTAGTATAGTGACCGTACTAGGGATTTGCTGCTTGGAACGGTAAAACTCTATTAAAAGATATAACACCGACAGAAAGGAGGACTCCGCTCTGGCCCTATTTCACGGAGAGAAGCAGCCACATGTGCCCCCGCTATATCATAACGGTCTTCGACCTCCGCTCTTTTTAACATGCCGATGGCCTCGTGAGCTAACATGGACTGTGTGTTTTTAGCTGGTTGTTTTGGACCCCTACGTGTGTATGCTGTGTGACTCTGGCTTGGGGTTGGGGTTGGGGTTGGGGTTGGGGTTGGGGTTGGGGTTGGGTTTGGGGTTGGGGTTGGTGATCGCATGCTACTCGATGCCTCTCCTCTAGATGTTGCTGACACAGCTCCGGAAAGGGAACAGGAGCTTTGACTTCCCCCATCCGTTTCCAGCAAAATACTTGTGGAGGAAGATGTTGTTGAGGCACTAAAATTTAACACGGAATCATCATCTGTTGCCGTCCCTGACACTTCTGCAACATTGCTTGCTGTAGTTATATTGCCAGCCGTTCTAAAAAACACAAAAAAGGGTTTTAGTGATTGCTTACATATTACACGGTACATATTAATGAGTTCCAAACCTAGCTATCATGCGCCGACTTGCATTGTGAATTTGGCCTGTAATTTGGCTGTGGTATAGCATTTGCCGTTGCTTAATACAATTTTTTAGTTTAGGCCACTCCTCAAATCAAAATATCCAATTTGGAACGATTGCTAAAGAATAATTGAAGATGAACTGCTCCTCTGGCATATTGGGAGTACCATCCAACACAGCCACGCATGGCTAAGGCCATAATCAGACGCACGTTGCCCCACAATCTCAAACAACTCCTGCACTGTTCTGGCCTACACCATTGCTGCTCCTTACTGATGTCTTTGCACTCCTGTCCTGCTGCTTTTGGCTGTGGGTTATTTAACTGACTGTTGAAATGTAATTACTTACGGGCGCAGAGTGCGACTCGTGATGGTGAATTGCAGCTCATTATAAAACGGGCATTTTTTTTTAGGCGGGGATGCACCACTTTTTTCCGTCTTGGACAGGTATTTGGTGAAGGCATCACGTACCGACTTCCACCTTTTTCGAACATCGTCTTCTATAAAGGAAAGCATAGAGATTTGCCTTTAGACAACTTTAAACACACCAAAATATAACGTATCAACCCATGTCTAATGGGCGCCCACTACTTGTGGCCAAACTTGTTAACCAGATGTACTATTGTTTAAGACAAGTCTGAAGCACAGGAAAGGGCTTATGGCCTTCCAAGTTAATTTATACAGCAGCCTCCACAGTGGTGTATCAAGCAGCCTCTCCGGTTTCATGAAACTGCCGTCACAGTGTTGCTATGTTCATGCAGCCAGAAAAAGGTGTATACATGCATCTCAAAAATGAGCCAAATTGAACACGTGCTTGTAAGCCCCCCCAGCTGCTAGTGACCATTGTGCAAGGTGAGTTTTAGACATAGGACGCAAAATATGTTGTGGCCCAAATACCCCTTACCCACGAGGATGGAATTTAGTTGTTTTGGAAAGCCGGACAATAACATACCGATGATATTTTGCATGTCACGCCCTGCCTCTTCAAATTCGGGGAATAATTGGCGACAGATTGCCGTCCATGACACAGCTTTTTTTTGGCGGTCACTATATGCAGGACACGCGGCATCCCAGATCTCCGGGTGTGCTTCGATCTACAAGAGACAAAGATTGTTTATTTTGAGTTATGGCACAAACAATTTATTCTCAAAAAAGCTTTGTCTTCTCCACCAGTCATACTGGCCTGACCCCTCCACTGACTCAAGGATGGACCAATGTGTGATAATGTGCCATACTGTCCTGGAACCCTTCACAGCATCAGTACACAAACACTATGGCCTGCTGTGGCATACTGTCCCATGGTTAATTGATCGCATCCCGGCGCAACTTCTGCCAGGCCAGGGGGTCCGGGGTCTGCACAAGTCGGTGGCAGCACAGGCCTGGGACACTTCAACCAAGTATGACACAACTTCCCCAGTGCTGCCAACGCTGACCTCTGGCTGGCCCACGTCCCAAGATCGAAGCCACATGCCCATAGGGCTCCCAGACGTTCTCTATGGCTGGCACACACCTCAGCCTGCCAGCAACATGCCCCTAGGGCTGAAAGAGGTGCACAATTGCTGGTACATGTCCCCCGCGGCCATCCCCATCCCCCCTGCCCTGCCACATGTCCCCCAAGTGCAGGCACATGTCCCCCTGGCCATCCCCATCACCCCTGGCCAGGCACATGTCCCCCAAGTGCAGGCACATGTCCCCCTGGCCATCCCCATCACCCCTGGCCAGGCACATGTCCCCCAAGTGCAGGCACATGTCCCCCGCGGACATGAACATCACCCCTGGCCAGGCACATGTCCCCAAGTGCAGGCACATGTCCCCCGCGGACATGAACATCACCCCTGGCCAGGCACATGTCCCCCAAGTGCAGGCACATGTCCCCCGCGGACATGAACATCACCCCTGGCCAGGCACATGTCCCCCAAGTGCAGGCACATGTCCCCCGCGGACATGAACATCACCCCTGGCCAGGCACATGTCCCCCAAGTGCAGGCACATGTCCCCCTGGCCATCCCCATCACCCCTGGCCAGGCACATGTCCCCCAAGTGCAGGCACATGTCCCCCTGGCCATCCCCATCACCCCTGGCCAGGCACATGTCCCCCAAGTGCAGGCACATGTCCCCCGCGGACATGAACATCACCCCTGGCCAGGCACATGTCCCCCAAGTGCAGGCACATGTCCCCCGCGGACATGAACATCACCCCTGGCCAGGCACATGTCCCCCAAGTGCAGGCACATGTCCCCCTGGCCATCCCCATCACCCCTGGCCAGGCACATGTCCCCCAAGTGCAGGCACATGTCCCCCGCGGACATGAACATCACCCCTGGCCAGGCACATGTCCCCCAAGTGCAGGCACATGTCCCCCTGGCCATCCCCATCACCCCTGGCCAGGCACATGTCCCCCAAGTGCAGGCACATGTCCCCCTGGCCATCCCCATCACCCCTGGCCAGGCACATGTCCCCCAAGTGCAGGCACATGTCCCCCGCGGACATGAACATCACCCCTGGCCAGGCACATGTCCCCCAAGTGCAGGCACATGTCCCCCTGGCCATCCCCATCACCCCTGGCCAGGCACATGTCCCCCAAGTGCAGGCACATGTCCCCCGCGGACATGAACATCACCCCTGGCAAGGCACATGTCCCCCAAGTGCAGGCACATGTCCCCCTGGCCATCCCCATCACCCCTGGCCAGGCACATGTCCCCCAAGTGCAGGCACATGTCCCCCGCGGCCAGCAACATCCCCCCCTTGCCTGGCACATGTCCCCCTAGGGCTGGCACATGCTTTCGCTACTGGACCATACTTACCAAAGTCAGCAGACGGGGCACGTTGATCTGCATCCTCCGATACCACGCCATCGTCGTTCTTGTTTTTGGTCCTGTTCCAGATTCCGGCTTCCTGTTTCTTGTCGGCGGTTCCCGTCCAAAAAACGCCGACGTTCGCTTGCCCGACGTTTTCTCGGCGGACTTGCTCATCTCCATTCTCCCCAATGGCTCCAAAACCGGCGGACAACGCTGGAAAGACGCGCAAAAGAAGTCACTTGCTCTATTTTTGAAAACCGTTGACAAAACTCAGTTTTGTCTGAGAAAACTCAGTTTTCAAGGAAACCGACCAGCCGAAAACCGTTCTAATGAAGACAGCGTTTTCAAAAAGCCATTGACTACCATGTTAATCCAACCGCTGGTTAGGATTAACATAAATTAACATAAAACGGCGCGGAAAACGCCGACGGAAACCGGGACAAAGCAGCCCAGAAAACGTCTAATGTGCACATACCCTAAGGCTGCCTTCAGACTTGCAGATGCCTCCGCAGCGTTTTGCAGAGGCATCTGCAAGTATCTGCATGCAGACCGCGGCCCCTATGTTTATAATGGAGCGCACGGCGGTCTGCAGATGCTTGCAGACCGCCGTGCGCTCTCATTGCCCGCCATTAGTGATCTGTGCGCAGGCGGATGCCTGCGTACAGATCACACACTCTCGTCCGCACCAGGGACGCGAGATGTTGCGTCCCTGGTGCGGGCGAGAGTATGTGATTTGTGCGCAGGCAGATCACTAATGGTGGGCAATGAGAGCGCACGGCGGTCTGCAAGCATCTGCAGACCGCCGTGCGCTCTATTATAAACATAGGGGCCGTGGTCTGCATGCAGATACTTGCAGATGCCTCTGCAAAACGCTGCGGAGGCATCTGCAAGTCTGAAGGCAGCCTAAGGTACGCAGATGGTACAACACTGATAGCAACAAGTGAAGATGGAATGAAGAATATAATAAGGAGTGTCAAGATGGAAAGCTTGAACATAGGACTGCTACTCAACACAAAGAAGGCAAAGATATTACCAGGTATGACCAGGACACATTTGAGATGGTTCTCGATGAACTAGAAGTGGTAAAGGGCTTCAACCTACTTGGATCAATGATCACTAAAGATGCAGCGACGACACTGGAAATCAATAGAATGAGCTAAGGGAAAAATCAACAATGAAGTCACTGGACAAGGTCTTCAAATCAAGGAATATTTAACTGGAAATGAAGATGGCTTGTTCATAGTCTGTTTTTTTCTGTAGTAACATAAGGAAGTGAAACATGGATGATAAAAAATTTGACAGATGAAGAATCAATCCCTTTAAAATGTATTGCTGGAGAAGGATATTATCAATACCATGGATGCAAGAAGAACAAACAAATCAATATTGGAAAAAATCAAGCCAGACATGTCACTTGAAGCAAGATTCATCAAGGTACCACTTGCCTACTTTGGACACATTATGCAAAGAGAAAAATCACTAAAGAAGGACATTACTGTAGGATGAATAAAAGGTGCAAAGCAAAGAGTAATGGCCACTTTACACGCTCCAACGTCGGTCCGATATTGGATCCAGCGGTGCGGGAGCGCGCTTTTTCTGCCCAGATTTCCAAGATCGCATCGAAGATTTACACAGCGCGATATCTGTGTACAACGTCTCTACGATGTCTACGCCCCCCTTGTACAGCCGACCCAGGAACGACCATTTAACATGGGAGAGAATAGGGGTCGTTGTACTGCACATCGTAGTTCGGCGTTTACACAGCCCGATCCGGCTCCAACCTCCATCCAATATCGGGCCGTTGGAGATCCCCGATATCATTTTGGCATCGTTCGTGCATCGTATTGGTCATTTATACTATACAACACACGAACGATATCGGGGCCAACGCACAAACCACGTGACTTTTGGTCGGAGTTGGATGCCGATATCGGGACGTGTAAAGTGGCCATCAGACCAGCAACCAAATGGCATGATATTGTCAAGATCGATCTTCTTGCAGAGCGTTTATCCATCAAGTCACCATGGCTCGAGATCAAACTGATAAAAAATAAAAAAAAATAAGCACAAAAAAGGTTCAATAAGTCCTATGAGATCTTGGAGTGCTATAAATTTATTTTTCAAACAGTTAGAGGCTTTTCAGTATTGAGATTAACAACAAGGGGGGACATTTTTTCAAAGCTGGTGAATGTGAATTTCAAAACTTTTGCTCATCTCTACTAGAGAGCTAATCACGTGAGAAAATTAATAAAATTCCATAATTCAGAATTTATGTCTTCTCTAATTGCAGTTTATTTTCCCTTTAGTCTTCATTTGGCCTAGAGCATCAAGAAAGCTTCTGTCCTGTTTTTTTCTGCATACATATTTGGCTCTTCTATTATGTAGCACATTCCTACCCTCTGGCAGCACATCTCTTCCCCTTATTGGCAGGACAAACCCTTGCTCTTTGGCAGTGCACAAACGCAAATGTTGTGAATGCCACAGTAACCTGTTAAAATATCAGCCATTACGTGAGAGTGCTCACATCATAACCCGTGTACTGGACAAAGATGACATTTCTAAAATCACTGTAACACAATCGAAAAGAGTGAGCAGCATTCAGAATTAAAGCATTAGCTTGGGGATGGTGGGTATGTGTCCCCAGTGCCAATATATATTAACTGTCAGGTCATTCCATGTCATAATTATAACATCAGGATTTCTCTTACTGTAGTATGGGGTATCTCATTACTAAGCATAAGGTCACCAGTAATTAAACCACTAGCTTTTAAGGGCACTGGATAATTGTTAGAAGACTAATACTAAGTAATTATGAATTACTTAAAACCCAGCAATTTTAGAAAGTATGGATTTTGGTTACAAATCTAAGTACATCATTATGTGCTAGTGGTTCATTTAATGACATGCATGAATAAAACTTAATGACATTGAATATGCAAATGATCATATTACTACACTAATCAGAGTTTTTTCCTGCATGATCTTTTAATCTTATACTGGTATCAAAGGTAGTATGCATGACTATATAAAGAGATAGATTATAGATAAACATATGATAGTTAGATATAAAAATAAGTACAAAAAATACAAAAACTGGGCAGCAATAAAACCAAGATACAGTATGGGTGCAAAAAAATCCCGCAAGGTAATGTCTAAACCTTAGTCAGGTATCCAAATAAAAAAACATGCAGAACTCCAAAATATAAGGTGAAAAAATGTGGATTTAATGATCCATCAGGCAACGTTTTGCAGGATCTACTGTCTCCTTCAAGGTTTAAAGAAAGAGGTAGATCCACCAAACATTGCGTGATGGATCATTAAATCCACATTTTTTCACCTTAATGTACATAGATGATAGGTAGAATGACATATTCCATATTTTTCGGATTATAAGACGCACTTTTGGCTCCCCAAATTGGGGGGAAATCGGGGGTGTGTTTTACAATCCGAATCTAAAAACAAGCAAAATCTTACCCAGGGTTGGGGGGACTGTGGTGGTGGAGCAGGAGTGCCAGAGTCATGCATCATGGGTCCATGGAGGATGGGGCAGAGCAGTGGGACCAGAGCTGTGGCAGTGTGCTGTGGGCACCACCATGTTCTGTGTGTTTGAGTAAATTCATTGACAAGCTGTAACTGGTTGCAAGAGGTTAAGGCTTCAAGTAAATGGCCACGGATGGAGATCTGCGGCCATTTTCTTAAAGAGAGGGACCATATAAAAAAGGATGGAGGAAAATACCTAACAGGATGGGGGACCATAATTAACAAGATGGAGGACATACATATACACCAGGATGGGGGGCATATACACCAGGATGGGGGGCATATAACCCAGGATAGGGAACATATATACCAGGATGGGGGGCATATATACCAGGATGGGGGGCATATAACCAGGATAGGGAACATATATACCAGGATGGGGGGCATATATACCAGGATGGGGGATATATATACCAGGATGGGGGACATATATACCAGGATGTGGGGATATATATACAAAGATGAGGACATATATACTAGCATGGGGCTATATATCACAGTATGGGGGATATATATATACTGGGATGGGGGACATATATGGTGATTTTAAGATGGCCACTGGCATTATAAGATGGACCCTATTTAACATTAAATATTATTTTTTTCTCTTTCCTTCACCAAATTTGGGGTGTCTCTTATAATCCAGTACGTTTTATAAAGCGATAAATATGGTAGATAGATAGATAGATAGATAGATAGATAGATAGATAGATAGATAGATAGATAGATAGATAGATAGATAGATAGATAGATATGAAGAAAAAAAAGCAGACAGCACTTCCTTAAGCTCTTCAGCCCAGGTGCAAATCTATATAGCTGAATTAGATATGTACCAAATTAATAGCAGCACACTGGTTAAGCCAATACATGCTATTTGTAGGTGTTGCTAGATATTTTTTGAGAAAAAATAAAAACTATAAAGTTTTTTCAATAAAACTCAGAAATAAATTGAGAATAAATTGTGCTCCGATTGCCATTTGTTAAGGAAACTCTCCAGACCCCAGAACATAATAAACAGAAGGCCTTAAAAAATAAACAAAAAATCTCATTCTATAATTCTCTCCGAGCCCCTCACCCTATGCATTCTGCTGTCACGGGCTTTGGGGGTCCTTTGCTCCCGTCTCATAGTGAAGCACCAAGGATGCAGCAGCTGTGGGAGTTGACGTAAAAGTCTGATGAGAATCTGGAAGGGTTGAGTAGTTTTTTTTTAATATTATTAAAACCCCTCAAAACAATCCAGCGAAAAGGCCCCTGTCTGACCACCGTGTGCAAGCGGAATGTATTCATCTATAAGCTCCATACAATGAACATTATATTTTCTGTTCTTGAAACTCAATTTGTGTTAGAATAATTATAGGGAGTGGTTGAATTTACAGTGATTTAGTTCAGTAGGAACACACCGGTACTTCGTCATTAGCTTCAAGAGACAAGCCATGGCTCTAAACAAATAAATATAGAGATAAACTCATGCCAAAACCAATTCAGAGGATCCAGCTCTATATCAATCAATGTGACAAGTGGAGTTATGGGAGGCATCTTATATAGTTGTCAAACTAATTCCTGCAGTATCTTCTGCCAATCCCTGGGATGTCAGAGTGAATTACAATCTAGGGCACTGGCATTGTTCATTGTGTCTTAAAAGGCAAGCTGGATAAAGTTGTCCATGGTATCTGCCCTGCTCACTATTTACAGTCACATTCTCTCTCCAGTAAAAGCTTATTAGCCTTATATTACCGTGTGTGATATCAAGGCTGGAATTTAGTCTAAAGAGCAACAATCCAACAGACAGAAATGCAAAATCCGAAAGGATCCATATGACACGAGTCATTAATTGTGAATTGTCTGAGGTACAGGATAGTTCTGCTGTTTATGATAAAGTCATTTATTGCGTTGGATTCTTTACATAATGCAAAAAAAAATCTGATATTGACAACGTTCCAAGGTGTTGAGATGCTTTGGGGCTGACATATATAAAACAGTTATCAGGCCTTGTTGTTCTACTATATACGTGCCTATGCACACAAATGCTGTGCTGTGCTCACGTATAGGTAAAGATCAAGGCGATGTTTTCAAAATACATTTTTAATAGATTCACTTGTTTCAGCCGATAGATTCAATTTAGCATTGATTGAAACTTGTGAAAGGACAATTATTTTGCTCTCAAGTGACTCCAGCCCTGAAACTGAACACCTGTTTATAGGGGTTGTCCAATACTTGTCCAACCCATTTTCATTTCCATGTTTGATTAAGATAAAAAGGTTTATTCTCACCTCCTGTGCTTGCACCATTCCAGGGGTGATGGCACTCAGGTTCCCAGAGCTCAAGTGAGATTGTTACATCATGTGAGCCACGTGCCCAATCACCACCAGCTTTACTTTCCCCACCTTTGGACACATGATTATTCAACATGAAGTGAACGGCCACTGCTATCACTTCCTATTGATTAATCATTTGTCCGAAGATGGGGAGAGAAAAGCTAATTTTGATTAGGCTTGTGGCTCATGTGACGTAACAACTTCTTGTGAGCATGAAATCGCGAGTGCCGACATCGCTGGAATGGCGCCAACACAAACATTTATTATAAGCATTTTTATTTTAATAAACATGGGAAATGAGAAGGGGATTTCCAGGTAGTGAACAACCCTTATAAGGTCCTCACCTATTTTACAACTGCAACTCCACCAGTCCTCATGATGTGCATCACCCTCTCCTTCACGTGTTTACATGAGGTCAATTAGTGGCCTCAGCACCAGAGACCAAAGCAAAGAAACGGAGAGGTGCTGTGATGCCAAAAGGCAAATGAAAGCCTAGGACAGGTGAGAATTATATATTTTATTATTTTAATCCTTTTCCTGCCTTTGAAACTATCCCTAAAATGGTGGCCAGCTGACTGCCATTTTGTTGGATAAATGCAAAAGGAATCTCAAAAATTTAAGATGACAGTTTTTTGGGTATTTTTTGTGAAATGACTAATACATTTGATTGGTTATGGAACAATTTGCCCATCTATGTATTAGAACCACAGTGATAATTAGAAAAACTAGGCCTAAATCCCTTGTGAATGAGGTTAGGGCATCACGGAGAGACACGATTGACTACAAACTCCAGGTGAAGGGATGCCTAATGTGTCCCTTAACACAGAGACTCTGTGCTGCTCCTTATCTCAAAGGTACACCTGAAGGTGGGTAGGTCTGAGCCACCAGCATAACCCTATCTCCTGCAATACTCTGAAGTAAAATCCTTACTCCCTACCCAAAGGAACAGGGAAAACCCAAAATATACACTACTTAAATCTGCTCTCTAACTCCAAAGATCAGCTGATCTTCACCGCAGTGGCTCACACACATCCACACTCCAGGCTGGTCGAGGTAAGAATGAGCTATTACCAACAATAGCTGAAGGAACACATGATGATTTAGGTAAAAGAGGGAGTGGACATAAACTAGTACAAGCCTTCCTAGCACTACCAGTAAAGAAACAACAATAACCCTCACTGGTACTGAAGAAATACATACCTAAAGTAAAACAACAAAAAAAGCTGTCATAAACTTTTGACATGGGATTGTCTTTGCTTGACCACTACTCCGTATATTTCTATAGGATTTTCTCAGTCTAAAGGCCCCATTACACGCTGCAATGTCCCAGCAATCCGACCAACGATCGGGATCGCTGGGACATCGCTATCTGATCACTGGTGAGCTGTCACACTGGCAGACTCACCAGCGACTAGCAAGAATGCTGGTAACCAGTGTACACATCGGGTGACTAAGCATAGCGCTGCGCTTAGTTACCCAATATTTACCCTGGTTACCATGTCCCAGCGTGTACTGTACGGTGCTGGGCATCGGCCGGGGGGTCATTGATCGTTGGTCTCCCACTGTCACACACGCCGAAGCTGGCCGCCCAGTGGGAGACCAATGATCAAAAAATGGTCCTGGCCATTTACCAACGATCAGCGATCAGTGAGCTGATCACTGGTCGTTGGTACATGTCACACGTAATAAGATCGCTACGAGGTCGCTGCAACTTCACAAAGTCGGTGACGTTGCAACGATATCGTTAGCGATATCGTTGTGTGTAACGGGGTCTTTAGTGTTCATTAATATATAATGTAATAATAATATAATTAATGATAATTGTTCCAATAAACAAGGAATGTGGAGCAGTGATCACGCATGCTCACTACCTCAAAGTTCACACAAGTGAATTCTTCGGATCCCATTCTTGAGATTTCTGGAGTTTACTGCAGTTGGACCCCTAGGAATCACACATTTTTCTACTGTATCCTATTGATAGATGATAAATGTTTTTAGTGGAACATCTCATTTTATATTTTTTCCATATCATTGGCCGGGCTATTTTCCGTTTTTTTAATTTTCCTTTTTTCCTCTTTTCAATTATTTTAAATTTTACATCGCTATAACTGTATGAGAGCTTGTTTTCTGTGGGACCATGTACTTTTGAATGGCACCATACATTTCACTATATTATTCACTAAACGTGAAAAAAAATCCAAGTACATTGAAATTGCAAACAAAGTGCAAGTTTTTAATTGTTCTCTGGGTTTTTTATTTACTATGTTCACTTTACAGTAAAACTGATCGGGGAATATGATTATACAGGAACCAAAGATGAATAGTTTTTTTTATTAAACTGGAAAAAATAATTGGGTAATTGGTAAAAAAAAATGTCCCTTATGTCTCCATTTTTCGAGAGCTGTAATGTATTCTATTTTCAGGATATGGGGCTGTGTGAGGGTCCATTTTTTGTGCCAAAAACATAATTCTGGCATTTTGTTTCTTTTTCTTACACCATTTACCAATTTAATTAATTTATTTTATTATTTTGATAGATTGGAATTTAATGAATGTTGAGATTTCAAATATGTGTATATTTTTTTTAAATGCTTTGTTTTTAATTGGGCAAAAAGGTGGTGATTTAAATATTTATATTTTAAAAAGTTGATATTTTTATTTATTTTATTTTTTTCATTTTAAATGTTCCTCTGATCATTTGTGCAAAATTTAGAGGTGTGCAAAAGCATTGCTATGCATTGTGATAATCATACACAACCTTTCCATGATACACAGTGTGCTTGACTGATAGCATATAGGCCCCATCTCTGGCTTGATCTGATAGGCTAATAGATTTGAGAGACTGTTGGCAGTGGATCATTCAGGATACACTGAAAGCGTGTTGACAACAGAACGTAGCTTTAATTAGCAACAAACAGGCACAGATATGAAGGGCTTTGTGTAAACAGGAATATACATCTTATGGTACTTTTACACGCCGCTACCGGAGGTAGCAACACGTAGGCACCGCACGTGCACGCGTGGGTTTTCAACGGTTACACACCGCTACCACAAGAGAATATGGGCGGACCTGGGGCAGCAGAGACAACACATAGGCATGCCACAGTCCGTCATGCCACGCCCAAACGACAACCATTTGCCAACACAATAGTGTTCTGATTGGGCACGGCGCGTATCTCTAGTGCTGAAGTGACAGCTCATCCAAGATGACGCCCTGTGGAGGGAGAGCCAATCGTAACGTAGGATCCTCCACCAATGAACGCTGATGGGGCGTGGTATCCCGGAGGCTGTGTCACCCCAGGGAATTCACTAGGTGTCAAAAATACCTTCCTGTGCCTCGATTACACGCCGCTACCATAGGGTTTATACCTGCTTGTTTTTGAGCACGGCTGAGAGACAGGTATCCAAAGAGACAGGGAGCAACAACCTGAATTACACGCCGCCACTTTGCGGTGTTTTGAAGGTATCAGGTACAATTGTCTCCGATACCTGCCGGTTTCTACCTTTCGGTAACGGCGTGTAAAGGTACCATTAAATGTCCCTTTACAGCATCATCAAGCTGCTGTGCTTCTATTCACATGCACAGACACAGGAAACTGGTTACAGTCACATGGTATTTCCTGTGTGTGAGCCTCTGGGAGTGTTCTTTTTTTTTAAATTAACTTTACTGACAATGCACAAACCTAGCAATTTAACACATACACATACAGGATTGGAGTTGTTGCACTAAACATATTCCAACAAAGACATAGACCTAAATGATTGTTGGGCCTTCAATTACTATAGCAACCTATCAGGACCCCTCTGTGTTTTGGGGGTGCTGATGAGATGACAACTGGAGCAATCTCCATCAAACTACTCACATGTCACTGTCACTATTGACAGTGGTATCTGAAAAGTGAAAGTACTGGGATCACAGCTAGATCTGATCCCAGGACATGCAGAAGCTCAGCAGTGTATTAGAGCTGGCTCCTCCTGTGGATGGCGTATACCTGTACCCACTAGGGATTCAATTCCTGTCATTTACTCTGTAAACACCAGTGATGTTTTTGTCATATTTTTTGCTGTGTTTTTATAAAAATAGCACAAAAAATTACCGCAGCAAATAGACAATAGTCAACTACGGTATGTTGCAATGTTAGTGCTTGTCGGGAAATGTTTTAGGCATTATGGTGCTACACAGGAATTAATGCAGTGTGGAAAGAAAAATACAGTGCTTTCATTTGAATAGAGGACCTTTGTGTTGTGTACTTATTCAGAAGTAGATTGTTTTTTTCATTGTTGTTGTTTTTCTGTGCCACATGTCCCTAATATGTTGATTTTCCCATATTACTCTCCAATAAACATCACTATTTCTCAACTTTCCTATTATTGCAGTATTTGATGGATTATCTGCATTACTTGTATACTGTGCATTTATTCCAGGGTCCAAAATCTGTTATTATTATACAAAGCTCCATTTGTCATGTGGAGGTCCCAGCCATGTTGTCCTTCCAGAAATCAGACACATGTAATCTATCCTCAGTCTAGGTAATACATTTTCCCATAGTACTCTCATAGGTGGAAAATACCTCTGTAATATGGCATATCATAAGCAAAAGGTGGCACGGGTAATAGCAGTGCACTGGTACTATACACCTTCCTGAGCAGTATGATGGCTGGCATTCCTATCTTGTTTGTATATGCATATAATTGTTTGTACAGATGAACGAGGCACTTTTAGGTATCTGGAAATTGCACTCAGGGATGAACCAGACTTGTGCAAGTCCACAATTTTCTTCCTGATATCTTGACTGATTTGTTTAGATTTTCCCATGATACTATATAAAGAAGCAGTATGTTACAGGTGTGCATTAACTCAGATGTTGCCAATAAACTTATCAGAAGCTTCCAAACACATTACATCATCATATGGGCTGTCCCAAATTGTTTAAAGGCATAGTACTCTCAGTGTATGTAAACTTGTGACTTTGCAGAAACTAATAAAAATGCCTTAAAACATTCTATCTCTCATTATTCTGGCATTGGGCAAATATTAGCAATTAGATGGGAGCCTGATGCTATCGTATCGGGAGGGTGGTGACATCACGATAGGGACAAGCTCAGTGGTGGTGGGGGTTGTGACTGTCTCTACCCCCTGTCCGCTGTCTCTCTCTCCCCCGTGCTCTATCCCAATATGTATAAATAAATGTATTTTTACTTAAAAATCTGTTTCTGTGGGTTTTTTATTAATAAAATGTTTAATTTTCTGTTAAAAAAAATCTTTGTATGCTGAAGTGTCCAAAGATGACGACAGCATAAGTAAGTGTGCATGCGCTCTCTCTGCCCCCCGTTTGCTCTCCCTGCCCTCCCTGCATACTCTCTCTGCCCCACTGTGCATTGTCTCAGCCCCCTGTTCACTCTCTCTGCCCCCTGTGTACGCTATCTGCTATTTTGTGTGCTATCTCTGCCCCTAAGTATGCTCTTTTCACCCCTGTGCTGTGCTCTCTGTGCCCCCTTGTACTGTGCTTTCTGTCCATCCCCAGTGCGTTGTCTTGGCCCCCTGTGTGCTCTCTGTGCCCACCATACTGTGCTCTCTGTGCCCCATGTGCTCTGCTCTCTGTGCCCCCCAGTGTCTTTTCTCTGCCCCCCTGTGTGCTCTCTGTGCCCCCCATACTGTGTTCTCTGCACCCCCCTGTGCTGTGCTCTCTGTGCCCCCCCATGCTGTGCTCTCTGTTACCCCTTGGGCTGTAGTCTCTGTGCCCCCTGTGCTGTGCTCTCTGTGCCCCCTGTGCTGTGCTCTCTGTGCACCCAATGCTGTGCTCTCTGTGCCCCCAATACTGTGTTCTCTGCACCCCCCTGTGCTGTGCTCTCTGTGCACCCCATGCTGTGCTCTCTGTTCCTCCTTGGGCTGTAGTCTCTGTGCCCCCTGTGCTGTGCTCTCTGTGCCCCCTGTGCTGTGCTCTCTGTGCGCCCAATGCTGTGCTCTCTGTGCCCCCCAGTGTGTTTTCTCTGCCCCTGTGTGCTCTCTGTGCACCCCCTGCTGTGCTCTCTGTGCCCCCCAGTGTGTTTTCTCTGCCCCTGTGTGCTCTCTGGCACCCCCTGCTGTGCTCTCTATGCCTCCCCTTTCCTGTGCTGTCTGCACTCTTTGTCACCTACAGAAAGCAGGGAAGCAGGATGGTACAGGACTTGTGATGAGGTCATGGTCATCTGATCAGACACGTGCACAGGAAAAGTCAGGGTCAGGCAGAGCTTATCGGTGCCTGTGACAGCGGTTTAGCAGATGTGTTTGGCAGTTCCAGGCATCGATTTTGGTTTCAGGTGGCATCAGGTCTGATTGTCGGTGGCACCGCTGGTGGTAGTATGTGAGTAGCAACTACTGCCAGTGGGCGCCATATTTGCATACCCATCGATTGGGTGTGCAAATATGGCTGCCGCTGGCACCTGATAAGGAGGTAACTGGACGTAAGTGGATGATGGATGCCACTTCATGATTATGTAAGTAGATTATGGTTATCCTAATTGACCTAAAATCGGAAAGGCTTATTATGATCTCATGTCAGATGGTAAGAAAAATATGGATATATGTCTTTTTATACACTGTATGTAAACTTCTGGTTTCAACTGTATGTATGTGAACAAAAGTGTATGCATAATATGCTCATGTTTATGAAACATTGGTTCAAACTATGAATCAGTGGTTCCTGCATTAGCATATAATAAGGGCAATGTATTTCATATACTTTATAACCCCCGTCATACATTTTAGATAGATGTCAGCTGAACGCTGGTTCAGGTGATCCCTTGGCAAGCATGTATACAACCAGACTCTCCCATACACGCTATCCTATCTGTTAGGATCGAAATCACAAATTGAACATGCTGGATCCTTATCCCACCCAACATCATCTGTCGGGCTAGAGTTTGGGGTCCCCACACAGATTTGACTGTTGGCCAAACATGTTGATATCATTCGGCTAACATTAATCTAATGTGTATGCCTTTACAAAGATAGCAATATGAGAAAACCAAACAATCTCAAATACGGTAAATTGTAGGAACATTCTGCCAAACGGAATTAATACATTTTCAGATATTCTATTATTCAATGATTAATAGAATTTAATGAGAAAATATAACAGCTCTCTATGCATATAGGTTTACACTCTGATAGATGTAATTTTCTGCCTTATTAACTGTGTAATTTATTTAATGTGGCTGTCAACAAAGAAAGGAAGTTTAATGAAGATCAATCAATCGTAGTATTGGCTTACAATACAGTAGTTCAGTTTAAAGAGAGTTTACAGGACTCAGAGATCTGAACATGTAATCTGATTCTAGAGGAAAGGGATCTACACCTAGAAACAGCTGTTATGTTTCATGCGAGATTCATGGAGCGTCGCCTAAAACCGGTCATGTCTTTTTTAAGAACTTAACAGTTATTAGTGAAGCACACAATCTAATTGTTATATTTTATGGTAATCTTAACAAAATAAATATTATAGTGAAATAGACTGGGAGAATACAAAAGGAGATTATATGCAGAATAGAAAAAAATATGAATAAATTATCACTAATAAAATAATATTCATTAACTTATATAGATAGCGCTATTAATTCCACTGTGTTTTACATACATCAGTAATACTGCAACCTTTGGGGCTCACAATCTACATTCCCTATTAGTATGTCTTTGGAGTGTGGGAGGAAACTGGAGAACTCGGGGGAAATCTGCACAAACATGAGAACATACAAACTCCTTGTTGATGTCATCCTTGGTAGAATTTGAACCTAGAACTCCAGAGCTGCAAAACTGCAGTGCTAACCACTGAGCCACAGTGCCGTCCACAATAAAAGTAATGCAATACTTGGAATGGGTAAAAACATAGGGAGGAAAATAATATACTTGCTCAGCTTGTTTTACCCCCCTAACCTATCACTACTTGTCCCTGCACCTTGGTAGATGATCCCTAACCATTTAAAAGCTGTAGGTGGCACTCTGCCATGACTTATGTAGATTATGGAATTTACCTTAAAGTAAAATGAGATACTTAGCATTATGGAAATGGCCAAATCAATAATCCACCCGGTTGCAACGTTGAGGCGTATCTAGTAACTCGGTCCTAACTGTTGTTATCTTCCTATGTCTTGATGTGATCTTCCTTTATGGGCGGCTGATGGACAAGGACAGGGGCAATCAATGTCTAACCTCCACCTTTGGAAAAAGATAACCTCTTAGGCTTTAGTTAGTGATTGACACCAGAGAACAGTAGCTTATATCAGTCAACTGAAGTGGGGAAGGTGCCTGCACAAGGGTAGTGAACCCATATCATAATATACAAATAATGAATGTGCATTGTGGGAGCTGATCACGTGTCTGGCCCGGCTTCAGTTTGCACACTGCACATGCGCTGGAGTTGGGTCGCACATGTGATAAGCCTCCACAATGCACCGGGTCAGATATGACCTCCCAGCCCAATGCATCATAGTTACAAAGGAGGCGGGAATTTCAAAAAGAGGTGGCACAGCACAAGGAATGAGGACGCCCAGTGGGTCGTGCTTGGAGCCAGCGAGGAGGGGAGAATGGAGCCTGAGAGCCTGCCTTTCCAGTCCTTGGATGGATGCTGCTTGTAAGTTTCTTAAACTCTATAGGGCACGTTAAGCTCAGACAGGGATGGTAAGGGATCAGCTACCAAGGTGCATGGACAGGTAGTGATAGGTTAGAGGGGTAGAACGAGCCCACAGGTTCCCTTTAAAGGGAATCTCTCAGTAAGGGTAACCCTCCAATGCTGTCTATATGGGTATGCAGGTCATCGAAAGATGAATAAAAAGATACCCTGATATTTGCGATACGATGTCTAAAGGCCCAGTCACACATAACGACGCACTAGCGATCCAGAATTATACTGTACCGAGATTGTTGGGAATTGTCACTCCATAACGTAGCATTGAGATCGTTGGTCATTGTCCCTGTCAAACACAATGAAGTAGCGCTCCCAGCGGGAGTGCAAGGATGTAGAAATGATCCAGAGCAGTGTTTAACGATCAACGATCTCACAGCAGGGGCCAGATCGTTGGTGCGTGTCACACGTAATAAGATCGCTAACGGGATTGCTGTTGCGTCACAAAATCTGTGACGCAATAGCGATCTCGTTAGCGATCTCGTTATGTGTGACTAGGTAAAAGAGCTGTTAAGATCGATGGACCAGGCACAGATCTCCCTAAGAATCTTACTCTAGTTCTTATTTTAAATGAAAGAGGGCCTTACAGATCATGAGACATGTAGATCAGGAGAGGAACCTGTCAGTCATTACATGTCTAAAAGATTTTGAAGGTTCTGTTAACAACAACAACAATCTTTATTTATAGAGCACCATCATATTCCGCAGCGCTTTATAATTCAGAGGTTCATATACAAACAGTCATAAGTGACAGTTAAAGAATAGATTTGGTTCTTGCGGATATTCACAGTTTACAAAAAATAAAAAAGGTAGACATATTACCGAGGACGTGGGCTTATCTGTCCCCTGTGCTCTTTCAACTGGCAAATAGACACAACTCTCTGTTCCAGATTATAGGGATCCACCTTGATTGATCTAATTAATGTTAACTTGACGTTTTTTTTTTCGTTCCTGTCATTCTTTGTCCATTACATTGGTGTCATTTTAGAGAATTGTATATATCTATAGACTACTTGACTACTGTTTCAGTTTTCCATGTCACTGTATATAGTTATGGTTTCCTTACTTTTGATCCTTTCCCGTCCTTCTCTTTTCTTTTGTTATATATAAATAATAGTCTAGATTAATTTGAGTGTATTGTACTCTGTATAATCGCTGTACATCTAAATGCAATCTAACACTGTTGTTTTCATTTGAATGTTAATAAAAAGATTTAAATATAAGTAACAGTTATCAAAGAATACAATAAATAAAGCGAAATAATGACAGTCCTGCTCATAAGAGTTTACAATCTAACAATGAGGTTGGGGTGACACAAATTACAGGGGCTTATTTACAATGATGGCCCAGTCAACTTGAGGAGATAGGGAATAGATACAGTGCTTTGTGAAAGTATTTGGCCCCCTGCTCTGTGATAGTCTCAGGGTTCTGTTTCAAGAGCAGAGAGCATCATGAAGACCAAGGAATACACCAGGCAGGTCCGGGATACTGTTGTGGCGAAGTTTAAAGCCGGATTTGGATAGAAAAAGATTTCCCAAGTTGTAAACACCTCAAGGGGCACTGTGCAAGCGATCATATTGAAATGGAAGGAGTATCAGACCACTGCAAATCAACCAAGAACTGGTCATCCCTCTAAACTTTCATCTCGAACAAGGAGAAGACTGATCAGAGATGCAGCCAAAAGGCCCATGATCACTCTGGATGAACTGCAGAGATCTACAGCTGAGGTGGGAGAGTCTGTCTATAGGACAGTTGTACACTGCACAAATCTGGCCTTTATGGAAGAGTGGCAAGAAGAAAGCCATTTCTCAAAGATATCCATAAAAAGTCTCGATTGACGTTTGCCACAAGCCACCTGGGAGACTCACCAAACATGTGGAATAAGGTGCTCTGGTCAGATGAAACCAAAATCGAACTTTTTGGCTACAATACAAAATGATATGTTTGGCATGAAAGCAACACAGCTCACCACCCTCAAAACACCATCCCCACTGTCAAACATAGTGGTGGCAGCATCATGGTTTGGGCCTGCTTTTCTTCAGCAGGGACAGGGAAGATGATTAAAATTGATGGGAAGATGGAAGGAGCCAAATACAGGTCCATTCTGGAAGAAAACCTGTTGGAGTCTGCAAAAGATCTGAGACTGGGACGGAGATTTATCTTCCAACAAGACAATGATCCCAAACATAAAGCAAAATCTAAAATGGAATGTTTCAAAAATAAACGTATCCAGGTGTTAGAATGGCCAAGTCAAAGTCCAGACTTGAATGGGTAGGGTGATTGACAGAGATGAGGGAGGAGATGTAGGGAGGTGCTGCACCGTGAAGAGCTTTGTAGGCGAGAACAAGAAATTTGAATTGTATCCTGTAGTGTATAAGCAGCCAGTGCAATGACTTGCACAGAGCGGAAGCATATGAGTAACGATTAGCCATGTAAGTGATCCTGGCTACTGCATTAATGGTAGATTGAAGAGGGGAAAGCCTAGTCAGGGGGAGACCAGTTAATAACAAATTACAATAATCAAGGTGGGAGTGGATCAGAGCGACGGTGAAAGTTTTTGTTTATTCCATGGTGAGAAAAGGGCGGATTCTAGAGATGTTCTTCAGTTGTAAGTGTCAAGAGTGGGCGAGAGATTGTATATAGGAGGTGAAGGAAAAAGCAGTGTCAAACATAACACCCAGACAGCGAGCCTGCTGCTTAGGCATTATTGTGGTGCCACACACAGAGAGGGAGATGTCAAATTTAGGGAGGTTAGTGGAGAGCAGGAGCAGAAGAAATTTGGTTTTGGAAAGGTTGAGTTTTAGATAGAGAGCAGACATGATGTTGGAAACTGCAGTTAGACAGTCATTGGCATTCTGTAATACAGTGGGTTATGGTCAGGAGATGAAGTGTATAGTTGTGTGTCATCAGCATGAAGATAACCTAATCAGCATAAAGAAGCCAAATCTGCTGATGGTCTGTCCAATTGGGGCTGTGCAGAGAGAGAAGAAAAGAGGGCCAAGGACTGAACCCTGAGGGACCCTGATATTGAGGGGAAGAGGAGAGGAAGTGGATCCAGCAAATGATACACTGAAGGGACAGTCAGAAAGAGAGGAAGAGAACCAAGAGAGAGTGATGTCCTTTATGCCGATGGAGTTCAGCATAGCGAGTAGGAGATGGTGGTCAACAGTGTCAAAAGCTGCAGAGAGATGAAGAAGAATAAGCAGAGAGTAGTCACCATTACGTTTTGCCATCAGAACGTCATTGGTCACTTTGATGAGGGCAGTTTCTGTAGAGTGCAAGGTGTAGAAGCCAGACTGCAATGGATCTAGTAGAGAGTGAGTGGAGAGGTAACGTGTGAAGCAGGAGTAGACCAAGAGCTCCAAAAGTTTAGAGATGAAAGGTAGGTTGGAGACTGGTCTGTAGTTGTTCGTGCAGGATGGGTCGAGAAAATTTTTTTTTAATAGTGGAGTAATAATACAGTGTTTGAAAGAGGAGGGGAAGATGCTAGAAGAGAGGGAGGGATTGAAGATTTTGTTTAGGTGAGTGGTGACCACTGGAGAGAGAGACTGGAGTAGGTGTGAGGGAATGGGGTCAGTGGTGCATGTATTGGGATGAGAGGAAGAGAGGAGCCTGGAGACCTCTTCTTCTAATGTGGAGAATGAGCCAGAGGAGATGTGGGGGAGAATGGGAGTAGCAGCGCTTGAAGGCTGGGAGCCGATTTCCTGATGTATGTTTTCTATTTTATTGGTAAAGTAAGAAGCCAAATCATCAGCACAGAGGTCAGTGATAGGGACCTTTAGGACTTTAGGACTGAGGAGAGAGTGAAAAGTGTCAAAGAGTTTCTTTGAGTTGTAAGATATTGAGGAGATCAGAGTGGTGAAGTAGGTTTGTTTGGCAAGGTGAAGGGCAGGGTTGTAGGTTCTTAGCAAAAATTTATAGTGAATGAACTTTTCTGGAGTGCGCGTTTTCCTCCATAGGTGTTCAGCACTTCTAGAGCGTCTCTGGAGGAATCGAGTTTGTTATGTGAGCCAGGGCTGTTTCACTGTGTTTGGAGGTTCTGAGGGTGAGGGACGCTTCTTGGTCCAGGGTCTTTCTGAGAGAGTCATTATAATGAGTCACAGCCAGATCTGGACAGGAGAAAGGGGAGATTGTGGACAGTGATGAGTATAGAAAGTCTGTGAGTGTATGAGAGTTAATGGCCTGTAGATTTCGGAATGTGTGATAGAGAGGAGTGTGCTGTGGTGGGCGAGGGTTTGTGTGCATGAATGACATAATGTTGTGGTCATAGAGAGGAAGAGGTGAGTTGTCTAAGGAGGAGGTTGAACAGAGATGAACACAGACCAGGTTGAGGGTGTTACCGTCTTTGTGTGTCTCAGAGGTTGAGAGCTGTGAGAGGCCAAGAGAGGTGGTTAGAGATAGGAGCTGGGATGCTGATGAGGAGGTGGGGCTATTTATGGGGATGTTAAAGTCTCCCAGAATAAGGGTTGGTAATTCTGAAGACATGAAGTGCAGCAGCCACACGGAAAAATGATCAAGGAACTTGGTGGGTGACCCTGGTGGGTGGTATACCACCGCTACTTTGAGGGGGAAAAGATGGAAGAGCCTGATAGTGAAGACCTCAAAAAAAGGGAATGAGAGTGATGGAGATGCGGGAATGACCTGGAAAGTACATTGTGGGGACAGGACTAAGCCAATTCTACCACCATGTCTGTTCCAGGTCTTGGGGAATGGGAGAAATGTAAACCGCCATGAGAAATAGCAGCAAGGGAAGCAGTGTATGAATTCTGGATCCAGGTTGAAGGCAGCTTTATTTTTGCATAAAGAAACGCTGCAAAAAATGCTGCTAATTAACATAGCCAAAAAATTCTAGGTCCTCCACGTGAAGGTTAAATAAGTCAGTCCAAATGTGAATAAGAGTAGAAATTCCCTGCTTAAGGAACTAGTTAGAGTAGTCTTTTAAGAAGGTCTGGCCCACCAGAGTCAGACTATCCAATGCCTAGACTGGCATGGTTACAGGCTGACCACCTCTTGAGGTCTTGATCTAATCCAGGCTGTTGGGAATTGTGTCTCAGTAGTGCATCATAACCTTTCCTCAGTTTGAGGATTAGGAAGAGGTATCTTACCTGGAGCTCAGTTCATCCGCTGGCAGAGATCCGCACCCTTTGTCCCTTTGTCCGCACAATGAAACTGTTCGAGGACACAGAAGAAGAGTTGCATCTGAACAAAGTAAAGGTACTTTAAAGCTTTTCAGGTTACTCAAACAGCCAATCACAGATGCACATTCTCTGTGACAGTGTTGGGATTGGCTGTTGTGCCCCTCACCCATTGACTGACATCATAGTACTGTAAAAATAAATAAATATAAAAAAAAAATGGCATACCACTTCCTGGTAATTTTGATTCTTAGTGCAGATACGGAACGCTACCGGCTGCCACCCCCAGCTGCCTGGATTTACTTTGGCTGGCAATCAAAATACAGGGAAGCAAATTATTGTCTTTTAAATTGTTTAAATAAATGATTAAAAGAAATGTTTGGGCTGCTCCCTATTTTTGATTGCCAGCCAAGGTAAAATCCAGGCAGCAAGGGGGTGGGATTCTCAGCTCACCACACTGAAAATTGTAGCCCACAACTACCCCTGAAAATGGTGCATTCTTTTGCAGCATTATTTTCAAGCATTTTACACAGATTTCCAGCGGCCCTGGTGGTTGCACACTGAGTAGTAAAGGGGTTATTGCCAGCTTTGCATTGGAAGCTGGCACTAAGCCCAAGATTCATGATGTCAGGCCAATGTTAGACCAGCCCACTATTATTCTCTAGTAACATTAAAAAAAACTGAAAAAAAATTTTTAATTGCAATAATACACAAAAAAACATCTCTTCAATCATTGAAAACAAACCCACCGACAATAATCCACAGGTCTGTCCCTCAACAAACATGTTCAGCTCTGCTACATTGTTGTGAGCAGATACATGTCTATTCACAGCAAGTAGTAGGCTCACACTGATACACGTGTGTGATCCGGGTTCCGTAAAACAGGTCATCCCAGTTCACAGATTAGTCATGTCAGCTGTGAACTCGGACGCTGAGAAACCCTGCCCCCAGATACCTGGGTTTTACCTTGGCTGGCAATCAAAAATAGGGCAAAGCCCACACATTTTTTTTATTTATTTCAATAATTTTAAAAAAATATTGGGCGTCCCTGTATTTTGATTGCCAGCCAAGGTAAAGCCTTGCGGCTAGGAGTGGCAGCCTGTAGCTGTCTGCTTTATCTGCGCTGAGAATCAAAAACACAGAGAAGCAGTATGTAATTGTTTAAACTTCTTTTATGTTTACAATAATATGATATCAGTCAATGGGTGAGGAGCCCAGCAGCCAATCACAGATGCTGTCAAAGGAAATAGACATCTGTGATTGGCCGTTGGAGTAACCTGAAACAGCCCATACATTCTAGCATGTACCCTCTACGGGAGATGCTAAAATGTATGGGCTGTTTTCAGGTTACTCCAACTGCCAATCACAGATGCCCTTTCTCTGATATAGTGTCTGTGATTGGCTGTTGGGCCACTTTGCAGTGAATATCCAAGAAATTAATGAGGAACCTGGAAGTATTATTATTATTATTTATTTATATAGCGCCATTAGGTTGCATGGCGCTTTACATGAGGATAGGGGAGACAAGCACAATTACAATAACTCTAGACAATCAGGACAAATAGGTACAGGAGGGGAGGGGACCCTGTCCACAAGGGCTCACAGTCTACGAGGGGCGGGTGGGGATACAGTAGGCTGGGGGAGTGTCAATTACAGGGCGGTCGCCTGGGTCTCATGGCAGGTTGTAGGCTTGACGGAATAGGTGAGTCTTCAGGTGACACTTGAAGCTTCTCAGGGTTGGAGAATGTCTGACGTGTTGGGGCAGGGAGTTCCAGAGTTTGGCAGATGCCCGGGCAAAGTCCTGGACGCGCTTGTGCGAGAAGGAGATGAGGGGGGAGCAGAGGAGGAGTTCTTGTGAGGAACGGAGGTTGCGTGAGGGTAGGTGTCGGGAGACCAGGGCGGACATGTATGGTGGGGACAGGTTGTGTATCGCTTTGTATGCCATGGTTAGTGTTTTGAACTGGGATCTCTTGGAGGCAGGGAGCCAGTGAAGGGCTTGGCAGAGGGGGGAGACAGGGAAGTAGCGGGGGAACAGATGAATTAGTCGGGCAGCAGAATTGAGGATAGATTGAAGAGGTGTGAGGGAGTTGGATGGGAGGCCAGTGAGAAGGAGGTTGCAGTAGTCAAGGCGGGAGATGATGAGGGCATGAATAAGTGTTTTAGCGGTGTCGTGGGTAAGGAAGCAGCGGATCCGTGAGATGTTTCTAAGCTGGAGCTGGAGGGATGTGGAGTTGGCTTTGATGTGGGGCTTGAAGGATAGGGAGGAGTCAAGGATTACCCCGAGGCACTTGGCTTGGGAGACTGGGGAGAGGACGCAGTCATTGACACAGATGGATAGGTTGGGAAGTGGGGGAAAATTTCTTGGGGGGAAGACTATGAATTCAGTTTTGTCCATGTTGAGTTTAAGGAAGCGAGCAGAGAAAAAAGATGAGATGGCGGAAAGGCATTGTGGGATTTTGGAGAGTAGGGAGGTGATGTCGGGGCCGGACAAGTAGATTTGGGTGTCGTCGGCGTAGAGATGGTACTGGAGGCCGTGGGCTCAATGAGTTGCCCTAGGCCAGGGGTGGGGAACTCCAGGCCTCAAGGGCCGCACACAGTGCAGGTTTTCATGATTTCCTTAGTATTGCACAGAGTATGGAATCATCACCAGTACTGGTGATTATACTATCACCTGTGCAATACTAAGGAAATCATGAAAACCTGCACTGTGTGCGGCCCTCGAGGCCTGGAGTTCCCCACCCCTGCCCTAGGCCGAGAGTGTACAAGTGGCGAGGTGCTGGTAAGTATAAAGATGCTGTTTAATTGCTATTTTCTTTGTGTTATCATCTTCCCCGAACCTGAACTGTAAAACAGACTTACCAGGGAAGTCCGCACTTGGGGTCTATGCCCAAACACTAGGTGTTCTGTACAGACCCAAACTTTACAATTTGGGTTCGCCCATCCCTAGTATATAGTATAATGAATAGATGTTAGGTATTAATGTACAGTATAAGATGTGGCACAGCAGTTGGAGTAAGATAAGACTCGATATATAGATAGTTGTTTAGATAGCTTGTTCAGCTACTGACTATAGGGCAACCAGTAGTTAAGAAGTGGTATTAGCCCACTGGAGGGAAGGGGGGGGGGGCGGCTAGATTCAAGGTTAATAAGAAAGACTCCATCCTACTACAGAGTGTAGTGAATAGTCAGTGTGAGTAGAGTGTAGGAGGAGAAGCATAAGAAAGAAATTTGTCAGCTCACCCTTAGAATGTCCACAGCAGGTGCAGTTATCCACAAAAGTGCAATTAGCAATTATTGTTCAAGCCAGCATGCAAAAGATATCCAAGGATATCCAACACATCTTCTTAGTATTAAAAACATTATTTTCTTTTTTCAAATCCTCATTAAAAACAATTTAGAAATCAAGTCAGAAAGTGATAGCTAGTCCTAAATGAGCATGAAACTTTATGCGTTTTGTCCCATGTATGGGTTAATCATAATTGCTAAAAACAGAAACTCCTGCTCGAAAGAGGAAATGGCATTTGTGAATCAGCTGGTGATTAATCAATATTGAACAAAAAGTATTCAATATGGTGCATTTAAGATAAAGAAAAAAACACATTTATATTAGGGTTTAGTTAAATAAAAAGGAATTAATATGAATGTAACATATAGGGCTAACATATGAGCTAATTTATACTATCCAGAATGTCATCAACTATCAGAAGAAACCAATAAAATAACTTAAATCCATTTTTTTATTTAAACCTAGAGGAGCTCTGGTATTTAAACGTAGGTGCCAATAAGCTTATTTTTTGTGCATATCATGCACTATGTCCCCTACTCGATGTCTTAAATTTAGTTTTTCAATCTCATGATTCTCAAATCAGACACAATACCGGAGTGTGGGACAAGCTATCCTTTCCTGTCTTGATCTCTAAAATGTTTTTAATGAGGATTTAAATCAAGAAAATATTTTTTTTAATGCAAAGAAGATGTGCTTGATATCCTTAGATGTGTAGAGAAGATGCAGTATGCAAGCCAAAGAGATACAGTACCTTAGGCTACAGTAAGTGGGTGCTTGTGGCATAAGTCACCCTACCATCAGTGGACAACAGGAACAGAGCTCATAGGAGTGAGGACATATAGATAACAAGCTCCATGCCACTGCAGAGTACTTCAAGCTCTGAACTTTGCATAGATTCCAGCAGTACAAGTCCTCAGGTGAAGAATTGGCATTAACGTGTACAAGCAGGTCAGCACATTAGACGAGGCTAATCTGATGGCGGTCTGGACCTTTATAGAGAGTGGGTCCCTGTGGGTGGGATAAGACCTTGGTCAGGAGGACTTTATTAATTTAAAATGCGGGACTATGGTGCCAATTAGTAAGGAGGAGGATAGACGAACAACAGCTGTAGTGCAAAAATGAATGTAAAGCACTATGGAATTAATAGCGCTATATAAATAAATAAATATAATGCAGGAAAAGAGTCCAATGACCGGGCACTACACCTGTGGAGCTCTGCTAAAAGCCTGTCGGCTATCCCTGGTGCCTGGTGTTGCACAGCCTTAAAAGAATAATCAGAGATTCAAAAAAGAGAATAAAGAAAGGCGGCACTCACCGTATAGGCTGGTGGAAGGGTGTTTTAATCCAGGAAAATCAATCCATTAAAACATTGTTAGTGCGGTGGGGAGAGGGAGTGAGAGGCCGTCGGAACGACGGTACCGTTTCGTATCGTGTAGTGATACTTCTGCGGGTACCCAGAAGTATCACTACACGATACGAAACGGTACCGTCGTTCCGACGGCCTCTCACTCCCTCTCCCCACCGCACTAACAATGTTTTAATGGATTGATTTTCCTGGATTAAAACACCCTTCCACCAGCCTATACGGTGAGTGCCGCCTTTCTTTATTCTCTTTTTTGAAAATAAATAAATATTAATATTATTATTAGTACTAGTGACGATTGAGCAGCCAAAAGTAAAACGGTGCCTGAGTTTTGAATGTGCTGTAAAGAATAGTTTTGGTTTTTTTTGTGTATATTGTATCAATGTGTTCAGGATAAGGTGCACAGCAGTAAGTAAAAGACAATTGAAAAGGAACGCCGTATCCATGTATATGAATTCCCTGTGAAAGAACACCGGCCTGTGCAAGGGCCTAACTAAAGGTATAGCTTGCACACACCAAGACCATATACTCAGCTAGGATCATGGCAATGCAACAGTCACCTTTAGCTTTGTGGGACTTTCCAGGGTACCGTCTGCCTCAGGAACAGGGAGCCCCTCGCCAATGACTTCCTACCCAGGCTACCCTCAAAGACTCATAGACTTGAATGGCTGAGTGCCATCCGATTCTTGGAGGCAAAGCACTGGATCTGAGAAATTGATTGGAGATGTGCACTAGCTTTTTAAATAATATTGATTCAAGTGTGATCTGATATTTGGTCAGATCACACTCGGACCAAAATATGTGGTCATGTGTACGAACCTTAATGATAAATCTCCTAAAATGCTTTTTAAAAATCCACATAATATTTCTATTTTTAACTTGAAATTACCTACAATAAAGCATGAACTCTATTGATGAGTAAAGCAGCCAAATAGTTGGAAGCTTGCTAACTTTTTAAAAAGACCATTTTGAAAATGGTCTGGTTCCCATACATAGGGTCAATTAACTAGATGTCCAATGATTTATTTTTTTTGTTCTTCATAAGACGTGTTAGGAAAAGGGCTTTGGATTAAGGTTTTGAGAGTTCATATGGGATGAGAACATTTAATGCTATGTAACCCATTAAATATAAAAGTAATAATCATTGAAAATGTTCCTACACGTTTCATATAGGACATCATCTGCAGAAAAATAAAGTGAGCCAAAGAAAACACAATGACTTGATGGCGTTTAACCAATAGGGAAGGTTGCCAATGTGCCAATTCATCGTGCTGAATTTCATTTATTGACTTATGGTGATGACTCAGACTTCTAATATTGTTGCTGCCCCACAGTTGGCACAGTGTTTTGGCAAAGACTTAGATAAAGGTCTCCCACTGATATACAGTTTATATTTGCTTTGTGACAACAGAAAACGTTTGAGATAACTTGATGTATCATAGCTTGCATAGGAAAGGGGATTGTTCAGTTGGCTCTCTAGCGGCCAACCATATCTAAAAGCTTTCAGGTCAAAGGGAGTTTATGTGCAGTTGAGCACTTGATAACATTGAATAGCCTGAATATTAAACATATCCACTTAAAGGTGTAGGTATAGTTTGGACTATGTACAGTGGAAACACCCATTCACAATAATGAGACTGCAATTATATAGTCACTTATTTACAAAGGTAACATTCAGTCCAGGTTATTCAGAGGAATATGGCACAATAATGCACACACTATACAGACAAAACAATTAGGACACATACACATTACACCTACCATAAAGGAGCTTTTATGTCATCCTATTCTAAGCCCATGAGCATTAGTATGTAGTTTGGCTTTAATTTTCAGCTGTAATAGCTTCCTGTCTTATGGGAAGGCTTTCTATAAGATTTTGGAATTTGTCTATGGGAATATTTGCACATTCATCCAGAAGAGTTGGAACAGGGGTCTTGCTTGAAATCTGTGTTCTTCGTCATCACAAAGATATTCAATGGGATTAAAATCAGGGCTCTGTTCATACCAGTAAAGTTCTTACAACCCAAAACTCACCCAACCATGCCTTTATGGACAATGTACATGGAGAACTTTAATACTGGAGTAGAAAAAAGACTTCTCGAAGGGTCTTGAGCAAACTATTTTGAAACGATAAAACATTTAGATTGTCCTTCAGTGGAACTCAGATGTACTACCTCATGTCCCCACATAAAGTGCTGTGCAAATTAATTGGGACAAAGAAAGTCTTTACTTGACTTTCTTGCATTAGTTTTACTATTGCTGATAAGTGTTTTATCAGTTCTTGGTGTCGTTTTCCTTTTTCTTCCACAATTCCCTTTTTGTTTTGGAGAATACGATCTAGTTTCATTGCGTGAGCAAATTATTCTTGAAACGGTAGATTTTCTAATACCAACGGTGGAAGCGATTTCTCTTACAGTCAGACTTGTATGTTCATTAAGAGTAATAATTCTAGACCTCTTCCGTGGAGTAACATCCATTTTTACAGGCACGAATCACACTGAGAGAAAAAGTACACTAAACCACTCCTCACAGAAACAAGCTCTCACCTGAAGCTGAGGGGGCAGCTACCTGTTATTTTCTGACTAAAACCAGTCAAACCACATTTTGTTACTCAAGGTTGTACACTCACACCTGTTCAAAGCAGTTAAAACTGGTTTGAATCACTGACTGGTAACCCCACCTTACGATTCTACTTAAAAAATGCTTTGTCCCAATTAATTTGCACAGCACTGTAGGTTGCTGGTGAGATTGAAGCTGATTAAGTGTTAGTTGGAATCATTGACAGACAAAAAATGGGGGCACCACAATATCAAGCCGATAACAAGGGGTGCTCACCATGCCAGGCGGGGAATATACAATATGGAAAAAAAACAGAGGCACATAAGGAGGGAGCACCACCAAACAAATTGGATGTGTATCAAACAAATGCTTTATTCATTGAACAGTGCAGGGAAAGCTAAAAACATTTAAAAACACATAGGGGCCCCCTGGTGACATGGTGGCAAGATGTTATACAGAAATAACAATGACAAATGGTGAAAAGCATATACAGAGTTGCTGTGTGAACAGGCTTGTAACAAGGAATGAACAAACTTGGTAATTATTTCATGCGTCATATTCGTGCAGATGCTCTCATAAAAGAGACGTGTTCAGTGAGCACAGTAATAGTCAGTGGGGACTTGCTGGCTACAAAAATGGCGGGTACCCTGATCAGTGGGTCAATAGAAACCTGACTTACATCAATAGTGTATAACGTTGTAACATATACATAAATTAATAACACAGCCAGGTGGTGGTCAAGCCCAGGATATGGAATAAAACCTAATTGTACGCAAAGATATATATATATAGCTAAGGTGGAGCCACCCTTAATTAATATCATATGAACAGGGGGTACTTCAGGTAGCAAGCCCCACAAGAAGTGTATATATACAATATTTATTCATATTTGTGTAATACGGTGCCTTGTCACACCACTCGATCTTATATTTGAAAATTTCTGATTTCACATGCCTGAATCCCACTGCCGTGTGGGCTATTTTGTGATACATTATTTTTATCCCTATATTGTGTATACTAGGGTAATCACATAAGCAGTGTGTTATAATGTATCGATTCGTCATTCGTTGTGCCCCTCACTACAACACAGTCATGCTCCGTAAGTCCACTATACATTTCAATGTCGTGCTGGGATGCTCACCATGACAACCAGCACCACTATGACGACTTCCTGTTGTACACCAGAAGTGGTCACCAGGTTACTTCAGCGGTTGCTATAACGATGATCACGTGACCCGCTTGTGCATTTCCTGTTCCCCGGAGCTCTGGCACACAGGTTTCTATTATCTCTTATATATAATGAACTCTTTCCCCCTATATTGTGCATACCACGGTGATTATATTAGTAGTGTGTTATAATGTATCAATTTGTTGTTTGTTGTGTCCCTCACAGTCATGCTCCGTATGCCCACTATACACTGCAGCATCGTGCTGGGCTGTTCACCATGACAACCAGCATCACTTTGACGACTTCCTGTCTTACATCGGAAGCGGTCATCAGGTTGTTTCAGCGGTTGTTATAACGACGATCACGTGACCGCTGATGCATTTCCTGTTTCCCGGAGCTCTGGCACACACCTGCTATAGTTTAACTCCTGATGGACAAGGTATATAGAACACTTTTAATTATACAGTGCCCACCTCTCCTGATGAAGTTGCACCTCAGCAGCGTTACGCATTGGGCCTGGGTGCCCCTGGGCTATGCTGGCATTCTAATACATGGCTGTCCATGGCATCTCTGATTAACCTAGGACCCACAATCTGTGGTGACTGTGGACTGGTTTAGGTACTATCAAATTTTATTGGTGACAAACCCTCCTTTACATGTGGCACATTTAGGGGCAAGGATCATTTGTATCATCTGTCTAGGTGCACCTGGACCACACATTGTATGCAGAGCTATCCTTCTGCGATATCTGTATTGGGGTCATATATACTTTCACCATTTGCAATTGTTATTTCTGTATAACACCTTGCCACCATGTCACCAGGGGGCCCCTATGTGTTAGTTCTAATCAGACACAGCGCTACAGCAGAGGTGACAGCACTATGAACGGAGAGCTATAGTTGAAGATGTGTTTATAATGAGAGAAAGCTTAGCTCTGCTACACTTAGTAAAAATCACACAGAGCTCTGCAGTCTGATCAGGAGACCAGATTATCAGTCATTACATGTCTCCCATTAGTAATGCTCACTTTTATTTAAAACAAGCGCTATCGAGGCAGATACTTGGGGAAATATGTATCTAGCCCAAAGATCTTAACAGCTCATTTACATGAAAAAAAAAATGGTAACTACTCCGTAGTAAGACATCAGAAAGCAGATATGAAGGTTTTATTTTATTCTGCTTTCTATGACCTGCTTGCTCATTTACATGGTTTGTGACAGTTGATCCTACTAACAGACTGTCTATAATTCCAAAAGTATATTGAAAAAATATTGTTTTTATGTCACAACAATTAATTTTTCTTGCTGAGTCCAAGTGTCCTTTACGTTGATTGTAATCCTTAGGATATGATATCAATTTCAGATCAGTAGAAATACAACACTCAATTTCCCCGCTAATCAGATGTTATTAGCCCTTGACAGATATACAGTACTCACAACCCCTTTAAGTTCTGCGTTCACCTGAATGCCTCAATGATATATATGGTAACTATATTAACCCACTTTTTCCCACACTTTCAAGTCTTGAAGCATATGTATGTCTAATATACATTGCATTATTACTTAAATCTAGGAAATAATTAAGAGAATGTGAGCAGATCATGGGAACATTGCCTGGCAATTTTCTTGGGTGTTTCCATCCGAAGATAGTAAAACCTTCAATATGTCCGGTATAGTGATTCTTGTTTGCCTACTTTTATGACCCTTTAATCTATAAGATCACTTTAAAGTGATATAAACTGAAAGATCCTTATCTCCAAAGAAGCACAGGGTATTCAAACTCCAGGTTTTCTTATCAGTATGGTATCTGATGGGAGGAATAAAATCATCTTGTTTTGTTTCACGTGAGACTCACTGATCGACAGTATAATGTAAAATTACATTATCTTTCCAACCATGTTATGTGAGACATAGTAGGTGACCAATATAATTTCCACAAAACCTTGGAGATATTTTGTTGATTCAGAGATCATTTAATTTGAAATGAGAACATTTTGTGTTTCTTAAATGACATCTGTCACAAACTGTATGCTTCAGAGGGCAGCATAATATCGAGGGACATCCTGCTTATACCGATGTGTCACTTACTGAGCTCCTTGCTGACATTTTTCCTAAAACTCTTTTTTATTTTGCTGCAGCTCTGCTAGTCCTCTTAAAAGGACTGTGCCTTTCTTGGACTACCCCTTCTCCATATGCATGTTTGCCTCCGTTAAAATAATAACACACACAACTTCCAGTATCACTTGCTTTCCCAGGGCTCATATGACTTGTTTATGTAACGCGAGTCCTGTACCCAATCAGTGCTGGCTTCAGTCTCACCTCCTTTGGCTGTATCAAACATCAATAGGAAGTGATCGGTCAACCGCAGCCTGATTTCTTCGTAATGTTCGATTCTCATGAGAGTGAGGTTAGCGCTGATTTCGTGATCAGCCTCAGTGCATTATGGGGCCGATCACATGATCGGCCCGACTCTGCGCATGTGCAATGCGCTTATTGAAACCGGACTGATCACGTGATCGGCCCCATAATGCACTGAGGCTGATCAAGTGATCGGCCCCATAATGCACCGGGCCGGAAGTGACATAGTGCCCGGTGCATGACAAGCTTCCAGAGGGCGGGAGATTCCAAATAGAGGGGCAGAGAGGAAGGGACAATAATGCCGCCCAGCGGGGCATGCACAGCCGCATGTAGGAGTGCTAAATGGAGCCTGGCACCTCCTTCTCAGTCCCCTTACTCACGGACTTATGCAAGTTAGAATTCATTTTTCTAATCTTTTATATGGCCATTTTAGCCCAGATAGGGATAGATAGGGAGCAGCTAGGAAGGTGTAGGGGCAGGTAGTGATAGTGTATGGCCTTAATTCCAGGTGACAGTTTCCCTTTAAGGTACCATCACACGCTGCCATATCGCCGGTGAGATCGCTGGGAATTCCCGAATTCGACAATGTGGAAACCACATCGCATGTGTGTAGTGGCGTGTGACTGGGCGATTCTAAGCGAGAAATCGCCTGATTGCCCTGCACTGCAGTGAAATCAGGCGATATTCACCAGGTGATTTCAGCAGATCGTGCCATGTGACAGGGCGATAGCAACGTACACAGCGATTCTGAAATAAATCCCACAGGCATCCTTGGATGTTTTTTTTTTCGCGCCGCGTCTGCGGCGATTGGTGGGTGATACTGCGTGCCAATTGGCTGGCCATGTCCGAGGTGCCTTATTTGATGAGCCGTGCGTTCACGCAAGGCTGACCAATGAGGACGCAGTTCCGTCCACCAATCGCAGTGATAGGAACGCGGTGAAACACACTTTAGCACGCCCCTATCAAAACAGTATGCCCACATCGCTGCTACGATTGTGGCGTGATGTGGCGATTTGTAAAGGGAAGATCGCTTCTGGTCTTCTGCAGGCGATTTCCAGAACGCAGGATCGCCGAAGATCGCACGTGAGATCGCTATGTGTGACAGTTCCACAGCGATAAGAAAAAAGTGCCCAAAACCTGAACGCTCATGTCAAATCACCAGCGATATGGAAGCCATATCGCGGCGTGTGACGTTACCTTTACTCTCCTTGGCCCTCTTCTCATATCTCTCTACACGGCCCCAAATGTACAGACTATCAGCAGATATGACTTCTAGTACCATCTTTATGTGGATACTTCAAGAATTCTGGGGTCAAAGGTGTGTTACAGTCCGCGCTGCCCGGTACCCTGAGGACGGTGCCAGGATTGGGCGCCGAAACGCGTCGGTTTGTAGGAATAAAGAAAACTTTTCTTGGAACATTGTTTCCCTTGTGATCCCTTGGATGATCGGGCAGCGTGGACTGTAACACACCTTTGACCCCACAATTCTTGAAGTACCCACGACCCTGTGGAGGTGGAAGTCCAGCAGCAGCCTGCAAAACTAAAACCAACGCTTCTATTCCAGTTGTGGGAGTCACAACTGGACCAGGTTAGTGCAAACCTGTATTCATCTATAAGTCCCTATTCTATACTGAGTGATAGGGCACTATTGCGCCTCTGTTGTCTCCCCTTATATTTTATATATCTTTATGTGGATGACACGCAACTATACACTTCTTCCCCTGACCTTAGCCCCGCTGTATTAAAGAACACCAATGACTGTCTAACCACAGTTTCCAACATCATACCCACTTTCTATCTAAAACTCAATCTTTCCAAAACCGAACTTCTTCTGCTCCCGCATTCCACTAACCTCACTAAATTTGACATCTCACTCTCAGTGTGCAGCACCAAGATAACACCTAGGCAGTAGGCTCAATGTCTGGGTGTTATGTTTGACACCAATCTCTCCTTCATCTTCTATATACAATCTCTTGCCCGCTCTTGCCACCTACATGTGAAAATCATCTCTAGAATCCTATGCAAGTATAAATAAATGTTCCTGCTCACCCAAATGCTCTCTACAAAACCACCTGGAGCTCAGACACTAGCCACGCCTTGGCCTTTGCAATTCAAATAAAAAAAAAAATCGAGTCCAGCTTAATATGAATGGAGTCTTCTTTTTTTTATTTAGTAGCAAAAAAAGTGCATACAGAAGAAAAATTTACATGATTAGCGTGACCTCAGTCGATGGGTTTCGGCTGTATTATGCAGCCTTACTCATGGGTAATCATGAGTAATGAGTAAGGCTGCATAATACAGCCGAAACCCGTCGACTGAGGTCACGCTAATCATGTAAATTTTTCTTCTGTACACATTTTTTGTTTACTAAATAAAAAAGGAAAACTCCATTCCTGTTTGAGCTGGACTCGATTTTTTTCTTCATTTGGGTCTCTAGAATCCGCCCCTTTCTCACCATGGAAAGAACAAAAACCCTCAATGTGGCCTTGATCCACTTCCGCCTTGATTATTGTAATTCTCTAATATTTGACCTCTCCCTCACTAGACTCTCCCCTCTCCAGTCCATCTTCAATGCAACAGTTAGGGTCACCTATCTGGTTAACTGTTATTCGATTGTGCCAGTCATTGTGTGACACCCCTGCGGATCCAGTCGCCACAGAGGTATTACAGCCCAGCCAGAGGTGTAATACCCCACTCTCGGGTAATGGAGGAACCTTTACTGGTATCTAGACACTCAGGACACCACACAACACTTCAGGTCGGGGAAGGGCGAGAATGCTCCTAAGGGAGAACACAGTCCCTGATCCTGTCTGGAGAGGAGGAACCAGGGTAATGGGGATGGTGTGAAGAGCGGAGTTTAGGGAAGCACCCGAGAGGGAGTGAAGTTAGGAAGGACCCACGTAGGTGACGTGGGACACGTGACAGGACGGTAGAAACATCCAGAAGCAGTTGGTTGGAGGGTGGCTGGTGTGAGCAGTGGGAGTCTGTGAAGGCAAGAGTGAATAAAGCTAATGCAAATTTGGATGAGGAAAATGCAGGAACTGCTAAAGATATACATTGAAAAATGAGAATTTTAGCTAATGTTTTTTTCTTGCTAGCATCTTCACTTACAGGTGTGCCAGTCATTGTTTGTTAATATTATTACAGTTTTTTGACTGAGCACCCTCCACTACCTGATAGCCAGTCCAGTTTACCATCTAGTTCATCACCTTGTTTTGTCAAGTTTCCAACCACACCCATACATACAGGTTTTAAAATGCACCTAGAGGCACTCATATCCTCACATACTTTTTTATACCGCAGACAGAGGCATACGGTTAGGGACCTGATAGACATGAGAATACCTTGACGCTGATTATCGGGTTCACGTGTAATGCATTACATTAGCTAAAATTCTCATTTTCCAATGTATATCTTTAGCAGTTCCTGCATTTTCCTCATCAAAATTTGCATTAGCTTTATTCACTTTTAACCATTATACTATACCTTGTATATTTATACCTTATGTGTAGTGTGCAGCGGATTACTCGTATACAATAATGTTTTTTTCTTGCTAGCACCTTCACTTATAGGTGTGCAAGTCATTTCTTGATAATATTGTGAAGGCAAGAGTGTCTGTCAGAAAGAGTGGTAACAACTGGAAAGAGATGTTTAGGGGACTGGAGCCAGTGGCAGCTCATCCTAAGACATGAGAGAAGCGAGACGGGTCAGCAGAAAAAGTGAATGAGGGTTCTCTGTAAAACAGAAGGGGTCTCAGGGGACCAGGTAGTGAGCAATTCACCCGGGACACCCGCATCCACAGCGACTGTGACCGTGTGGAGGGACCAGGCCACAGAGTAGGGGTACCAGGCCCCAGACTAGTGGAGAACAACCAGGCTTAGCTAGAAACTCGGAGGCTGCAGCCGAAACCGCACACATCCGCTGAAAAGGTGGCCATGTAGAGTCAAGCGACAGGCAACATAGAAAAATCAAAGAGGACCCGCGGTCACTGGCTCAGGGCACTGTGTGTGAAGCACAGGGCAGGAGGGTGATGCATGTGCAGAAGAAGAGTCGACAGTGAAAGGACAGTACAAGGGGTACCGGTTTAGTGCCACCCTGTTACCCGGTAGTTAGCTGAATCTCCTTCTCCATCACCGAGGACCCAACGCTCTGTGGGTTGTTGCAATGGTGACGACTGCTGCAACCAGGAATGACAAAGCAGTGAGTAAACATCTTGAGACTGCATCCCACTGTGTCTGTGACTTTTTTGCTGCACCCCTGTGGTGTAACATCTACACCAACACAAGGTAACTTCTGCTGCCCTGGGGGTCATCCCTACCCGTGGAGGGCATTTTTATCAAGCTGCCTCATCACCAACCTCCCCCCCAGCGGAACTGTGTAGCAGCGGTGGCCACTATTAGCCGCAACCCGCGGGTGGAGTCATGTGAACAAGCATCCCCAAATCAGGCAATCCTATCCTAAGAAGCATCTTCCCTATTCTCCAATCTCTGAAACTGAGGCCCCTATAAATACCCCCCCCCACCCATTGATTAACTGCTCCGAGACCACGGGCCGGGTCACGCCACCATGACATCCCCAGCAACGACACCAACAGGGCCCGGTTCCGAGTACCCCAAGACCCCCATGAGGCGAATCAATTGCACTGGTTGCCCATATATTACAGGATCCAATTCAAATAGCTTGTTCCAAACCCACAAAGCTCTTCACAGTTCAGCACCTCCCTATCTCTCTACTCTAATCTCTTTCTATTACCCCACTCATACTCTTTACTCTGGGAGCAACTTTAGACTAATATCTGCACTAATCCGAACCTACCACTCCTGCCATCAAGACTTCTCCCGAGCTGTACCAATCCTCTGGAATGCTCTACTCCAAGACATTAGGTCTATCCACAACTTACATAGTTTCAGGCATTCCCTAAAAACATTTCTTTTTAGGGCAGCCTATCATGCTCCCTAATCAAAGTCACTTAGTCATAGCCTATTCACTTCATCAGACTCAAAAGAATTGGTCTACTAGGCATTGCTCCCACCTAGACGGAAACCTATTCCACACTGATGAGGGGCAACACCCAAAACAACTGTCTATGGATGGATACCTGGCTGGATGGATACTTTATTTGCATATTCATAATTCCCAGGGGCAATGCGCCTAGGAATTCACTGTGTTGAGCATTTTATCTGGCTGCCCGCAGTGTTTTCTTGGACTGGTCTCCCTGAGATCAGTGATTGCTTTGTGTTGTTGGTCTAATAGGCATTGTTCCCACCTAGCCAGAATCCTACTCCACACAGATGAGGGGCAACACCCTGAAACAGCTATATGTGGATAGATACGTGGCCTTGGTATTCCCTTGTCATAGCTTTAAGCTTGTGAAGAGCTAGATATTGACTCAAAGGGCCACTTAATATGGTGTTTATGGTGGTCTCCTCAAAGAGCCACCACATGGTTAGGTCCTTCCCTGGAGGGATATCTGGCTAGTCCTGTGTTGAGACCCCTAACTGAGGCTCCACTGACTTTATTTGCATATTCGTAATTCCCTGGAGGCAATGCGCCTAGGAATTCACTGTGTTAGGCGCTTTAGCCAGCTGCCCACAGTGTTTTCTTGGACTGGTCTCCCTGAGATGAGTGATTGCTTCATGTTGTTAGACTCAAAAGAATGGCTGGTGGCCACTCATGCACCTTTTATTTCCCATTCCCTCAAGTTGACTGGGCCATCATTGAAAATAAGCCTCTATACTTTGTGTCACCCCTATCTCATTGTAGATTGTAAGTTCTTATGAGCAGGGCTGTCATTATGTTGCTTTAATTTTGTGTTTTTTATAACTGTTGCTTATGACTGTTTGTATATGAAACTCTGAATTGTAAGCTGTGGAATATGTTGGCACTATATAAATAAAGGTTATTAATATTTGTTATATGGTTTTTGTGATAAATAGAAAGACCCTTTAAATGAAGATCCATCTCATTGCTCTTAAGGTACCGTTACACGCTTCAATGTCGTTAAAATCTCACCAACGATCTCGTGGGTGCGCGGTTGTTAGGACATCATTTAGAGATCGTTGGTGAGATGTCACATGTATAGATATCGTGGATGATGCACCAACGATGTAGCGAGCAGCTATCGTTCGCACAAACCAGCGAACGATACTTGTTCATTGCTGGGAATAGGTGAAGTCGTTAACGACATCATTATCGCGGTTTCACACAGAACAATGCAACTGATTAGCTGATCGAGGATCGTTCAATTTGGGAACATGCCTAAATCCAAAGATTTATCGTAGTCGCATCTTCGTGTTACATGAAACGACGTACTAACAATGTCGTTTGAACGACTCCAAACCCGTGACGTTTGAACAATATTGTTCATTATATCTTACCGTGTAACTGGGCTTTTGAGTGAGCAATGCTTGATCTCAATCTGCATTCCTGTGTCTTCAAACAACAGATAGAGGCATTCTCATCCTAGGCTTCTGTCTGCGGCTCCTGCTCACTTCACTGATTTACCTATAAGCGTAGCTAGTGAAAGGTATTAGAAAGGAGGAGAGGAGATAGTTTAAAACATCTGTTATGTGTTGCTCCTGACATCATACCATCAATGTGCTGAGACACAAATTGAGTTAAATCTGTTGTAAAAAGAAATATGGGGTTTATGAACAAGTTAATAGTGTTCTGAAGCTGCCCAGCACCAAAACTGGGAGGAAACTAACTTTATGCCTCCCAATCATAATGGTGGGCATCAGTCTTTCAGTCATGGGGTGGGCCTCAGGCTTTTGGTCATGGGGAGGACCAATGCGGTTTTAGTCACTGCTCAGTGCATAGTGTGCAAGAGCTGTAACTGGGAACCCCACACTGACAGCGAACTTAACATTTGAGAAGGCTGTCTGTCAGTGCCAGAGTAAATTTACCACCACTGTTCCCTATGCACAGTGACTGAAGCTGCATTGGTTTACCCCTATGACTGAAAGCCTCAGGCTCCTGGTAGGAATAAAGTTCATTTCCCACCAGCAGCATTGACCATAATGTATATATACAAGCATACAAATTGATAACTTGTACACTTCAGGATATATTGAATTTGGCTAGGGTCACATTTAGAAGACAAAATGCGGTTACCGCATCCAGTTCCAGATGCGGTAATTTCATGTCCCTTCAGACTAATTTTGCCCTCCAAGTGCGTCCCTAAATCCGCATGCGGTAACCGGATTGCTACTTAATGTGGCATTCGGTTGCCGTATGCTGTAGACGTTGTGATAATACAAACGTTCCCCGGCTTCCCAGCATTGATTTTGTAGTCCTGGGAATCAAATCGGTTGAAATCAGATTGTCCTGGATTGTCTCGGACCGAGCGAATCCGGGATAATCCAGTTTTGTCCGATTTTTGCAAAGGACTACAGGAATCATTCATGATCCTTTTGGTTCTGCAAACTGAAAACGGATTATGCCAATACACCTCCATCCGGGTGAATCCGGAGCCATAGGAAAAGATTGCGGCAATACTGCCATTCATGATCCAGTTACCATATCCAGCTCCACTCACATTTGCAGTTTCCAATTGAAATCCGGATATGGATTAGAAAACGTCCAAAAAACATTGCTTGCATGATTTTTACCGCACATCAGAAAACCGGATCTGAGAAACACAACGCTGTTGAGGCGATACGGTTTTTGTATTACTGCCTATGGGTGCGGATCCGGATCTGGTTTTGAGCATTTTTCATGCTCAAAACCGGATCAGGATCTGCAATTGCAACCGCAAATGTGACCCTAACCTTATACAGACAATGATTATTAGGCAATAAACCACAAACATATTTTGCATGCACTTCATAGCTGCCATTCTAGTATGAAATAAGCAACCCTTCATGCTTAATTCTGAATAATAATAGATGGCTTTGCCCTGAAGAAACCCGTCCTCCATGCTTTTTTGCACGTCAGTTGGAAATAAAATGAATTCATCAATTGGAAACATTTTTAACATGTACATCAAAATAATTAGGCAATTGACTACAGACAGGCCCTGCAGCAGTACCACATGTAGATATGTAAAATAGACAATTATCATTATAGCTAGACTGGAGAGGTAACTTTTTGTCTTCACGTCTTCTGATATTAACAATAATCCTGAATGAAACTAGATGTCGTTCTCACCTGCCACTCAGGCTGAAGGTAAGATGGTTACACCCGGCATGTTTCACGTACTCCTTTGCAAATTTACATAAATTATATATATTTTTTTAAATTCTAATTTAAAGGAATGCTGTTCAAACAAGTCATCTTCTTCTTTCTGTCCATTATAGCTTATCAAACTGTCTAGATTAGTGTACATACCACTATACACATATGAATGCAGCAATATACCAGCATTAAACAGGCACAGTTCCAGACCAAGAGGCCAAATGTCAGATAAGGACAATAGATTATTTCTATACTAAGTACAAAAAAAGAGAAAAATAATTGCCTAGGGTCCCAAATGTGAGGTTCAACCGCTGTCTCTTATATAATAGAGTCCACAAGTGCTTGTACCATGAACACGGATGGGGACTAAAATGTATTCAATCCCATATTAATGGTTGATTCATACAAGGCTTTTAATATTTTTCTTGCAGTCTGGGACACAAAGGTGAATATATTGGGCTGATTTCATTCAGTCACCTCTTCCTGCCCACACTGATCTTAGTGATAAGAGGAGAGGGATTAGAGATGTCTGAGGGGATAGAATCTATGGCTGGTGTCACATTTGAAAGGCACAATCCAGTAACCGCATCCATTACCAGATCCGGTATTACTGTGTGCCATCACATTTGGCATCACATTGCAGATCTGGATCCAGTAATGGATCTAGATCTGCAATGAGAAAAAATTGTGGCACCAAAAACCAGATCCAGTACCCCAAGATACATTCATGTACCTTGTGGTACCGGATCCGATTGCCATAGGCAGCCATTATAAAAAAAAACAGAATCCGGCTTTTTAACTGCTTCGAAAAATGCAGCCTGCATGATTTTTACCGCAGCCTGCAAAACCGGATGCGGTAACCGGATTGCATTAAGTGGAATCCGATTTTTCTATTGCAGCCTATGGCTGCGGATCCCGATCTGGTTTTGATCATTTTTAAAGGACAAAACTGGATCCGGTTTTGAAAACAAAACCGCAAATGTGACCCTAGCCTATGACTCATGCAATTATTTTTATCATTATGCAGGGTATTTTATGCCCACTTTACCTAGCCACTATAGAAATGATTTGGCAGGTTTGCTGTTGCTGAGCCATTCTTGACAGTTGATCTATCACACCAGGAGCAAGTCAATGCCATCCTCCCCTTTTTTCATGTAAAAATGTTAGCAGCAATGAAGTAAATGAAGTAAAGAGTTAAGGGGAAATCACATTGAAAGAGGTATATGAAGTACAGCTTAATTTCATGTTTAAAGACCTAGAAATCCTGTAGAGTTGAAGACCTCCGGAATACTCAGAATCCAATTTGCGTATCAGACATGCGTGTATGAACAAGCAACATGGGTCTGATATTGAAACATTGCCTGAAACATTAGGTTAAAATTGACTGACCTCAGCAAACAGTCTAAAATCTACAAGGGCCTCCTAATTATCTCCACGTGGAAAGGGTAGGGCTGTTTTATTATGACATGACCAATCATTTGGTTCTCAAGGGAAATATGATGCTAGCAGAAACATCTTGTGTGGCGCCCCTGCGGGTATGTGCCACAGAGTGGTATTGCATCTAACATCTGTATGTAATATATTGTAAGTTGCTAGGTTAGGATTTAATGCTTATGGAGTCTATTTTTAGCACTCACTTAGGACCGCACCACTTAGAGTAGGGGGAACTGTAATATAGTAGGTTCCACAGGTGGTGGGCGGAGCTTAGGATAGAGCAGAGTGACAGTTAAGAATTTACCTCAGACGGCTTGGGAAGGCAGACCAAGTGGTCACGCCTGGCGGCTCAGCTGAGTGGAGGGTACCCCATCTTTATGAGGGGGCCCAGGACAGATGGCAACGGACCAAGACTGGTAGGAGCCGGCTGGTCATGTTGAGTTGAGGGTACACAGGTGACACGGATTACCGAGGCAGCCAGGAGTTCAGCCCTGACTGCGAAGCCGACGAGCTGCAGGCCCAACAGGACCGGGTTGCTGACAGCCCCACAAAGGTACCTCACCCCTCATGCCCAAAAGACGGTCCTACACTAGTGAGGAAAGACTGAAACCCGGTGTCAGGTGGGAAACTTGTGCGTTCCTGCTGTTCCCATTTGGACCGGTAATAGTCAAGTTAAGCCTTCTAGATACAGACTGCAGGACTGGCGGGTGAGCTCTTCAAAGGTGGGAAAGAGAGAAAGATCTAGAAAGAGAATAGAAACCCTGAAAGGCAGAGAGAGAACATCTAATGACTCCTTAAGAGAAATCCTGAGTTGGTAACAACACCCTAAACCAAACTGTACCGTGTATTGTTATGCCATCAGCCGGTACCGAGTAAAGCAAGTTAAAAATGGAAACGGTTTCTGTTATTCTTCCTGCCGCAGCTCAAAAGACTGAACATCATCAACATCAACAGCAGAGGGGTAAGAACTGCACCACCATTACCATCACTGTCCTCCCTCACCGTCTCATCACCATCATAGCTGCCCTGAAGTAAAGCTCCACCTGTGGGGAGCTGTACCACACACCGCTGCCCCCCCTCCATCACCTCAGTGGCCGGCTGGCAGCGCCGGTGCCACCTTACCGGACTCTACAGGTGGCGTCACGTTCCCCTGTAAATAACCCCTTTTACCCCCACCGTTTACCATCAACACCTGGTATAGTTGTTCGCCAGGGCACGGCACCGGGGATACCGACCACCCGTGACATCCCACACAGAAGCCCCGGTGTCCGAGTACCCCATGCACCCCAGCTCTGGTCGAAACAAATTGGCGTCACGAACAGGATGAGCCAGCCTGGCATCTACCGGGTGAAGTGTGCCTTAAGAACTTTATTACTGTCTAAATGTGTGGATTATAAAAACTGAGCCGAGCCGCCATTACATCGCCTCAGAAATTCAAACTGCGTCACAGCAGGAGAAAGAGCGGGAAGATAAGCCCCGCCCCCTCCGCTCTGCCGAGGAGTGACGAAGGCAGTGGCGGGCTCCGGAAAAGCCCGAAGGACTTGCCCACAGGAACTTCGTGGTGGGCGGGCTTAAAGTGCAGAAACAACAATGTGCCGGCCTATGGGCGTGCCTCGGCCCCTCAACAAACATAGGCCATTCAAGAGGCGCCAAAAAAAGTCTCCCCGCCCCCATTGCTCTCAATCAACCAAGGGGGCGGGTCGAGCGCCAGCCCACACTGGTTCTGGACTACACGAACTAAGCAGGATGGGGCCGGGAGCGGACTCAATATACCTGGTCAGGCTCCGGACCTGTTACCTGTAACCGGCTGTGAGGCAATGGCAGTCCCAGCTGCTGATTCCCAGGGACCAGTTTATGCACCCCTTGTGGAGCCCGGAGAGGAGGATATCACCGAGGCGGAGGACTTCATCCAGTTCCTGAAGGAGCCCGAGCTGACGGAGGAGGAGCCAATTGCAAGTGAAAGCAGCCAGGTCAGTGTCGGGGAGGAAGAGGAGAATCTGGAGGAGGAAGGAGCCGGTGGTACGGAGGAGGCCGGGCCCCGCGAGCTATGGAGGGTCGCGGTACCAGCATCAGCAGCAGCGGTTGGAGAAGAGAAGAGTGCATCTATCTGCAGTTCCCCAGGGCCACCTGGACCGGGACCTGTATTGTGGGGATAAATAAACGCCACGCATGTCTCAGTGGGAGGTTTGCAATCGGGTCAGTAAAGTTGAGCAGTAAAGAGTTAACCCGGTATTGCACTGTTTAAAGTGTGAGCAGAATCGTTTTAAATGAATATTTTCCTTGCATTGCACTGTTTCTTTTTCCTTTTCCAGCACTTGATGGACATAATCAAAGAACTTATTACCTGGTCCCAGTTGGGCCAATTTGGACTAGAATATAGTCGAGTTAAAGTAACGTTATAAGCAGTGCGCCTCCCTAATAGGGAAGAAAAGAAGCAATCTTATTGTTGATATCTGTTAAAAATGTTCATTGCTATATGAAAAATGTATTTTTATTCCAGGTTTTGTTTGACACCCGCGGACGGGTGTGTTTCACCAAGGGGGTGTGTGGCGCCCCTGCGGGTATGTGCCACAGAGTGGTATTGCATCTAACATCTGTATGTAATATATTGTTAGTTGCTAGGTTAGGATTTAATGCTTATGGAGTCTATTTTTAGCACTCACTTAGGACCGCACCACTTAGAGTAGGGGGAACTGTAATATAGTAGGTTCCACAGGTGGTGGGCGGAGCTTAGGATAGAGCAGCGTGACAGTTAAGAATTTACCTCAGACGGCTTGGGAAGGCAGACCAAGTGGTCACGCCTGGCGGCTCAGCTGAGTGGAGGGTACCCCATCTTTATGAGGGGGCCCAGGACAGATGGCAACGGACCAAGACTGGTAGGAGCCGGCTGGTCATGTTGAGTTGAGGGTACACAGGTGACACGGATTACCGAGGCAGCCACGAGTTCAGCCCTGACTGCGAAGCCGACGAGCTGCAGGCCCAACAGGACCGGGTTGCTGACAGCCCCACAAAGGTACCTCACCCCTCATGCCCAAAAGACGGTCCTACACTAGTGAGGAAAGACTGAAACCCGGTGTCAGGTGGGAAACTTGTGCGCTCCTGCTGTTCCCATTTGGACCGGTAATAGTCAAGTTAAGCCTTCTAGATACAGACTGCAGGACTGGCGGGTGAGCTCTTCAAAGGTGGGAAAGAGAGAAAGATCTAGAAAGAGAATAGAAACCCTGAAAGGCAGAGAGAGAACATCTAATGACTCCTTAAGAGAAATCCTGAGTTGGTAACAACACCCTAAACCAAACTGTACCGTGTATTGTTATGCCATCAGCCGGTACCGAGTAAAGCAAGTTAAAAATGGAAACGGTTTCTGTTATTCTTCCTGCCGCAGCTCAAAAGACTGAACATCATCAACATCAACAGCAGAGGGGTAAGAACTGCACCACCATTACCATCACTGTCCTCCCTCACCGTCTCATCACCATCATAGCTGCCCTGAGGTAAAGCTCCACCTGTGGGGAGCTGTACCACACACCGCTGCCCCCCCTCCATCACCTCAGTGGCCGGCTGGCAGCGCCGGTACCACCTTACCGGACTCTACAGGTGGCGTCACGTTCCCCTGTAAATAACCCCTTTTACCCCCACCGTTTACCATCAACACCTGGTATAGTTGTTCGCCAGGGCACGGCACCGGGGATACCGACCACCCGTGACATATACCTATATGAAGTGCACAGGAGAACAGTCACCTTCAAATGGGATCCAATAAAACAACCAGCTCTGTGAAGCACTATATGTGACATATTATTCTATGGAGCACTATAGGTGACACATTTACTATGGAATACTATAAGGCAAATTATACTCTGTAGCACTATATAAGACATATTATTCTATGGAGCACTATAGGGCATATTATACTATGGAGCACTATAGGGCACATTGTACTATGTAGTGCTATATGAGAAACATTATACTGTGGCGCCCCACTGGTCGGGATGCCACAGAGAAGTACTGCACCCAGACCAGAGTATGTAGTATCCCTGTGACCAGGGGACTGGGATGTCAATAGGGGACCCTCACCACATGCATCCACACACTTTAGGTCAGGGGACCAACAGATTAATCCGTTGCTAGGAGACCGGTCCTGGTGGGAGGAGAGGTGGGTAGTGGAGAGCCGGAAAGTTAGTCAGAGGAGAAAGAGTTTGGAAGTGAACCCTGCGGGAAGCGTAGTGGTGGGCACCTTGCTCCAGGTGGCCAAGAGAAAGAAGGGGATCCTAGGGCGTTGAGATGCACCCGAATCCATGCCGGTATGACTCCCGGCCGGAAGGATCCAGTCCAAAACGGGGAACCGGCTCCGAGGTGGTGCAGTCGTTTATTCCCGAGCTGCAGAACCGGATGGCATGGACTTCTTCAGAGGTCGTGGCCACCCCGGCATAAATTCCCTAATGCCCCATATAGGGTCCGGAGGTCCGAAAAGACAGGAGCCGTCCATAAGGGTCTGTGGGGACCGGCGGTGGGCTCTGTGTGTGGGAGCGCAAGGAAGGAACAGTGGGAGAGCTCAGAAGGTCAGATGAAAGGATCAGGCAGGCAAATCACAAAGGGCCCCATTGAGATATTCTAATCTTCTGGTGACTACTCAGGCCAGTAGTACCTGTTGACTGTGTGTAAAAACTGTTTGCTGCCTGAGTCACCAGTAAAACCCGGTTCAGAGACTAAGACTGTGTGGTGTGTATATTAGTCTGCGCCGAAGGAGCCATACTCCTGCTCACAGAGACTGTCAGCCTGCATCTTCACCTGACAAGCCACCTCCCTGTGTGAGTTCTCTATTCATCCATTACTGCCCCGGGGATCCACCTGCAGGGAGCATTACCAACTAGCTGCCTCATCATCATCCCCGGAGGTCTGCAGCAGCGCCGGTACCATTACCGGATACCGTAGGTGGCATCACATATTCTTTTATTTTTTAACCCCTTTACCAGCAACCGCCAGGGCCACGGGTCGAGGCGCAGGCCGCCCATGACTTCCCCAAGTAATCAATGCCCACAGCCCTGGGGTGGGTCAGCTTTTGACATCACGAACTCCCATGCCCAGTAAAACCTGGTACTGTGCGCCTTGGACTTTGTTTTAATCCGAACTTTATTGCTGGGCCCCAAAATGGTGAACCAGAGACTTGACAATATGTGCAGGCCCAAGGGTGTGCCTCGACCCCTCATTGTGGGAGGGCCATGCGAAACTGTCTGCCTACCCCAATTGCCACAGAAAAACTAAGTGGGCGGGCCAAAGATCTAAGTACCCTTGCCGGATGATACAAAAAGCGGCAGGAAGGATGCAGCAGTAGACAGACAAAGAAGGATGGGTGCGGTCTATGGGTCGATGAAAATGGCGGTAATGAGGCTCAGAGACCTGATCCAGGAGGTGGAGGATGAGCTTCGTGCAGAGACCACAGGCCCGGGTGCAGCTTCCCTGTTGACCCATGAGGGGGATGCTGTATTCTGGGAGACCACGTTTCGGGACTTGAGGGTCCAGTTAAACGAAACACTGGACTGGACCTTCAGGTGGTGGTGCGCCAGAACCTGGTCCGAGCTGTCCCAGCTGGTGGAGCAGCAGGGAGCTAGCAGGCTGGATCCAGAGGCACAGTCAAGAGCCCCGACCCCGGATGAGCCTGAGAGCTCCGAGGAGGTCCTGAGACCAGACTCGCAACCAGTTCTCCCGGAGGAGAGACTGGAACATGTTTGCGACGATGAAGTTAGGGCATCCAGAGCCCGCACGATGCCAGACGACCCCGAGCCATCTGCTGATGAAGAGGTGACCAGCCCACGGACCCGCAGGAGCAAGCCGAGCCTGACATTCCGAAGGTGCCTGTAGGAGAACCCAACGTGGTCGTGAAGGCAGTCTTAGAGGAGCCATCCAACCAGCCAGACTCCGAGAAGGAGGGACCTGGAGAGGATGACCAGGACGGTAGTGACGAGGAAGTTGGGGCATCCGGGCCCTGCGTCCTGTGGTGGGACAGTCACAGGCACCGGCAAGTGGGGAGAGTCAGTGTCGATGCTATAACCGGTGTGCAGGAGAGTGTCCTTGTTCCAGTTCGGGAGTAACCTGAGTTGGCAGAGCAGCAGTACCGGGTCAACCTGGCGGAACAACAGTGCCACCATGAGGAATGGTGGGCCCGGGAGCAGGAAAATCTGTTGGAGAGATTCCGAGCTAGTGGGTTATCGCCGATGTCACCTGAGGACAGGAAATCAGGTACGGTGATGGTGTTTAACCAAGTCAGTGGGTAGGGGTTCATCCGCGAACCGGGCCTACGGGAGGAAGTGTTTGCGAGCTGGCGTGATGTAGAGGCTCATCTCCCTAAGGGTCACCCAGAGAGGGTGAATCCTTTGCAAGGATGCGTTAAAGCCAGCATTTGTTTGCCTTGCCATTTTAACGGTATTTTAGCGCTAGTGTTACTTCATGCGTTAATGCATGGTACATATATGTACCAAACATTTAGTTGAGAAGAGAAACTGGGCACTGACCTTGTTGCATTGAAGTCCTGTGTGCAGATGCATTCATGGATCTGGGTTGCTCAGCTGTAGATGCAGGGATCAATTAAGAACTTAAGAAGAAAACAGCCGCACTCCAAGATCCTTTATTCCATGAAAACATTATTCTGTGTTCACAGGACCAGCTGAAGTGTGCAGAGCACGCGAAACGGTCACAGTCGTCCCTCCGTCCTCCCTTCCCTGCACTCACCGATGTAAACTTTTAGGAATAAAGCTGTTCATGGAATAAAGGATCTTGGAGTGCCGCTGTTTTTCTTCTTAAGTTTTTAAGTACATTTATGTACCATTCGTTAACGCATGTGTTTCCTTTAGCAAAACAGCATAGCACCAAAATTGTTGCATTTTGACTGTGTTTTTTTGCATGGGAGCCTATGGAAGCGTTAATACTAGCGTTTTTTACAATTTGCAATTATGAAAAATACTACCTTTTAGCGCTTCCAAGGCTCAAGTGTGACCCTAGCCTATGGCAACATGAGCGTATAAAAAATCGGTCCTATTCTCCTTCAGAAAACTGAGACGCTATTTTATCATTTGTATGCAATCTATTGTTTATTCAGCAGCTATTAACCATTTACAGGAGAATTTAAGTTAAATATGTTGCAGAATTGTAATGTATGTATAAAAATCAGATACCATACTGTGGTTCCATATTTTTCTTGCATTTGTAGACTTGAATGGACTCTTCTGATTTTAGAGGCAAATTGCAGAATGCAGCAAATGTTTTTCTGACGCCCAATCCGTTTAAAAACACGTTCATCAGCACTGCCTCATTGAATAACATTATTCCAAGTGTAATACCCTTGTTATTTGCTTGCACTCCTCTGATTTACATGATGTGTGAATGAGCGCTTAAGTAATCTGTGATTTCTTAGCAATTTCAATGGTAAAATACTAACTACAATGGCCTTGTTGACACATACCAATCCGTTTTTTAAGCCCTTAGAAAAACAGATCAGTTTTTCTAAGGGTGCCAATAGTGTCCTCTGAGGTTCTGAACGTTTTTGGGAAGTTTTTGGACTTAGGCTAGGGTCACATTTGCGATGTGCCCCTAGCCTGCCGGATTCCGGTATTATCTTAGAACTTTTTCCAGCGCCGCATAGCGTTTCCGCTATGCGGTGCTGGAAACCGCTGCCCTTAGTTACCCGCTGTTTACCTGCACGACCTGTCACACAGGCAGCGGCTCGGAGGGCGTTTTACAGCGCCGCACAGGAAATCGTGTCTGCAACGGTTTCCTGTGCGGCGCTGTAAAACGCCCTCCGAGCCGCTGCCTGTGTGACAGGTCGTGCAGGTAAACAGCGGGTAACTAAGGGCAGCGGTTTCCAGCACCGCATAGCGGAAACGCTATGCGGCGCTGGAAAAAGTTCTAAGATAATACCGGAATCCGGCAGGCTAGGGGCACATCGCAAATGTGACCCTGGCCTTAGTCATTTTTTCATTTAAAACGCATATGCGTTAACGCAGGTGCCCATATGTGCCATGTATTAACGCATGCGTTTCCCATAGGGTCCCATGTTTATAAAATGCATTTGTTTTTTTACAGCACCCAAAAAACGCTACATGCAGTGTTTTTTGGGATGCTGAACAAAAACGCATGTGTTGTTAAAAAACGCAGCTACACCTAAGTGCACCATGCGTTAATGCATTGCGTTTTTGGACTTAGAAAAAACGCATGCTATGTTATGAACAAGGCTAATCTCTAGCTCCATTAATTGATAGATTTTTGCACTCCCAATGTTATTATATAGACCTTTAAACAATGGAAATCGAATCCCACATTGCATTTTTGGAAAATCATATCATATATAACGTACCATTTTAAAAATGAGAATATATAAATAATCTGAGAAACATTGTGTCTGCAAAGTTATAATCCATGATGCTAAGGAAATAGCACATGAATGTATATTGGACCCAGTGTAACAGTTAAAATGAATCTGTCACCAGGTGTATAATGTAGGGAAAGAGACCCTGATTCCACCGAACCTTCCCTTGCTGGGATGCTGGCTTTAGTTTTGATAAAATTGTTTTATCAGCAGGAGATTATCTCTAGAAGGCCAATAAACTTGCTACCATGTAGTCACCTGTAATTATCACCTCTGTGTAACTGTATAAGCATGACCCCACCACTAATTGGAAATCTTCTGCCCATGCACAGAGTACATAGAAATCTGCCAATCAGGGATGTTAAGGCCCCGTCTCATGCTTCAATGGTCGAACGATGCGATCAACGATCCGACTCGATCTAGATTGCTTGAACGATGTTCAATGATCGTTAGTGAAATGTCACACGTACAGATATCGTTAAGGACGCATCAACGATTCTGCGACAAGCAAACGATACTTGCGGTCATTAGATCGTCTACGTCCTTCACTCCTCAATAGGTGAGGTCGTTAACGACATCGTTATCGAGGTGTCACACACCGATGCTACAGGTTGAACGAGCGCTCATTGTTTGGTTTAAGGTCCGGTTCACAAAGCTCCCATCAATGATCTGCCTGATTATAGTTGATCGGATGTAAATGTCACACTGAACGATGTCGCTAGAAACACTGAAAACCTGTGACATTTCAACGATATCGTAAACGATATCGTAGTGTGAGACAGGGCCTTTAGTGAAGTTATACAGAGCTCAGTATTAGGAGAACTGGTAGATCTACAGCAGATAAAACACTGATTTTATCAGACCTTCGCCATGCTGTCCAGTAAGTAATACATTGCTAGAGTCAGGGTCTCTTTGTGTACATTATGCTGCACTCAGATAGAATGGTAAAAACCTGGTAACAAACTACCTTTAGGCTATGTTTATAATGTTTTTGATCCGTTTTTGATGCACTTTTTTTTTTAAACTTCACCAAAAACGGATCAGTCAAAATGTCTGCCAACAAAGTAAATAGGATTTTCCATTTGCTGTACAGACATCAGCAATTTTGACTGCTGCGTTAGTGGTTCAGAAAGTGCATTCAGAAAATAATGATCATGTCAGTTAAGTAATCCATTTTTCTGGTGTGCTCTCTGCAACATCCAACTTCTTACCTTCCCCGGTGATCCCACAGTGAGGCTAGGGTCACATTAGCGTCAGCCCTTAGGCTGACGGACCCGTTAAAAACATAGAATCTGGCAGCCTGAGTGCATAGTGTTAATGGAATGTAACGCTGCGCTCAGGCTGTGTATTGATCCCTATAGTTACCGTTGTCACAGCACAGGCTGCCGCTTCACTCACAAGGGCCGGATGTGCGCTTTTGATCAGTGCACAGGAAACGCGGTCTGCAGCGTTTTCCTGAGGGCTGATCAAAAGCTAATATTCAACCCATGTGAGTGAAATGTGCTGTGCGGGCGGTAAGCATTAGCAATGAATAGGCAGCCTGAGCGCAGTGTGACACTCCGTTAACACTATGAGCTCAGGTTGCCAGATTTGAACTTTTTAACGGGTCCGTCAGCCTAAGGAATTGCGCTAATGTGACCCTAGCCTGAGCTCCAGCTATATTCTCCTTCTGGGCATTGGCAGGACCTGCGGGTACTGTACTGACAGGACATACCCATGTAACTCAGCCTGAGAGTCACATGGTGCAAGATCCTGTCAGTGCTCATGTGGCACCCTGGCACCTGTTGGGCACCACAGAAATCCTTAGGTACAAATGGAGTAGTAACAGCACAGCAAAACCACAACACAAACAACACTTAGAACACCTGGTTTCACCCCGAGCCTCTAGGGGGAGCTACCACTGGTCACTTGAGCCAGTTCCCCCTATAAAAAGAGTCTTGGAGGGAGAAACTTCAGAGTGTGGTAGACGCTACAAGAGCTGCCTGCCTGTGTGAAACCTCCACCCTATGAGGAACACACTAGGCCCTGCTAGCCTGTTAGCCAGTGGAGATCCCTGCAACTGGGATAATAGGAAGAAGGAGATCACCTCTCAGGAATACAGAGTTAATCCAACTCTTTCCAAATCATCCGGTTACTGGAACCGAAGCTGTGAGAGTTACCAAGCCATCACAGAGAACCAGCTACATCCAACAGGAGGTTTAGCCACCTGTTCCACCTGATGCACCCATCCACGAGAGCCCAGGGAAGAGTACTGATCCTGCTCAGACCCTTTTACAGTGCCCTCAGTGCTGCTAACCAGGTGAAGCAAGTTCCATTGAACACCCTGCCCGGTCCGGCTGGATTCCATATCCACCCGACCTTAGCACCAGAAGTAGAGAAAGGAAGCCTAACACTGCTTGCTGTGAAACTCCATGAGTGCCAACTTCACTATCCTGGTCCGAGTGTACCTGCCTACCAACCAGTAAAGGTACCTAAAAGAGACTTTGTGTGGTTGTGCATTACTCCAGGATTCAGCGCGCAGCGTCCCGCAGCTGCCTCACAACATCTTGCGCAGCTCCCGGCTCCGGGGATTCCCGCTCATCCTGTGGGGAGCGTTCCATCTCGCTGTGTACCATCCCCCGGAGACCCGAACAGCGCTGGTAAAGTTACCAGAACACCCGCAGGTGGCGTCACGAAGACAAATCACCCTACTGTTCCGCCATTCCCCTATTGATCTGGACCACCGGGCCTACACTACCGCAGGCGCGGTTCCGTGACTGGAGGAGAAACAACGCCCGCTACGTGTACCCCCCGGCTACGGTGAGTCAGAATTTGGCGTCACGAACAGGATACGAGCAGGCCCGTTATCACGGGTATTGTGTGCTATTTATTGACTGTAAATATCGAACTGTACATTTGGTCCGCCATTGCTGCGCGAAAAGGCGGGAAAAGAAGGGGCGTGACTGTACAGAGGGCGCGAAGATTGACCCCGCCCCCACGCTCTGACGACTTCCTCCGTACGCAGCAGGAACCGGAAACTCCCGTGGTGCCTCACTCCTCACCGCGAGGCCGAGACTTCCGTTTTGCAACCGAGGGAAAGGCTACGCTTAACTAAGGGGGAGCAACCATGAGTAACCCGGCTCCCGATCACGCGGTGCCCCCGCTAGACCAAGCGGTACCTCAAAATATACATCTTGATGGACAGCAACCAGTCGGCGGTATGCTACCGCAACCCGCTCCGATTATGCCGATGTCTCTACCCTACGTTCCTAGCGCGACCTGGTTACCCAAATACAGCGGTGTACCCAGCACCTTGGAGAACTTCCAGAGGAAGATATGCCAAGCCCTGGACATGTACCCGATGACCGGTAAGCAAAGAGCTTCAGTTATTATGGGACAGTTAACCGGTGCAGCCGAACTGCAGAGCCGCAGCTGGCCTGTAGAAGTTCAGGAATCTGTGGAACAGATATTCGCTAGATTAACCCGGGTCTTTGAGTGCCATACCGAAGCTGGACTAAGACTGTCATTCTATCGTTGTAACCAAGGGGCACAAGAAAGTGTCCTTGATTATTCACTGCGCTTGCAAGAAGCATACAGACTGTTAAAACAAGTCGATCCTGACAGTGCTCGAGATGAGAACAAAGCGTTAATTGGACAATTTATTGTGGGCCTTAAACTATCTGAGGATAGAAAGCAAGCAAGCTGGTGGTCCATACAAAATCCCGGCGCAGAGTTTGACACCTTGAGGGATTTAACAGTTTGGGGACAACGACTCGCTGAAGTACCTGATACCGCTTCACCGCAGCAGCAGTACACTGACACCCCTTCCGTGCCGGCAGCAGCATCTCCAATCCCTGCGATTCAATCCAGTGCACAGACTGTAACACCTGACCGGTTTGATCAACTGTGTGCTAATGTCGAGCAGCTGATGAAAGACGTGGCCAAGCTACAAGCTGGGAGAAGACCCAAGACAGATGCAAGGCCATCGGACAAGGTTCAACTCGCCGACAGCCCGGACGACGTCCCGTGGATGAGGAGAAAGACACAGCCGTCGCGAGGAAAACCTGCAGACCGCCGCAGTCCTGACAGACGCCGCAACAGTCAGCAGAACGACTTAGGAGGACGCAATCTGCAATCCCGTCCTTTAAACGAGCGACCCCTGGGCGAGAAGGGCCAACCCCAGGAGTAGACTGTCCAGGCCCTACGTCCAGCTGGGAACACAAGTATGTGGGAGACTGTCCATACTTACCAATCGTCATTGACGGCATCGCTATCTCCGCCTTGATAGACACTGGATCCCAGGTGACATCCATCCCCAGTACCCTTTACAAGCAGTTCTGGCCAGATGTTAAGCTAGAACCCCCTAATCCCGAGATGAACCTTGAAGCCACCAATGGTATTCCGGTTACCATAGAGGGACAGTGGGAAGCTACAGTAAAGGTGGGGAGGGTGCAGTTGAAAAACCAGGGTATCTTAGTGGTCCAGGATAAGCCTAACCACAAGGATCCATATGTCATATTGGGTACCAATGTCATGATCAAATGCCTCGATGAAGTGTTGTTTTTACTCCAACAGAGTGCTGAAGCCGGTAAACCCAGAGAAAAGAGGGCTATCCAAAAGCAGATCAGAGCTCTGGTGTATCAACAACAGGTAACCTTGTCAAATGGTGAGATTGGCAGAGTAAGGGTCACAGATCCCATTCCAATTGTGGTACCACCCAGAAGTGAAATGATGATCTGGTGTCGAGCAGCCATAGGCCTCAGAGGGCAGGACTACCAAGCTGTAGTAGAACCTGTAATGTCCGACAGTAGTCCTACGCTCTTGACAGCCAGAGGGTTAGTCGATGTAAGAAAGGGGAGAGTCCCCGTACGCATATTGAATTATGGTGATGACGAAGTCAGACTGCCAAGATATGCAACTGTTGCTAAATTGTACCAAGTAAAAGATGATGCTGTGATTGATGTAAAATCCTCAAACCAAATAGTCACTGATGAACCCCCTCACTCCAAAGATCAGTTAGAGAAATGGTGTCAAGACCTCAGTGTAGGAACTGACAATACACCCTCTCACCAGAAAAATGGAGTATACCGGGTAGTTCGGGAGTATGAGCAAGTGTTCAGCAAACACCCACTTGACTTTGGGAGGATTAAAGGGGTACAACATCATATCCCCACAAACAACCATGCACCTATCAAAGAAAGGTACAGGCCTATACCACCTACTCACTACCAGAAAGCAAAAGAGATGCTCCAGGACATGAAGAATGCAGGAGTCATTAGGGATAGCTGTAGTCCCTGGGCCGCACCACTAGTCCTGGTTAAAAAGAAAGATGGTAGTATGAGGATGTGTGTAGATTATAGGCAAATCAACAAAGTCACACACAAGGATGCATACCCGTTACCACGCATAGAAGAGTCACTAGCTGCACTCAAGTCTGCCAACTACTTCTCCACATTAGATCTTACTAGTGGGTACTGGCAGGTTGCCGTTGCAGAGGAGGATCGTGAGAAGACAGCCTTCACTACTCCTATGGGCTTATGCGAGTTCAACAGTATGCCATTCGGTTTGTGCAATGCTCCAGGAACATTTCAGAGACTTATGGAATGTTGTTTGGGCCACAAGAACTTTGAGACTGTCTTGTTATACCTTGATGATGTCATTGTCTACTCTCAGACCTATGAAGATCACCTCCAACACCTGATGTGAAGTGTTCGAGTCACTGTCCAAGTACGGGATGAAACTGAAACCGTCCAAGTGCCACCTGCTGAAACCCAAGGTCCAATACCTAGGACATGTGGTCAGCGCCGAAGGCGTCGCACCGGATCCGGATAAGGTCACCGTCATCAAGGACTGGCCAGCACCCATCAACCACAAAGAGGTACGTCAATTCCTAGGACTGGTCGGGTACTACCGACGTTTCATCAAAGGCTATACCAAGATAGCCTCCCCCATGCAAGATCTCTTAGTAGGTCAATCCAAAAACGGCAAGATCAGGGGACCCCCGTTCCACTGGGGCCCAGAACAGGACAAGTCCTTCCAAACGCTGAAAGAAGCTTTAACCGGAGAAGAGATCCTGGCTTACCCTGACTACAATCTACCGTTTTTATTGTACACCGATGCAAGCAATGAAGGTTTAGGAGCAGTCCTATCTCAACGTCAGCAGGGCAAAGAGAAGGTGATAGCCTACGCAAGCAGAAAGCTCCGTCCCACCGAGAGGAACCCGGAAAACTACAGCTCCTTCAAGCTGGAGTTCCTGGCCCTGGTCTGGGCGATCACAGAGCGTTTCAAGCATTACCTGGCATCCGCCCCGTTCACAGCTTTCACAGACAACAATCCTCTAACACACTTGGAGACTGCAAAGCTGGGAGCCCTAGAACAGCGTTGGGTAGCAAGACTCGCTAACTACGACTTCACTGTAAAGTACCGGGCAGGTCACAAGAACGGCAATGCTGATGCCCTGTCCCGAATGCCCCACCTTTCTGAAGAGGGAGAAGACATAGATGACCTAGAAGAGATTGAACTACCTGCTTTCCACCGTTCCGGTACAGCAACATGTCATCAGAGAAACCAAACACGTGTAGAGAGGACCGTGAACCCGTTACCTCACCATGACTGGAAGGAGGCTCAAGCCAACGACCCAGATGTCAGCCTGGTAAGGGATCTCATCACTCAAGAACACGCCAATATGGACTCTGATGCCTCACCAAATGCTAAACGCCTGTGGAAGGAGAAAGGAAGGTTGTTCGTCTACCAAGGTAAACTATGCAGAAGATACCTCAATCCAAGAACCCATGAACTCATCTGGAAGATTGTAGTTCCCAAGACTGAAGTCCAAATGATCCTTGAAGCATACCATGATGATGCCGGACACTTTGGATGGAAGAAACTGGAGAGACTCCTGAAGGATCGGTTCTACTGGGTCGGGATGCGAGGCTCCATTGACAAATGGTGTAAAAACTGTGGACCATGTCACCTTCGAAGAAAAGACCATCTAACTCAGAAAGCTCCGTTGCAACCAATTGTTACCACCAAACCTCTTGAAATAGTTGCTCTCGACCATGTGAAGCTTACCCCAAGTCGAACTGGGTACACCCAATAGGGTATAATGGTGTGCACACCGCGTAGGTGGTGAGTGGAGGTGCCAACTAACAGGATTTCTTCAATCCCAGTAAATACAAATATGGATACAAAGTTGCACACTCCTTTAGATGTTTTTGATGCAAGGTTTATTATGAACAGTTAATGGCCACAGATGTCAACGCGTTTCGGCTTTAACCAAAGCCTTGATCACGACAATTGGCTATGAAACAAAACAAATAAAAGTGTATAAATATTTACAAACATATGGTGTCACCTGTGCTGTAGAGAGCACAGGAAAAAGGCAATTTACATATTTACATAGGTCAACGATACTGTTGAGGACAGCAAGAATGTATTACTGTCCCAGAGGATGTTATTAGTACATAGAAGGTAATAGGGGAGCTGAGCAGTTAGTTTAGGGAGTGCCAAAGAGTTGGTCAGTAGCGATTGGAGGAAGGTATAGATAGGTTAGAGAGGAATTAAATATAAATAGGTGTATATAGATATACTTAATTAGACATATTTAGTTAGAGAGATAGGGTCGTAGTATGAAAAAGTATCCGAGTTACCAGGTGTGGGTCATGGAATGTTCTAGGATAAGATTGGAAAGAGGCGTCTTTCCTTGGTGGCGAACGCTCGATTAAGGTGGTTTGCTTTATTTCAATAATTATCTCTCAGTATATCTAAAGTAAGTGGAAGAAAAAAAGAAAGATCATTAGTGGGTTATTTTAACAGAACCAATCCATTTCTCTATTGAGCCCATGAGGATGTAGTGTTTTCAGTGTGTAGATGAAACTAAGGAGATATAATCAAACTATATAATCACATAATACTAATGATTTGTCAGCTTGGAGGGACTAACGCTACATGGTACTTTATTTAGCTCTGGTTGATCTTCTTGCCAGAATAGTGACAGCTATGATATTGCTTTCCATAGGTCCGTGCTGAAAAACGCCTATCCCCATTTGGGAATTATTGAAATAAAGCAAACCACCTTAATCGAGCGTTCGCCACCAAGGAAAGACGCCTCTTTCCAATCTTATCCTAGAACATTCCATGACCCACACCTGGTAACTCGGATACTTTTTCATACTACGACCCTATCTCTCTAACTAAATATGTCTAATTAAGTATATCTATATACACCTATTTATATTTAATTCCTCTCTAACCTATCTATACCTTCCTCCAATCGCTACTGACCAACTCTTTGGCACTCCCTAAACTAACTGCTCAGCTCCCCTATTACCTTCTATGTACTAATAACATCCTCTGGGACAGTAATACATTCTTGCTGTCCTCAACAGTATCGTTGACCTATGTAAATATGTAAATTGCCTTTTTCCTGTGCTCTCTACAGCACAGGTGACACCATATGTTTGTAAATATTTATACACTTTTATTTGTTTTGTTTCATAGCCAATTGTCGTGATCAAGGCTTTGGTTAAAGCCGAAACGCGTTGACATCTGTGGCCATTAACTGTTCATAATAAACCTTGCATCAAAAACATCTAAAGGAGTGTGCAACTTTGTATCCATATTTGTTTGAACTGGGTACACCTACGCTCTCACCATCGTCGATCACTACTCAAGATTCCTGGTAGTCGTTCCAGTTAAAGATTTAACTGCTGAGGTAGCAGCCAAAGCGTTCCAGAGTTACTTCTGTCGCCCTCATGGGTATCCAGACCAAGTCTTAACTGACCAAGGGCCAGCCTTCGAATCAGCTCTGTTCCAAGAATTCTTAGGGCTGTATGGGTGTAAGAAAATCCGCACAACACCTTATCATCCTCAAACGAACGGTTTATGTGAGAAGATGAACCACATAGTCATTGACATGCTCAAGACCTTACCAGTTGAAGAGAGAAATCAATGGCCAGAGAAACTCCCAGATCTCGTGGACATCTACAACCACATACCTGTCAGTTCGACAAATTACACACCTGCTTACTTGATGAGAGCAAGACCAGGTAAACTGCCTATTGATTTACAGATGGGAACCGTTGAACCCACAGAAGATTCTTCTGATGAAGACTGGGTCAGCCAACGCCAAGAAAAGTACAGGAAAGTACAAGAGAGTGTTGAAAGGAACCTTGAAATCAGTAGGACCAAACAAGAGAAAGACTTTAACAAGCACGCCTCAGCTGAACCACTAGCTATAGGTGATGTAGTGCTGAAAAGAAAAAGAAAAACCAACAAATTGGATAACAGTTGGGAATCCGTACCCTACACCGTTATGCCGTCACACTTTGATAACTCAAAAACTTGTGTTATTAGCAAAGACAATGGGAATACTATTGCGACTGTTTCAAGGGATCATTTGAAGAAATGTCCGCCACAGTTAATCCCACAAGCAACCAGTTACCCTACTGTAACTCAAGATGAAGAAACGAAAGAAAATCTAGTCCTTACAGAAATTGGATACTTACCAGCTGATTGGCCACAAATAGGTGATGCATTCCTCATACCAGTTATGCACTTCTACCAGCCTACAGAAGGTCAGCCAAAACCAAATCCAATTCCACAAGTCCAACAAGAAGAAATCCAAGTGCAAGAATTGCAGCCTGTTATCATGGAACCTGAGATTCCTGTAATCGGTCAGCCTGCTAGTCCCACAGTAAGAGCAGCCATTCCTAATCAACTACCTACAGAGGTCAGTCCAGTTGATAGACTCCGCACTTACTATGGTCTTACACAAAGCAAACATAGAGAAGTACCAACCACTTCGTACACTACACAAACAGTTTTGGAAACACCCACACTACGCAGATCCACACGTAGTACATTAGGCCAACCCCCACAAAAACTTGGAGAATGGGTTTAAAAATGTAGTGGAAAATGTAACTTGTAAGTGTTGTAAATATTAACCAGTTTTCAAATCCTGTAAAAAGTAGTGTACAGAAGGGTGGAGGAACTGGGCTATGTCCCAAGTATACTAAGTTGGGGACAGAAAGCGCCTGGTAAGGTATAGAAGGTTAGTACCGGCCTCCCAAGCAGAGACACCCATAGGGAATGTATAAAGTTTACCGTGTATCCCTGGACTTTACCTTTTTTTTTCCCTTTTCACAAACTTTGAACAATTGTCACAGGACTTGTGTGACCACTAACTTTACCTTTTTCCAGCCTGCGGCAGAAGGACTAGTGCCGTACGGACTGCTTTTCACCTTTTTCCACATTTTTCACTCCTTTTCAGTGATTTTTGTGTTTTCTTTAAGACTATGTAAACTGAATGTTATAATATGCTTAGTGTTAAGTTGTAAAAATAACCTTTTTGCTCAGCCGGGAGAACTGAGGTTAACTAAGGGGGAATGTGGCACCCTGGCACCTGTTGGGCACCACAGAAATCCTTAGGTACAAATGGAGTAGTAACAGCACAGCAAAACCACAACACAAACAACACTTAGAACACCTGGTTTCACCCCGAGCCTCTAGGGGGAGCTACCACTGGTCACTTGAGCCAGTTCCCCCTATAAAAAGAGTCTTGGAGGGAGAAACTTCAGAGTGTGGTAGACGCTACAAGAGCTGCCTGCCTGTGTGAAACCTCCACCCTATGAGGAACACACTAGGCCCTGCTAGCCTGTTAGCCAGTGGAGATCCCTGCAACTGGGATAATAGGAAGAAGGAGATCACCTCTCAGGAATACAGAGTTAATCCAACTCTTTCCAAATCATCCGGTTACTGGAACCGAAGCTGTGAGAGTTACCAAGCCATCACAGAGAACCAGCTACATCCAACAGGAGGTTTAGCCACCTGTTCCACCTGATGCACCCATCCACGAGAGCCCAGGGAAGAGTACTGATCCTGCTCAGACCCTTTTACAGTGCCCTCAGTGCTGCTAACCAGGTGAAGCAAGTTCCATTGAACACCCTGCCCGGTCCGGCTGGATTCCATATCCACCCGACCTTAGCACCAGAAGTAGAGAAAGGAAGCCTAACACTGCTTGCTGTGAAACTCCATGAGTGCCAACTTCACTATCCTGGTCCGAGTGTACCTGCCTACCAACCAGTAAAGGTACCTAAAAGAGACTTTGTGTGGTTGTGCATTACTCCAGGATTCAGCGCGCAGCGTCCCGCAGCTGCCTCACAACATCTTGCGCAGCTCCCGGCTCCGGGGATTCCCGCTCATCCTGTGGGGAGCGTTCCATCTCGCTGTGTACCATCCCCCGGAGACCCGAACAGCGCTGGTAAAGTTACCAGAACACCCGCAGGTGGCGTCACGAAGACAAATCACCCTACTGTTCCGCCATTCCCCTATTGATCTGGACCACCGGGCCTACACTACCGCAGGCGCGGTTCCGTGACTGGAGGAGAAACAACGCCCGCTACGTGTACCCCCCGGCTACGGTGAGTCACTCATACTACGTGCAGGTCCTGCCAATACCCGGGAGGAAGACATCGCCAGGGCTCACTGTGGGATCACTGTGAGGGTAAGAAAGTGTGTGTGTCTCTGTCTGTGTCCTCTTAAAATGGAGCAAAAAAGCAGCACAAATGGATGATGCATTTGTAATGCTTTTTTGCAAAAAAAAAAGCATCATGTTTTTGGTGTAGAAACTGCACCAAAAACAAATCAACAAAAAAATGAAGTGCAAATGCTCTGTCTGAATGAGGCCTTAAAGGGAACCTGTCACCAGGTTTTTGCAACCTAATCTGAGAGGCCTTGTTCACACACAATTTGCGTTTTTTTTAGCACTCCTAAAATCACATGCGTTTTGTTAAGAGTGCTAAAAAATGTCCCTTTTGTGTCTGAAAGGAGTTGAATCCTTTTTGGACTTTGTCATTTTTTCTTCAAAAACGCAGGCAAAAACGCTAGCGTTAACGCAGGGTGCATAAATGTGCCATTTAAAAACGTATGCATTTCCCATAGGGCCCCATGTTAAAAAAACGCATGCGGTTTTGGAAACAACCCCTGCGTTTTTTTCCAGCACCCAAAAAACGCTGCATGCAGCGTTTTTTGGACTGGGGGAAAAAAAACGCAAGTGTAGTGAAAAAAACGCAGCTACACACAATTGCACCCTGCATTAACACACCTGCATTTTTTAAAAACTGCAGAAAAACGCAGAGAGTGCCAAAAACGGAGGTGAGTGTAAACAAGGCCAGAGTAGCATAAGATGGAACCCGAGATCCTGATTCCAGCGATGTGTTACTTACTGGGCTGCTCAGTGTAGTTTTGAAAAGTTCACTTTTTAATCATCTGGAGATATTATCATTAGCAGTCTACTTGGCCTGTTGCCAAGTAGTCTGGCATAGTCACAGACTGCTAAATCTGCAGTAGAGAAAACACTTAATTTAGCAAAATGACAGCAAGCAGCTCAGTAAGTGACACATCGCTGGAATCAGTGTCTCTCTCTCTACCTTATACTGCTCTCAAGTGGGATGGCTAATGGCCACTTTACTCGTCCCGATATCGGCGTACAACTTCAATAAAAAGTCACGTGGTTCGTGCGTTGGCCCCGATATCGTTCGTGCGTTGCATGGTGTAAAAGTCCAATTCGATGCAAGAACGATGCCAAAACGATATCGGGGAAGAAATGAGCCTGCTCTCCAACGGCCCGATATTGGGTGGACGATGTGGCCGGATTGGGCTGTGTGAAAGCCCAACAACAATTTGGAGTACAACTTCCCCTATTCTCTTCCATGTTAAATGGTCGTTCCTGGGTCGCCTGTACAAGGGGGCGTACACATCGCTGTTGCGCTGCCTGCCGATATCGCGCTGTGTAACATCTTCTATGTGATCTTGGAATTCTGCCCAAAAAATGCGCGCTCCCGCGCCGTTGTATCCAACATCGAACCGATGTTGGGACGTGTAAAGTGGCCATAAAACCTAGTGACAAGTTCCCTTTAAGGTTAGACCCATTCTACTGACACCATGTAGACTTTTTGCAGCTCTACAAATCATATTGCTCCAGGATGAGTTAAGGGCACATGACGTTTATTCATAAAAAAGAAATCATGGGAAAGGTGTTTCAGCACATTTAGGTCCTGTGCACACAGTGCATTTTTATTGTGTTTTTTGGTGCAATTTTTATTACAGTTTTGTTACAAAACTGCATGCAAATCCTTATAGCAGCAAAGTCAATGAGAATTCTTCATTTATTTGCATGCGTTGCTTTATTTTTCCCTTACAGATTTGATGCAGAAATAAATCTACAACATAGCAATTCTTGCAGAGTTTTTTTCATCCTAAATGTATGAAAAATGCATGCCATAACGTTGCGTTTTTGTTGTGTTTTCCCACCGGGAGATACAAATTTGGTGCAGGAGTTTCAGAAAATAGTCAACGTGCTCATACATCGTTATCATTCATTCAAATTCATGTATTAAGCTTTATAATTGCAATGAGATTGTAATAAATGCGGAGAGACATTGGGTGTCATCACGGATTAAAATTTATTTAAGGAAAATACAGTAGATGTGCCAACGATAACAGATCAAACACTAACAAGATGAGATGGATTGAACCTGGTTGGTTTTTACTCGCATTCGTTTGTATACATTACATATATACATTCTGACTACAACTACTATATCTTCCACATGGCTGATTTGCCAAAATTTTCCAAAGGCATGAAAAAAAATGTGCAAATACTGTTAAAGTCTTTCATCACTCTCCATTTGTCTGTAACAATAATGATTCACATTTTTCCTTCTGGTCCAATTCTACAATATTAACATTACATACCATTATGGCTGCATACTTTGTAGTCAGCTCTTCTCATGTCACCACACGTTCTATTAGTCCTTTAATGTATGCTTCCTATTTATCAACATACAAAAACAGAATTAGCACTGATGAAAACATCACTAAGAAAAAGGAAATAACCCTAAATGTTTTTATCGCTCCATTTAGCCAAAAAATGCAGTCTTCGCCTCAGCCTCATTCACGACAGACATTATCTGTGCCCTATACACACAAAATTATCCTGGTCCTTCTTTAAAAATCGATTTAGGAAGGAAAACAAGCAAGTCACAGTGTCGGATGAGCTCGATTTACTTTCATGATGACATAATACTCTGATATTGTTGAAATTGCACATTGTATAACATTATATAGAAGGGTACAATAGGTCATGTGAGAAGTGCCCTAACACTATAGCCAACAGTTAATATAGATTAGGCAGGTGATACTTCATTTAACAATTAGGAAGACAAATCCACACAGATAGGGCAGTACTGTAAGGAACAAGGTAAGGTGGTGCTCACCTGTAAGGGTTGTGTAAGGACACAACACCTGTAGAAGTCTGATTTGCCGTAACTGCAGCCCCGTAGCTGGAGGACAGTATTGTCCAGAGAACAATTTGGGAAATGAAGATTGTCATGATGTGCAGGCTCTGGTCACATAATTCTGGAGAGTATAAGTAAGGTTTTCAGTCACACTAACGCGTTTCAGTGCCTTTCCCAAGGACAAAAATGTTAAAATTGAGAATGGTGCCTGTCAAGTGATGAAACCCATTGATGTGAATAAAACCTTGTTTATGCTCTCCAGGTCTCTCAGCAATTAAGTGGCCAGAACCTTCACATCATGATAATCTCCATCCTGCCAAACCATTTAACTATTAGCGTAGACCCACCTCTTTCGACAAATCTGCAACTTGCAGTAACCCTCAGTCACTGTACTGCTGCACAACTAGCTCTACCCTCTCAAACTGTATCCTCACCCATCCCTTGTAGACTGTAAGCCCTCGTGGGCAGGGTCCTCTCTTCTCTTACTGTACCCTCACCCATCCTTTGTATATTGTGAGCCCTCGTGGGCAGGGTTCTCTCTCTCCTACTGTAACCTCACCCACCCCTTGTATATTGTGATCCCTCGTGGGCAGGGTCCTATTTTCTCCTAGTGTATCCTCATCCATACCTATAGACTGTGAGCCCTCATGGCCAGGGTCCTCCCTCCTCCTAGTGTATCCTCACCCATCCCTTGTATATTGTGAGCCCTCGTGGGCAGGTTTCTCTCCTCTCCTAGTGTATCCTCACCCATCCCTTGTATATTGTTATATTGTGAGCCCTCGTGGGCAGGGTCCTCTCCTCTCCTAGTGTATCCTCACCCATACCTTATAGACTGTGAGCCCTCATGGCCAGGGTACTCTCCTCTTCTAGTGTATCCTCTTCCATCCCTTGTAGACTATGAGCCTTCACAGGAGAAGTCCTCTTTCCTCCTGTCTGTGCCTTGTTTTGTTCATGAATATTGTACTTGTCTTTTTTGTGCACACTTTTCACTTTCAAAGCACCATGGAATAAATACCGCCATTATAATAAATAGTAATAATAGTTTCCCTCTGTGCCGCAATGCTCCTTCTTAGGACTAGGTGTCCAAGGCATGTATATACATTATACAGTAATTAAAATGTCACTAAAATGTATTATAAAAAAAATACCAAAATATGTATAAAGTATATCTAAGTTGTTAACCAATCACTCTGGTGTTCTTCCTTTTCCACCCACACAGAATGATTGACAGCCCTGCCCTTGTACAAAGTTATATAATAGAAGATGGCACTCAATGTGTGAGGGCATGGAAATCAGGACCCAGTCACTTAGCATAGGTTGCTAGCGGCCATGACAAAGAAGTATTGCACCCCTAAACTAATGATCATGGCTTCTGAGTCCGGCTTAAAACAAATGTCAACCCTTCAGTGCCACATTTAGAAAATATTAATGCTCACTGCACTACAAAGAGTAATACTATCCACTTTTGTGCAACGTCCTGTAAAAAAAAAAAAAGCTTATAGTTACCTAATCCAAATGATCATTCTTTTCTCCCTTGCATATATAGCAAGCCAGCATAGATGTCATTATAGAGAGACATCATTGCTCCACTGGCATCATGTCAGTCATAGGCCTACAGCAGCCTACTTCCAAAAAGAGAGAATTGGAAACAAAAAGCTATTGCGACAAAAAACAACAGTACACTGCAGTAAAAATATTAAAATGCAAGTGCAGTATAAAAATGGTCAGGTTTGTCGCAATAGCTTTTTGTTTCCAATTATGCTGGCGGTGTGAACAGGTTCCTACAGACCTGTTCTCTGTGTGCAGGACTCATCTGTGTTATAATTAATTGCCTCTTGCCATGCAAGAGATGGAGTTCCCGCCCCTCTCTGGGCCCTGCACACATAGAGCCCCGTCGCCTTCATTCCACTTCAGACACCGGTCATGCTGGCTCCTGTTTACTGGTAAGTATTCACACCAGTCAGGTTTTTAATACAACAGTTAGGACCGCGTCAGAGATGGGTATACTTTGAAGTTAGTGACGTGGCTTAAAATAACTTTTTCTGCGCAAAAAAACGGATTAACTAAGTACCCTGTATTTGTTATACCATTTTTATACTGCACTTGCATTTTAATATTTTTACTGCAGTGTACTGTTGTTTTCTGTCGCAATAGCTTTTTGTTTCCAATTATGCTGGCGGTGTGAACAGGTTCCTACAGACCTGTTCTCTGTGTGCAGGACTCATCTGTGTTATAACAAAAAGAGAGAATGGTTGGGGAGAGAACTTGGTGTTCACTGCTGTACCCCAGGGTCCAACTTTATTCTTTAAGAAAAAGACACCTTGGTTGACAGTTTTTATTAGAGCTGCATTACCAGAATCTTCTAACCATACTTTCATTAATATAGAGCAGTTAACTTCAAAACAAAGCCACCAAACAATGGACATATTACTTGTCTAAGGGCCCTTTCACATCAGCGTTTTTCATAATTCGCGGCAGATGCGGTGAAAAAACCGCATCTGCCGCGTTTGCCGCATAACGGTTCCACTTGCGGCACAGTTGCGGTTTTTTCAATGTAAAGTATAGGCGTACTTGCGGCAGGTGCGGCAAGTGCGGTTTTGCACTTGCGGCAGGTGCGGCCGCGAAAAAAACCGCGGCTTACTGCGGTTTTTTTCGCGGCCGCACCTGCCGCAAGTGCAAAACCGCACTTGCCGCACCTGCCGCAAGTACGCCTATACTTTACATTGAAAAAACCGCAACTGTGCCGCAAGTGGAACCGTTATGCGGCAAACGCGGCAGATGCGGTTTTTTCACCGCATCTGCCGCGAATTATGAAAAACGCTGATGTGAAAGGGCCCTAAGGGCCCTTTCACATCAGCATTTTTTGAAATTTGCGGCAGATGCGGTGAAAAAAACCGCATCTGCCGCAATTACCGCATACCGGCTGCACTTGCGGCGCAGTTGCGGTAAAACCCATGCAAAGTATAGGCGTACTTGCGGCAGGTGCGGCAAGTGCGGTTTTGCACTTGCGGCAGGTGCGGTCGCGAAAAAAAACCGCGGTCAGCCGCGGTTTTTTTTGCGGCCGTACCTGCCGCAAGTGCAAAGCCGCACTTGCCGCACCTGCCGCAAGTCCCCCCTATACTTTCTATGGGGATTACCGCAACCGCGCCGCAAGTGCAGAGGTTATGCGGCAATCGCGGCAGATGCGGTTTTTTCACCGCATCTGCCGCGATTTCAAATAAACGCTGATGTGAAAGGGCCCTAAGGCTGCTTTCACATTACGATTTTGTGAAATCCGACGCTATCCGATATAAATCGGACAGCATCGGATCCGAATTTGCCCCCATGTAATCCTATGAGGATCGGACCGATTCGGATGTGCACTAAATGGCATCCGAGTTGCGTCCGATCCGATTTTTTCCGATTTCTTTCCGGTGCAAAAATCGGAGACTGCTCCAATTTTTGCATCCGAATCAAAAACCTGATAGAATCGGATCTGACAAATCGGATGGCAATTTGGCCAAATCTGATCCAATCCCTGGTTTTTAACATGGGGCCCTATGGAGCAGGGTCCGAGGAAATATCTGATTTCTCCTTGGACCCGATTTTAGTGTACTGAGCATGCTGAGTACACTAAAACTGCTCCTAACCATCTAATTTTACTTCCACAATATATATATATAAATTGCGGAAGTAAAATTAAGTGAAGCAGGGGTTAAAAATAAAGAATATGTACAGTTGTGGCCAAAAATATTTCACACAAAACTCCAAAAATGGGCCAGACAAAAGTATTGGCACCCTCAGCCTGATACTTGGTTGCACAACATTTAGCCAAAATAACTGCGATCAACCGCTTCCGGTAACCATCAATGAGTTTCTTACAATGCTCTGCTGGAATTTTAGACCATTCTTCTTTGGCAAACTGCTCCAGGTCCCTGATATTTGAAGGGTGCCTTCTCCAAACTGCCATTTTTAGATCTCTTCACGGGTGTTCTATGGGATTCAGGTCTGGGGAGAAGCGGGGAGTACCGGGGGAGAACAAGAAAACACAGGGGAGAAGAGGGGAGAAGCAGGAGTACTGGGGGAGAGCAGGGGAGAACCGGGGAGAACAGGGGACAGACAGGTGACAGGAGGCAGAGAGAAGCAGATGACAGGTGGAGCCGGTCAAACTGATCCTGCAAAGTGTCGGAATCGGATGCTTATTTGGCATCAGTTTGCAGGGATCAGTTTGGATCCGATGCTGTCCGATTTATATCGGACAGCGTCGGATTTCACAAAATCATTATGTGAAAGCAGCCTTAAAAGAAGCGTCATGAGATGGAACAGGTGCAGTAATGTCCTTCCTTAACATTGCTGTGAACTAGGTACATTTTCTAAAGATTTGTGGCCCTTTTTCAGGTATATTTCATGCACCTGAAAAAAGGAATCATCTGCACATTACCTTAGGGCTACAAGAAGAGCTTTAATATTTTACTTTAGACATATTGTGCTCCTAAGACTTTTTCAGCCAGTATAACCACCCCTGTGGTCCCTCTCATGCTATTCCATTGAAGGGCTCAATGGATTTATCTAGAAGTAAGCAGCATTTTAAAAAGCTTTTTTTTCATTAGCAGATTAATATTCAGGATGATTTTTTTTGCTATTGGTATCTATTTTTTAACATGCTATTCTATGGGTGATGGATGGTTGATGGAGAGTAAACAGATCTCATTGTGTTTATTGCGTTGATAAAAAAAACTTTAATGGAACCTGTCAGACAATTCATGCTGCCCAAACTGTGAGCAGCATGATGATTTGTAGTCTGGCTGTACGATTGCAGTCAGGTACATTATTCTTTGATGCTCCATTGTTTCACCGAAAATATAATAGTAAGATCCAGCTGGGGGCTATAGACAGAAATGAGAATAGTCCACTCCTGCCCCAATTTACAGAACTGCTGCTAGGTAAGTGTCCACCGCATATGTACATAGGCCGAGAGCTGTCAATCAATCGGTGGCAGCTCAGGAATGTCTGGTCTCTTGCTATTCTCTCCTGCCAGATCTTTAAAGTATCCAGCATTCCAGAGAGTCATATCCCTGGTTGCAATTCTGTAGCCAGCCGGTGATTTATACCAGAGGTCCCCAACTCCAGTCCTCAAGGCACACCAACAGTGCAGGTTTTCAGGATTTCCTTATTATTGCACAGGTGATAATTGAATCACCTGCACTGGGAATGATTCCAATTTCTAAGGCTGGCTTCAGACTGCATGTCTGATCCGATCCGTAGCTGTCCGCTTGAGGCAGACAGCCGCGGACCGGATCAGCACACAGGACGTGGGGCTATTATGCCCTCCGATCCTGTGTGCAGCCCCACGCAGCTGAACCAGCTGACAGGTCAGGACCGCGGCGCCCGCGGTCCTCACCTATTAGCAGCGGGAACTGCGTGTGGCTGCACACAGGATCGGAGGGCATAATAGCCCCACGTCCTGTGTGCTGATCCGGTCTGCGGCTGTCTGCCTCAAGCAGACAGCTACGGATCGGATCAGACACGCAGTCTGAAGCCGGCCTTAGGAAATCCTGAAAACCTGCACTGTTGGTGTGCCTTGAGGACTGGAGTTGGGAACCTCTGATTTATACTACTCAAGGATTGGGCAGCATGAATCGCCTGACAGGTTCCCTCAAGACAACGCCTATATGTAACTTCAACATTTTTATAAATAAGCCAAACTTGATAACAATTTTACTTTCTTGAAGTCTAGCAATCTCTATGTCCTTGACATAATTGTAATCTACTTTTAAGCTTTAACACTATTCTGTCTCCATATACGGTTGTATAACCCCCAGGGGTGGACCATACAGCAACTATGGTCCTCATAGAGATAGAGAAGAAGACTAGCACTGACTGTTCCAATTCCCTTTGCTATTGGATGATGATAAAATCTACAGGACTCATGAAACAGGCAATATAATGGGGAACAGGCAATGAAAAGGGAAGTAAACATCCATATCTTTGATTCTGGATTGTAAAACCCAGCGCTATAATAGAGGGCTCAATGTGCTTAAGCTATCTTCTCTATTTTGTGCAGCACTTGTGATGCTCAGTGAAGTCTTAGCTTTTTAGAAATAATTACATATCTGTGTGTGGATGGATATATTCATATCTTCTCTAGACCTGAGTTGAGCAGCTCATGCGTGGAAACTTGAAGCATCTGAATTTTTGTAGCTCTGCTAAGCGTGGGCTAAAATTCCTAAAAAGCGATGTGAAAGACTGACTTTAAGTTATATGAGGCATTTGGTTAAACTTATTGCTGTTAAATGTAGTGAAACCAGTTATGAAGTTAAAGGAGCAGATATTTTTTCACTTATGTGAAATGACTTTAGTTATATAAAACCTCAGTTATGAATTTGCAGGGTAGTGTGTACTAATACATATAAAAGGAACCATGGAGCTGCATGCACTGCCGCACAGGCTCCACGCCCTTCCACACAGGCTCCATGCCCTTCCACACAGGCTCTATGCACTGCCACACAGGCTCCATGCACTGCCACACAGGCTGTATGCATTGCCACACAGGCTTCATGCACTGCCACATAGGCTCCATGCCCTCCCATACAGGCTCCATGTGTGGCGCCCCACCGGGTAAAGCACCACCAGAGGCACTGCACTTCTGTGGTTAGGAAGTGTAGTGCCCCTGTTCTCAGGTGTCGAGATGGTATGGTTGAGCCCACAACACACCCACACGCAGTGACAGGCCCCTGGGACCAATGGGTGGACCCCCTAGGCCACTAAAGGGGGTCAGGACAGTGTTAGACAGGGGAGTCAGTAGTAGGAGATCAGAGAAGTAACATCGACTGACAAGGAGTGGTAGTTGGGAGTGTAGAGGCAGTGTGGTGCCGACTCCAGTGGGCTGAAGCTACACCACCATGCTCACCCGTGGGAGGGAGAGAACTGACCGGTAGAGACAGAGAAGAATCCTTGGGGTGCGAAGAAGTTAGGAAACACCCGTATGCCTGAATCTGATGAGACAGAGGGGTTGGTGGATAAGACAGGGAACCGGCCCTACAGACGGTGAGGAAGCTGCCTGCCCGACCCATAAACCCGTAGGCCCCAGACTAATGATGGGAGCTGTGGCCGAACACACGACACATCTTGGGGAAGGTGGACGAACTAGGGAGCAGTCCTCGGGAGAGTGACCTAATGGCGCCCGGGACATACAAGCACCCGTGACCACCGGTACTTGAGCTCTGTGCTGCGGAGAGCGTTTAGAGCCTGGGGAGCAGAGTGATGATATGCTCGCCTCAGAGGAGATCTACCCCTTATAGCGCTGAGAGAAGAGACCCACCAGAGACTGAGACACCGAGAAAGGAGAGTAGGGGCACCAACCATGGCTTGACTGTACTGACCCAACCCTGGAGAAAGAGCAGTACTGGAGACTGGCGGTAGCATACCCAGCGGCCATGTTTAACACCTGAGTAAAAGTAATGGAACTGCAGCTGTGGTGTGAGAGACTTTTATTTGCGGCGACCATCGGCCGCAGAGGCCACCTGTAACACTGAGAGTACTGTGAACTGAGCGACCAACTGCCATCTGAATTAACACCTTAAAAATCATTGTACATAGTAGCTAGTATGTGTAGATAATGGTTATTTAAGGCTAGGTACGTACCAGAGTGCTGTAGTACTGTATAAATGTAAAATAGTATGTAAATAGTTAACGCGCCATGGACAGTGTACAGAAGGGCAAAGAACTTTAATCAGAACTTATTTTTGAGCCCCGACAACGGATGCTGCTCAGTGAACCGTGACTTTTATTTTGTTGAGCGCTTTTATTTTCTTTTGAAGCACTAAACGGACATATTATTTTTATAATGGACTCTATACCTTGTTTGCAACTTTCAAGAATTCGTGCCTCCTGAAAGGGAAGAAAAGTACTGCTTGATGTTAATGTTATTGTTGATATGCATATCTATAAAAAACTAAATTTTGTGTGTGTCTGAGGTACTGGGTCGCTCGGAGACGAGCTTATTCTGCCAAAGGGAAATGTGGCGCCCCACAGGGTAAACCGCCACCAGAGGTACTGCACTTCTGCGGTTAGGAAGTGTAGTGCCCCTGTTCTTCAGGTGTCGGGATGGTATGGTTGAGCCCACAACACACACACACGCACAGTGTCTGGCCCCTGGGACAATGGGTGGACCATGAGGGAGGACCCAGGACACAAAAGAGGGACAGGACAGTGTTAGACAGTGGACTCAGTAGTAGGAGACTGGAGGAGTAACATCGACTGACGAGGAGTACCAGTCGGGAGTGCAGAGATGGTGTGGTGCCAACTCCCGTTGGCTGAAGCTACACCACCATGCTTGCCCGCGGGACAGAGAGAACTGACCAGTAGAGATGGAGAAAAACCCTGTGGAGAAGTCAGCGAACACCTGTATGCACAAGTCTGGCGAGACAGAGGGGTTGGTGGACGAGATAGGGACCCGGCCCTGCAGACGGTGCAGAAACTGGATGCCCGAGCTGTAAACCCAGAGGCCCCAGACTTCTAACGGGAGTTGTAACCAAACACCCAATACATCTTGGGGAAGGTGGCCGAACAAGGGAGCAGTCCTCGGGAGAGTGACCTAATGGTGCCCGGGACATACAAGCACCTGTGGCCACCAGTACTTGAGCTATGTGCTGCAGAGAGCATTAAGAGCCTGGGGAGCAGTGTGATGATACGCTCGCCTCAGAGGATAACTACGCCTTATAGCGCTGAGAGAAGAGACCCACCAGAGACAGACACTGAGAAAGGAGAGAAAGGCACCAACCGTTGCTTGACTGTACTGACCCAAACCTAGAGAAAGAGCAGTACCGAAGACTGGCAGGTGCATACCCAGCGGCCATGTTTAACACCTGAGTAAAAGTAACTGTGGAGTGAGAGACTTTTACTTGCGGTGACTATCGGCCGCAGAGGCCGCCCGTAACACCAAGAGTACTGTGAACTGAGCGACCAACTGCCAAGGTATGAGCTGGGGAATATCACTCCACTGCCCTGGGGAATGCGCTCTGCCTGCGGGGAGTGGAATTATCTAGGCTGCCGGTCACCATCCCAGAGGTTCTGAAGCAACGGTGGCCGCCCTGGCCGCATACCACAGTTGGCAACACGAATACCCCTTTTATCCCCTCATACTTTCCCTAAGATCACCTCCATTTATTTAAATGACACCCAAGGTCATGGGACGGGCCACGGCCCCCATCTGTCCAAGAACCAAAGAAGAGGTGAAGAAGAACAATGAGTAACCGCCCGATTCCCGAGTCTTCCCCAGCCCTGGAGTGGGTGTCACATGCACTGCCACAAAGGCTCCATGCACTGCTACACAGTCTCCATGCACTGCTACACAGACTCCATGCCCTGCCACACAGGCTCCATTCACTGCTATACAGGCCCTTCCACACAGGCTCCATGCACTGCCACACAAGCTCCATGTGTCTCACCCCTGGCGGGGACCATGGGGTACTTGGAACCGGGCCCTCTCGTCATTGTCTGGGGCTGCGGGATGTCACGGTGGCATGACTCGGTCTGTGATCTCCTCGACGGACGAGCAGTTAAAAAGAGGAGTTTGAAAAATGGAGTAGAGTAAAATAAAACAAACAAAAGAGTGTTGTGACGCCACTCGTGGAATGCAGCCGGTATATCCGCTGCTGCAGTCGTAACTTTTGGGGATGATGGGAGTTGCAGCGTAGATGCTTCAGCTCTCCACTGGAAGAGCGGGTCCCCAGGGCAATCGTATAGTCTATAGATATGCAGGACTTGTTGGGGGTGCAGGGTTTAGTGTACGAAGGAACTGACAGACACAGGGGTAACAGTCTCCTTTACCTTTACTTATGTAAGTATTTGGTTCATCCAGGGCACAATTCACAAGCGGTGTTAGGAATCCGGAGACTGGAAGCAAGTTGTGGCTTTCCACACCTGGCAAGTTCTGAGGCCTTTCTACTGCGCTATTCTCTCTGAGCCCTGGCTGTTTGAAGCTGTGCTAAGACTCTCTCCTCACTTGTCTGTCTTGGCCGTGTGAAAGGGCTTCAGCCCTTTTCGTGTTACTTCTCCCTTCACTGCATCTCCTGAGCTCTGTGGTGCGGCTGTGTCTCCTGGCCTTTCTATTGGGCAAGCAACTTGGAATCACCCGCCCTCCGTGTGTTGGTGTGTTGGTTGCTGGGCATAAAGTCCCTGGCGACCTCGAACTCCAGTTTCCGTACTATGTTAGGTGCTGAGGCGAACTGGCACTGGTCCACTCCTCACACCTTCTCTCCACTTCCCTCAGGCCCTCACCTACTGGTCCCTCACACTGGCTAGTCAGTATCCACAGACGGGCCTAGCACAGCACCCAACCATAGGATGTCTTCTACAGTTCTCCTAGGAACTGAACTGCCTGACCTCATCCCCAGACCAGAATTTATAGGGGACCTGCCCTGAACTCGGGTGTAGAGCTCCCCTTCTGGCCTGGAGTTGAGAAGGTGTGCGCCTGTGTTTTACCTGAGGTGGGTGCTTTCCCTTATTTCCAAGCTTAGTATTGTGGCAACTGGACCCTGGGGCACCACACTCACCCTTGGTTAAATTCAGTACTCCTGGACTGAGGAAACACTTTTTGGTACATAAAAACATAACATTGAATTACGGTAATTAATAAACTGAGTCTCAAAAGGAAAAGTACAAAAACCAAGAAAAATTGAAGAAAAAGCAGTCACTTTGGTGATTAGTCTTTCCACCACTGGCTGATAAATAAGTATATTTACAAGAAATCTTTGCCACAACCAGTTCCGTGGCTAATTGTCCATAGTTTACATTTAATAAAAACTCCAAGGAAGCTCAATAGTTCATACAGTAAAGTCTCTGTAGGCACGGCACGCTTAGTGGTTGCATTGTTGCTTGGAAACCATATTTACATAGTGCATAAAAGAAAATATTTACATTGTAAGTCTTATCCCACTTCCTGGGCTAATTATCCCTGTAACGAGCTGGAGTCTAACCTAAGTTGCTACTTGTAGACCTATCCAGTACAGGGATACTACTACCTGATGGTTCTACGCAGCACTGGTGTTTCAGTTTGGCTATCTGTATGGGTAGTGTCTGCTACTGGTGGAGTGTGTGCACTACTTGCCGAGGCTAGTGGTTCTGGCATGGCAGTAGGTTGACTCTGTGATTCCCATGATGAAGCCTCAATAAAGCCCACTTCTGAGTATCCTAAGGCCCTGGAGGAGCGTGTCACATGCCCTGCTACACAGGCTCTATGCACTGCTACACAGACTCTATGCTATGCCACACAGGCTCCATGAACTGCTACAAAGACTCCATGCACTACCACAAAGACTTCATGACCTGTTACACAGACTCCATGCACAGGTACACAGGTTCAATACACTGCCACAAAGACTCCATGCACTGCTATACAGACTCCATGCACTGCCACACAGGCTCCATGACCTGCCACAGAGACTCCGTGCACTGCTACTCAGACTCCATGCCCTGCCACACAGGCTACACGCCCTTCCACATAGACTCAATGCACCACTACGCAGACTCCATGCACTGCCCCACAGGCCCCATGCACTGCTACACAGCAGGGCTGCCACTAGGAATTTCAGGGCCCCTGACTACCAACATTTTGGGGCCCCCCTGAGACTCCGTCCAGCCTCCACCCCCTGAGACTCCGTCCAGCCTCCACCCATGCTCCGCCTCCACCCTAGATCCGCCTCCACCCAAACATACATTACATATACAAGGAAAAATTGGAACAGCACCAAAAATTACCTCAATTTATGTGCAAAGCTTTCCCAACTAGCAATCCAGATGGTTCCTTACAAAAGAGTAAAAAAAAAAGAAAAACAGCACAAAAAAATAGAAAAAAGTGGACTTTATTGCCCAATATTTTGTGCTGTTTTTCCTTTTTTTACACTCTCTCTATTATATATTACACACACAAACACTTGAGACTGTTGTGGACTGAATACACAATAGCTATATCAGTCACGGTTCTGACGATTCTTGGTGCCAGCACCAATCTGTCCACGGTGTTTCTGGAGAGCTGCAGCTTGCAGATCGCTTCAGGGTGCCCCCTTCCTGATCACCAGCGCTCCGGCATTAAGCCTGCTGAGTGCTCAAACAACCCGGTGCACACTTCCAGTTAGCGGTTCATCACTTCTGGTTAGCGTTATAGAAATGAAGTTGCAAAATCGTAGGATCAGCGGTGTTTATTCACTCTTCGTGTGGTCTTACATGGTGCGGGTGGGAGGATAGGGGGTTCTCAAAGGCGATGGCCATTTCACACCGCAAGTGGTGCTTCAACAGGCATATAGTCCACCATATGCCTGTTGACTACATGCCTGTTGAATAAACACCGCTGATCCTGTGTTGCAACTTCTTTTCTATAACGCTAAACACAATTACTGTATATACAATAGAGAATACAGAATAGAGACAGCTGCTACCTGTATACACAATAGAGATGGCTGCGGACCGTATACACAATGGAGACTGCTGCTGGCTATACATACAATAGAGAATACACAATAGAAACTGCTGCTGGCCATACAAAATAGAGAATACACAATAGAGACTACTGCTGGCCATACGCAATGGAGATGGCTGCGAGCCATATAGACAACATCCCAACAGCTTCCCTCCATTCAGACAGCCTCCCTCCATCCTGATAATCTCCCTCCATCCTTCCTCCATCCCAACAGCCTCACTTCATCCTTCCTCCATCCGACAGCCTCCCTCCATCCCAATAGCCTCCCTCCATCCCGACAGCCTCCCTCCATCCTGATGGCCTCCCTCCATCCCAACAGCCTCCCTCCATCCTGATGGCCTCCCTCCATCCTTCCTCCATCCTGACAGCCTCCTTCCATCCTTCCTCCATCCCGACAGCCTCACTTCATCCTTCCTCCACCCTGACAGCCTCCCTCCATCCTTCCTCCATCATGATAGCCTCCTCCATCCTTACTCCATCCCAACAATGTCCCTCCATCCTGACAGCCTCCCTCCATACTTCCTCCATCCCAACAGCGTTCCTCCATCCCGACAGCCTCCCTCTATCCCAATAGCCTATTCCATCCTGACAGCCTCCCTCCATCCTTCCTCCATACTGACAGCCTCCCTCCATCCTGACTGCATCCCTCCATCCTTCCTCTGTCCTGACAGCCTCCCTATATCCCAACAGCCTCCCTCCCTATATATGACCACCTATTCTGTATTCATTGCCCGACAACCTCCCTCTATCCCAATAGCCTATTCCATCCTGACAGCCTACCTCCATCCTTCCTCCATACTGACAGCCTCCCTCCATCCTGACTGCATCCCTTCATCCTTCCTCTATCCTGACAGCCTCCCTATATCCCAACAGCCTCCCTCCCTATATATGACCACCTATTCTGTATTCATTGCCCCATCCCTCCCCCGAACCTCTCATATCTTACCATTGGGGGAGCTGTGGATGTGGAGCGGGGTGCCGGAGCACATCTGCAGGACTGGAGGGAGCTTCCTGCGGGGGAGTAGCTGCGGGCCTGCGGCAAGCGCAGCTAGCGGTGGGCGCCGCCATGTTCTTTGTGGCCGGCTGCAGTCACTAACTGTACAGCTTAGAACCAGTCCAAAAACTGCAGCCTGCATGATTTTTCACGCAGGCTGCAGAGCCGGATGCGGTAACCGGATTTCATGTAATGCAATCCGGTTTTTATAATGGACTCCTATGAGGAGCGTTTCCTGTTCTGGTTTTGAGCTTTTTAAAAGCTCAAAACTGGATCAGGATTTTAAATTATAACCGCATATGTGACCCTAGCCATAATGGGTACAATCAGTGAGCTCTCTCAAGACCTTTGTAAGCTTATTGTTGCAAAACACACTAATGACAATGGTTACAGAAGATTATCTAAACTACTGGACGTTCCAGTGAGCACTATGGAGCCCTAATTTGGAAGAAGAAAGAGTTTATTTTACCATAAACCAGTCATGGCCGGGGTGATCCCCAGTAGATTTCAGTAGGAGTGAAAAGAACTATCAGTAGAATTGTCCAAGTGCTAAGTACCAACTGTGAAAAGCTACAGAAAAGCTTGGAACTAGCATGTATAAATGTTTCAAAGAAAACAATAAGTTATGCACTCAAGCTCCATAGCCTGTTTGCACACTCCTGTGTGCACACTCACCATGCAAGACTCTTTTGCTGAACAAAAAGCCACTAAATAGGAAAAACACACAATGAGGTGAGTTCTGACACATGGAAAAATTTAAATTAGAAAGCGATAGGTACTGTTCCAAAATGGGTACACCTTGATGGGGTGGCATGGCTTCTTACCTTTTTGTAAAAATGTATTTACTAAGTAGCCTGTTATTTATTAGCATTTGCTTTTTACTTATTTATGGTAGGGTATTTTTTCAAAGTCTTGTGTTAGGTTTCATTATCATTATTATTATTTATTTATATAGCACCATTAATTCCTTGGTGCTGTGCATGAGAAGGGGTTACATTCAAAATACAGGTGTAGGATACAGTGAACAAATTAACAATGAGAGACTGGTACAGAAGGAAGAGGATTCTGCTCTCATGGGCTTACATTCTATAGGATGATGGGGAGGAGAAAGTAGATCAGGGGTTACAGCAGCTCCGGTGGTGGTGACACGGCAACTCTGGTAGTAATGAGTAGAGATGAGCGAACTTTGCTCGAATATGTTCGCCAATTTAAAATTCAGCAAGAACATGGCTGATTTGGTTCAATGATCGGAAACCCGAACACTTCCCCCCAAAATCAGCAAAGTCTTGCTAAGTTTGGGAAAAAGTTACAAATTTAAAATGGCCCTAAAACTTTACCTGTTTATTTGGGGCCAAAAAGCATTATACTGTATACTAGATGTGGGCTCAATGCTATCATGTCGGGAGGGTGACGACATCAAGATGGGGGCATGCTTTTCCATGAGAGACGCCAAAACTGGCTGTTACCCCGCTCTTCAGCTGCCCTCGTGGTGGTAGCAGACTGGGTAATAAAGAGGTTGATGTCAGATTTTTTTTGGCAGCTGACATCAAGCCCTATTGCTAATAACAGCCATCAGTATGATATTTGTCCATTAGCAATACTTTCAGTAAGGAGAAAAAAAAAACCACACACACAGAAATCCTTTATTGCATCCAAATAAGCAGAGACACCTCGTTATCTACTTTATTAGTTTCCATCAATTTCCCCTCCAACAGAATATTATAATTACTGTAATCTTGCAGTGGAAGTGATGAGGTGGTGTGAGGCATCACATCACTGCCATCTTTGTATACCCAAGTGTCCTAAGATGGCAGCCATGTGAGTAAGTGAGCATGTGCTCTCTCTAACCACTGTGAGCTTTCTCTGCCCCCCTGTGCGCTCTCTCTGCCACCCTTGTGCATTCTCTCTGCCCTGTGTGCTCTCTCTGACCCCCTGTGCTCTCTCTTTCTGCCCCCTCTGTGTGCTCTCTCTGCCCCCCTGTGCACTCTCTCTGCCCCCCTGCAATCGCTCTGCCCCCATGTACACCACACTCTCTGCCTCCCAGTGCATTTTTCTGCCCTCTTGTGCACTCTCTCTGCCTCCTTGTGAATTATCTTTGCTCCTCTGTGCCCTCTATCTATTTGCCTCCCTGTGCAATCTCTCTTCCATCCTGCACTCTCTCTGCCCCCCTGTGCACTCTCTCTGCCCTCATGCACTTTCTATGCCCCCTGTGCAGTCTCTCTGCTTCCCTGTACATTGTCTCTGTCCCCCGTGCGCTCTCTCTGCTACCTTTGTGCATTCTCTCTGCCACCTGGGTGCTCTCTCTGTCCCATGTGCTCTCTCCATCTGCCTCCCCTCTGCACTCTCTCTGCCCTTGCACTCTCTCTGTCCCCCTGTACACTCTCTCTGTCCCAACCTGTGCACTCTCTATGCCCCACCCCTGTGCTTTCTGTTCCCCACCCCATATGCTCCCTTTGCCCCCCTGTGCGCTCTCTCTGCTCCTCCTGTGCACTCTGCCTCTGTGTGCCATCTCTGTCTGTGCTACCTCTTTGCCCTCCCCCTGTGCTGTGCTCTCTGTGTCACAGGTGGGTAACAGTGCGGTACAGTACTTGTGGTGATGTCACGGTCATGTGAACAGTCATGTGCACCTTGCTCAGCCCATGCACATGTCCTGATGACATGACTGTGACATTCAAAAACTTGGCACAAAAATTATTCTTGAAATCTTTATACAGTAGCAGAATAAATGGACAGAGTAGTAACAAACAAAATGTTTTGACACTGGTCTTCTTAAGTTGCTAAAATAACAAGCAGAAAAATAGAATACATGGTCAATTCTCATGGCAAACTTAAATAAACTAAGGCCCCTTTCACACTGGTATTTTTGAAAAAATGCGGCAGATGCGGCAGAATTACCGCATCTGCGGCATCTGACGCCTAACGGCCACACTTGCGGCACACTTGCAGCAAGCCTCATGCATTGTGTATGAGGCTTGCGGTAAGGTGCGGCAGTTGCGGCAGCAGCGTTTTTTTTCGCGGCCAAAACTGCCGCATCTGCCGCAACCGCACTTGCCGCACCTGCCGCATTTTACCGCAAGTCCCATTGGCAATGCACGGGGCTTGCCGCAATTGTACCGCAAGTGCGGTCGTTAGGCGACAGATGCGGTAAATTTGCCTCTTCTGCCACATTTTGGCAAAAAGGCCAGTGTGAAAGTAGCCTAACATGAATATTAATTGACATAATATAAATATATACCAATAAGTCTTGTGCTACTTTTCACATAAGGCAGCAAGAACTTTCACTTTGGTTGTACAAAGAAAATTGAAAGACATTTAAAATCAGGAGGTATGTAACAGTCAAGGTATATAGACTGAATGGAAATATACAATGGTCACAGAAGGTGAGGTCAGAAACTACATTGGGAACCCATTCTCTAGTAAAGTATAAAACCAGATCAAAGTGAATGAAAGATTCACTAAGTTATCACTCACCAGTGCAGGATGCTATAGGAGACCAGATGTAGGTGGTAGTGGCGGGGGTCCTGATCCCTCTAGAATTCAAACAAGGTCTCAGGTATCCCAGCCACTTGTTATTAATATTTCATCTTTGTGCCTAACTCCATCTCAATTGTTACAAAAAGGGGCTGTCGTTTTGCCACTGCTATAGGTTTAATTTGTTTCAGATGGAGATGGACTTACATCGTTTCTATAAAAACATTAGATTGAAAGCACTCTTTGCTTCCAACAAGTATCTAATGTATCCACTGAGGTAGAACCTAAGATTTTCCTCACGGCTCTTGGCCTATGTCCAAAGAGTACATTCATGCCCGCTAGAAATGAACCACCGGTGGAGACATTCATTAGGTTTATGACTCGTGAAGTTTGGGAATTTAGACAACTTGTTGAAACTAATAGATTACATTGAACGGCCAATTTATCTAACATTGAGAGACAGGCTCTTCACTTCTCAATCGTGGTGAAATTATCATTAAACCCGCCGACAAGGGGGGAGCAGTGGTAATCATGGATCGTCATTATTATGTACAGGAATGTCTTAGATAATTATCTGATTCACTTGTCTATGAACCTCTATGTAATAATCCTACACCTGATATTAGGATTAAGATTTCACTACTTTTACAATCAGATGTGACTATGGGTATCTTGGATTCCAAAGGAGTCGACCATTTAACTAAAGAAATCCAAACAATAGTGCTCCTATGATCCATGCTGCTGTTTCAGGAAAAAATGACCACACTAGGTCTTGATACAACGGTGTTTTATTCCTTATGCATTTCGGTGCTGTCCCAGCTCCTTCTTCTGGGGTACAAAAAAACTTTTTTTTTGTTTCCCTGATGAAGGAGCTTGGACAGCACCGAAACGCGTAGGGAATAAAACACCGTTGTATCAAGACCTCTTGTGGTCATTTTTTCCTGAAACAGCAGCACGGATAGTAGGAGCACTATTGTTTGGATTTCTGTATATACGCCACTTTTCACGTGGAAGTGCAAATCCAGCAGCAGCTGTACAACCCAGTTGGGGGTTTACACAACTGACCCAGGTAAGCACATATAATCTTAAGGGTGTTTAGTTTCCCCATACGATAAGACCCATTGCGCTCTGTTTTGTCTCTCACTTGCAGATATTTGGACTATTTAACTAAGTCCCATCCGGTTACATCGGTGTTTTTACATTTTACCTAAGGTGCATAAACGCCTTAATAATCCATCAGAGCATCCAATAGTAGCTTCTACTGAATCTATTTTGTCTCCTATCTCTATTCTTTTTAGAGAAAATACTAAAGGCCCAGTCACACCTAATGATATCGTTAGAGAGATCGTTGTAACTGTGACGTTACAATGATTTCTCCAGTGATGTCATTATGTGTGACACTTAGCAGCGATTAGGCCCCTGCTGTGAGGTCGCTGATCGCTGCAAAGTGCTCTGGGTCATTTTTTGATTGTTGGTTTCCCGCTGGTCAGCATGCACCGCTGCGTGTGACAGCGAGAAACCAGCGATCAGTGACATCACTGGCTGGTAACCATAGTAAACACCGGGCATCCAGGCAGCGCGCGCTGCCTAGATACCCGCTGTTTATCATAGTTACCAGCATCCTCCCTGCTTACAGGCAGCGCTAAGCAGGGAGGCCACGGCTAACATCACCTTCAGCGATGTGGGAGGTGGCTCCCATGCCCTTGATCCCTGGGGAGATCTGCCTGTTTGACAGCTCCCAGCGACCAGGTAACGATGCTCCAGCGATCCCGGCAGGTCGTTATCGCTGTCAGGATCGCTGGAGCGGTCGTTTTGTGTGACAGGGCCTTAACTCCTATGATTAAGACCACTAGGTAATTTATTTAGGACACTGGTGATTTCATTCACCAGATTAAATCTCTGGATAGAGTTCCCATTGACAGTTATCTAGTTTCATGGGATATCACCAGTCTCTACACCTCAATTACACATTCTAAAGGTTAAAAGGCGGTCGACGATTTACTATCTGCACATGGTTTTGATATTGAAGTGAAGATTTCCTTATGAATTGTCTCTCATTGGTGTTACGGGAAAATTTCTTCCTCTTCCAAGATTCTTACCATACTACTTACAAAAACAAGGGATTGCTATGGGGTTCAACGTGACCCCCATATGCAAATTGTTATATGTCATCTTTTGAATCTAATTTTGTTTTTTTTTTTACATCCGTACTTTAATCAGGACATTCGATATTGGGGACGTTATATAGATTTCTTCTTTTGCATATGGGGGGGTGGCCCTCCATGATCTCATGGATTTTCATGATTACCTGAATCTGGTTTGGCCGGAGCAACAATTCTCTATACATTACATCTCCGACCGTGTCAGCTTTCTGGATTCGCTGGTATACAAAGAGGGTGATAAATTGATTTTTGATATCTATGAGAAAGAAACAGATCGCAATAGCCTATTACATTACACCAGATGTCATCCAGGAGCTGTCAAAAGATCGATCCCTCGGTCACAAATCAGTAGGGTACGTGAGATTGTCTCCCATCACTCTCTATGTAAAACTTGTGCATTGGAAATGTGTGAGAGAGGCTATCCACTGCATTTACTACAGTCTCAAATTTCTAATTTGGTCAGAAATAAAGGTGCTGGTAACAGAATCCCATTGGTTCATACCTTTCATCTTCTGTATATAAACTATATGCTTGGATTCTCAAATTCTGGGGTATATTAGGAATGGGTTATCCTTCCGTACCGGAATTTCAAAAAAATTTTCTTCCATGTTTCAGAATGGCCAAAAACTTAGAAGATATTCTGGTCAGAGCTGGTTCAGCTCTCAAGGTGTCCCAACAGACTTTTTTATCTTGAAATAAAACAAGGTACTTTCCCTTGTCCAAATTGTTTGCAGTGTAGCAATGTACAAAAGGAGATAAGATTTACCACCCATATGGTTCAAGGTATTCCAATAAAAGGCTTATTTACATGTGATTTGACCAATGTTACATACGCCATTTAATGCCCTTGTGGTCTTATCTATGTGGGCAAAACAACACAGCACATATGAGATAGAATATCCCAACATAAATGTAACATTAGGTGTGAGAAAAGGGCATTACCTTTACCTTATCATTTTTTATCTGCTGGTCATAGGGTTTTAAAACTCAAATATCTAGTACTTGAGGAAGTTTCCATACCATGTAGATGGGGGGTAATCTCCATAAATTATTACGTTTGCGAGAATCATTTTGGATCTAGAGGTTACAAACATTGACCCCGAAAGGTCTCGATAGAGATTATGACTCATCAAGTTTTTTTTAACATTTTGTTCTATCTTCTCTCTTTTTTGCACAGAGACACTGACATTTCCAGTGGTGAAGGTAACACTTCTTTCATTTTATCCTCTTTTATCTCTTCTCCATACCCTTTTTTCCTATTTTTAACCTTATTTCTTCATACTGCCTCTCTTTTTCCTTTTTTTCCCTTTTGTTTTTCCCTATTTTCCTCTCATGTATTTTCTTTTCCTATTGTTATCCTTATTTTCATTCATTTCAACCTTTGATGGATGTATCATTTAATTCTTGATCCCAATATATCTAATTCTTAATTCTTACATTGTTTTCCTTGCTATATTACACTTTGATAGCTCTGTTTAGTACACCATCGCTCTTTAAAATCATTTCCTGGTTGTCGTGGTCATGTGACTACATAACATGACCCGTCGTGTAGGCACCGATAAACAGTACTCAACGGCGCATGCGCCGACGTCATAGTCACATAGTGTCACGTGACCAGACCCACATTTCTGGGTTTTCGGCCATAAAAAGCCACAGATTGCATTGTACAGTGCGCTTATCCCCAACACTACAGTGTGTTCCACTATAGCATCCATTTCAATCTAATGTTTTTATAGAAACGATGTAAGTCCATCTCCATCTGAAACAAATTAAACCTATAGCAGTGGCAAAAAGACAGCCCCTTTTGTAACAATTGAGATGGACTTAGGCACAAAGATGAAATATTAATAACAAGTGGCTGGGATACCTGAGACCTTGTTTGAATTCCAGAGGGATTCAGGACCCCGCACTACCACCTACATCTGGTCTCCTATAGCATCCTGCACTGGTGAGTGATAACTTAGGGTGTTAATCTGGTTTTCATTCACTTTGATACTCATGGTTTTATAGAATTAATTTAAGGAGACAGTGCGGTTTCCCACCAAGTAGATTTCTGGCAACCCTCAACCTTCATGGTTGGAACCATGCGTTTGATCTGCCAATTACCATTCTAGTCTATATACCTTGACTGTTACTCACCTTCTTGAATTTTAAATGTCTATTCTTATTTATCCTTTGTAACAGCACAATGTGAAAATTCTTGCTGCCTATGTGAAAAGTAGCACAGAGACAAGACTTGTTGGTATATATCTACATTATGTCAATTAATATTTATGTTAGTTTATTTAAGTGTGCCATGAGATTTGATCATGTATTCTATTTTTCTGCTTGTTGTTTTAGCAACTTAAGAAGATCAGAGTGTCAAAACATTTTGTTTGTTACTAACTCTGTCCATTTATTTTGCTACTGAATAAAGATTTCAAGAATCATTTTTGGATATATATTGCTATGGGTTGGGATCCTTACTTGAGTACCACCCTATTTGGATTATCATCATAATGATTAATATGACCGTGACATTACCACAGGTCCTGTACCATAACGTCAGTCGGAGCTTATCGATGTTGGTGGGTGTCATCAGGTCCGGATGTTGGTGGCACTGTTGGCAGTAGTGTGCGAGGAGCCACTTCCACTAGCATCACTTGGGTGTGCAAATATGACAGGCTCAGCGGAAGGGGATTGTGCGTGATAAGAGGACATCGTGGAAGTGAATGACAGACAGGACAGCGTGATTATGTAAGTAGATAAGGAGCTGAGGAGGCCTCATAAAATACATAGGAAGCTGTAGATATAATCATACTAACTATAGGGAGCCTTTCAATCCTGCGCCTGTGCATTGTGCCTATGCACTGTTATGCTCTTCTGTGGACATTGTCCTTAAATATAATGGTTCAGGAGCCAGAGTTTTAAATGCCGTATGAGAAACCGCAGAAGCCATAATGACTTTCACTGAACAAGCCATCAAGGAGGAGCCATACATATGTCTAGTTTTAGCTGTAGACAACCTGTATGCCCATAATAATACCTCCAAAGCCTCAAAAGGGTGACAGATTCCCTTTAAATTGTCACATAATATATGTTTGTGAAAGAAAAATGTATACAAGAGAAAGACTGGACGTAAAGTTCTCATAACATACAGGATAAAATAATACAATAATACTTGTCATGAGCCTGTCACCAGTTGTAGCCTTTCTGCTTTCACAGTGGTAATGCATGATAGCCTCTGAAACACTGTTACTTTCCCATATCAGTGTAATAAAAACAAGAATGTTTCCAAAGTCATACATGTTTTTTTCATCTGGTTCCAACATTAGGGCACAAAATAGAAATTAAAAACACTTTTTGATGCATATTACATATGCACTATAATGGGACATGATCCTATAGCATATACTCTTTCCTGTAGTATCTGATCCAAATATTAACATTTAGAGAGACATTTCCACCTTTAGTAGTCATTGGCTGATGAGGTGGATATAGGGATGCCAGTGACATATTCATCTTCCCTCCAGGCTTTACATTATAGGGCCTGCCTGGGCGCCAGAACTAAAATTTTTGCTATAGTTTGCATTACTTTCTGTTGTAAATTACAGTGAATTTTGCTGGGGCCTATTGACCACATTCTCTATCTAAGTTCCATCCAATTTTTAGTCGGCATAAACATAATGAAAGTTGGAACATGTTTATGCTAACAAACGTTCATAAGTCAAAAATGGATCATAAAAGCTTTATGGAAATTTTCTTGGCAGATATATAAAGTTGTCACCCCCTTTAGATTGCACGTTCACTTTTGAGTTGTTTTAGATCCAACATTTTATTATAATTTTTTAGCACATTTTTATAGGTATCAGGTGGCAGGGTTTCTGTTTTGAAGAAATCTCTCTTGTACAATTATAGGGTTGAATGATAGAACTGCCATGAGAAGGCACTAATGAGCTTGATAGAACTGTGTTACTCCTTACTGAAATGTGCACATTTTATTTTGTGAAAATTCAAACCTCCTCTAGTGGTGACTGCGAGAAGTCAGAAATGTATCATTTCACTTTATGTCCATATCAAAAAGATGTAGAATGTGAGCCCTCAGAGACAGGGTCCTCTCCCCTCACCTACTGTATCCCCATCCATCCTTGTAGACTGTGAGCCTTCATGGGCAGGGTCTCTTTCCTCTCTTACTGTATCCTCACCCATCCCTTGTAGACTGTAAGCCCTCATGGGCAGGGTCCTCTCTCCTCACATACTGTATTCTCAGTCATCCCTTGTAGAGTTTGAGGCCTCGTAGGCAGAGTCCTCTCTCCTAACCTACTGTATACCCACCCATCCCTTTTAGACTGTGAGCCCTCGGGGGCAGGGTCCTCTCTCCTCACCGACTGTATCCCCACCCATCCCTTTTAGATTGTGAACCCTTGTGGGTAGGGTCCTCTCTCCTCACCTACTGTATACTCACCCATCCCTTGTAGACTGTGAGCCCTCGCAGGCAGGGTCCTCTCTTTCCACCTACTGCATCCTCACTAATCCTTTGTAAACTGTGAGCTCTTGAGGACAGGGTCCTCTCTAGTGTATCCTCACCCATCCCTTGTACACTGAGAGCTCTGGATCCTCTCTTCTCCTGTACCTGTGTGCCTTGTATTGTTCATAATGATTGTATGTGTCTATGTATGCCCCTTTCCACATGTGAGGTACCATGGAATAAATGGTGCTATAATCATTAATAATAATAATAATAATAATAATAATAATAATAATGATAATGCCTAATGGACAAACTATAAAATGCCACCAACCTGAAGCCTACAAATACCTGGGCATATTACAGCTGGATAACATCAAGCACGGACATGTGAAAAATGTGGTTAGTAAGGAATATGTCCAAAGAGTCAGGACAATTTTGAAGAGCAAATGGAATGGTGAAAATACAATTAAGGCCATAAACACCTGGGTCGTTCCTGTCATTAGATACACTGCTGGAATTGTGAACTGGACACAGATAGAGCTGGATGACCTGGATAGAAAAACAAGAAAACTGATGACAATCCACTACCCAGGGTCCACTCTCCTCACCTACTTTATACTCACTAATCCCTTGTAGAGTGTGAGCTTTTGTAGGCAGGGTCCTTTCACCTCACCTACTGTATCCCCACCCATCCCTTGCAGGCTGTGAGGCCTCAGGGCAAGGTCCTCTCTCGTCACCTACTGTATCCTCACCCACCCCTTTTAGACAGTGAGGCCTCATGGGCAGGGTCCTCTCTCCTCACCTGCTGTATCCTTACTCATCCCTTGTAGACAGTGAGGCCTCATGGGCAGGGTCCTCTCTTCTCACCTACTGTATCCCCACCCATCCCATTTAGACTGTGAGCCCTTGTGGGCAGAGTCTTCTCTCCTCACATACTGTATCCTCACTCATCACTCAGATAGAGCTGGATGATCTGGACAGAAAAAACAGGAAAACTGATGACAATCCACTACTCATTGCATCGAAGTAGTGATGTTGACAGATTTTACCTCCCAAGAAAATTATGAGGCAGAGAGCTTTTGCAAGTGAAGCAAACTGTAGAAGAAGAGAAACATGCACTGGCAGAATATGCGAATGATGGTGGAGAACAAGCCTTGATGGAAGTTAACAACAGAAAACTGTTATAACAGACAAAAAAGGAATACCTTAAAAATGCAGTACAAAGCAATAGAGAAAACTGGCAAAAGAAAGCTCTCCATGGACAATTCCTAGATAAAATCGAGGGTAAAGTCGACAAGGAAAAGACCTGGTTGTGACTTACTAATGGAGCATTAAAAAAGGGAAAAGAGAGCTTAATTCTAGCAGCCCAAGAACGCATATGCGTTAACGCATGTGTCTGTGCGTTCTTGAAAAAAAAACGCATACGCTTGGCTGCCTTTAAAAAAGCACATGCTTTTTTTAACATGGGGCCCTATGGGAGACGCATGCGTTAACGCATGGTACATATAGGCACCATGAGTAGTGATGGGCGAGTCCTAAATTACTCGGAATCACTTGACTCTAGCGAGTCCGAGCCCGGGACTCGCTACTCGTTGCGAGTCCAATGTTAATGAATGGGGAAGCGAGTGATAGCGAGTAATGTGCGATTTACAAATCGCAGATGTGTCTCGGAAAGCACTCGCATTGCCGTTTTGGAAACCCCACTTGGAGATGGAGTTAGGTGGTACTGATTACTTATGGGGATCCATATTGTGAAAACTGATTACTTATGGGGATCCATATTGTGAAATTTTTCTGTATGGTATATTGGACCCAATAGGTAAAACGTATGTATTTATTCTATATATATACTACTGTAACCAGTTTTGGGCAATTGGCAATGAGGTTTTCAATGGTATATTATTATCATATGAATTGTTATGGCTATATTTGGCTATTTTAAGTGTTTTTATCTTTCTGTGTTATAATTTTTTGTCTGTGTGTGTTTTTTTGATATGTAATAAACTTTACTAAATACTTTTGATTAATTTTGGAGGTTGTATCGCTTTCTTGGACCTTTTCTCGCCAATTTTCTGTGGTGCTATAGGCGTCACCTGCTGGCGGGTTAAGTGCGTGCTAACACTTGGCAGTGAAGCAGCACACTAGTCCCTGCAAAAATTAAGTGCGCACAAGTAGTCGCACAAGTAGGTGGCGTACGTGCTATTTGCAGCTAGGAGAGCAGCAACGCACTGGTCTGCCACAGATAAAAGAAAACTGAAGGGGTTATTATGACCCAAAATCTATCAGGTGCAAAAATATAGGAAATAGTACCTCAGCTAAGCCTCTGACTTCAGCTATTAGGACAGCTGAGTGAGTAAGCTAAGCTATGAGGTCGGTCCTGTGTGCACTGTAAGGCTGCACCTCCCTGCCTGCCTGCCTACAGTCCTCTACACAGTACTCCTCTGTCCTCCTGGTAGCTCTCACAAGAGCTGTTTGGGCTAAATATAAGGAATTTTTAAGTTTCCCTACACTGACTGACACTCCCTATGATCTGCTCCAGCATCTACCTCACCCTGCACTAGGCTCAGATCGTCACTGGAATGTGGAGGAAATGGTGGTAGCAAGGCTTATATACAGCCTCGCCTCTCATACATGACATAGGCATCACGATGGACAGAAGCCAACCATAGTCCTGCCACAACCAACATGGCTGTGGCATTACTGAATATGATTGGCTAACATGCTTGTCCATCTTCACAAGTTTTCTGACCTAACACGCTAGGCTGTCTCGGAAGCTTTGTCGGAACATAACAGATTCTGTATTCGCGAGTCCCGAATACAGTATACAGGACTCGGATTCGTAGACTCGCTCAGACTCGCTGCTGACAGCGGGTATCCGTGAAGCGGTGCGATTGTTTAAATGATTTGGGGAGATTCAAGCTACATAGCGATGTGATATAGCGAGTCTAGCGAGTGAGAAAAAGTAAACTCTGACAAAACTAGGATTGCCTTTGACGTGCATTGGACTCGTTACTGTGCGAGTAATCGCTGGGAAACTCGCCGAGTACAGAGTCCTGCGAGTCCCTTACTACTCGCCGAGTAACGAGTCCTAGCGAGTAGACTCGCCCATCCCTAACCATGAGTTAACGCATATGCGTTTTTGGTGAAAAAAATTACTAAGTCCAAAATTTTCCCAAAAATGTCCAGGACCTCAGGGGACACTATTGGCACCCTTAGAAAACCAGATCCGGTTTTCTAAGGGCTTAAAAAAGCGGATTGGGATGTGTGACCCTGGCCATATACTGAGCTGCTGCAAGAAGATTGCGCATACAGACGACAAGCAAAGGCATAATATAGTTGCTCAGATGATTCACTGGAACTTGTCCAACAATTACCATCTTCCTGTCACAAAGAACTGATGGGATCATAAATTTGAAAAGATTATTGGAAATGAGCATGCAAAACTACTATGGGACTTCCAAATTCAGACTGAATTAGTCTTGGAACACAATACTCCGGACCTTATGATTGTAAGAAAAAAGGAAGTGTGGATTGTAGATGTGGCAATACCAGGCGACAGCAGGATTGAGGAGAATCAATTGGAAAACTGACACGATATGAGGATTTAAAGATCGAACTGCAAAGACTCTGGCACAAGGCAGTGAGGGTGGTCCCAGTGGTAATCGGCACACTGGGTGCGGTGCCTAAAATCCTTCACCAGCACTAGAAAACAATTGGAGTTGACAAAATAACAATTTGTCAGCTGCAAAAGGCAAAATGCCACCCTACTGTGCTGTGCACGCATCATTCTCCGAAATATCTCTCAGTCTTAGAGGCTTGGGAAGAGTCCGACTGGTGATTTAATATAAAATCCAGCATAATGATCTTATTTGCTGTGTGTAACTGTTATACAATAATGCTAATAATAATGAGCAGTACAGAATAAACCTTTGATTCTCAGTATAAGAATTGACTGTACAGTACTTAGGGACTGTTACTAGGATGTTTGCAGACTGTAAATGTGCGTATCAAAGGGGGACTTCAGCTTTAGCCATGGATAACGTCATCAGGCTAGGTGGTACTGGTGAATTAAATTCACAAATAAATTGTCATAATGTCAAGAAGATCATTAAAAAATATTAAGAATCAAGCATCATATAATAGCCTCTTTTTTACAAGCCCTGGTGCTGCAGCAAATGATGTCATGTGAGACTTCCCCCTGCCAGCTGGCCTTACAAAGCTGCAGCTGGACACAGCAGTAAGGAATCCTAAAAAAGCAGATGAGACCCTCTAACTATAATCTAATAGCTGAAAACAGAATTGGAGCTTCTGTGTAAAGATCAAGATACAACACACATAACTTAATTTATGGATATCTATGGTTTGATTTCTATGAGTGTGTGGATTGGATGGGTTGTTACCAACATCTGGTGATAATTTTATATCAATAGCACCTTTAGAAATATATTGGCTTGGAAAATTGGTGACATGTTCAATACTTATTTCACACACTGTATATCCTAATCAAGTGATCACTCGATTAAATATAAAGAGGGCTTATTTGTTGGGTGAAATGATCTTTTGTTTTGCACAAAAGATCATTTTTATTGGCAGTGCAATGTTCTGTGCATCAGAGTATTCAGGACAGATTTTTATCAAAGGTAGCAGTGATGAGCTAAAATGTCAAAAATTATATTCTGCACTTAGCTCAATTTTGGCCAGGCAATTTTGATTTTCATTGCATTTACTCAATGTGAATCAAATGTGTTATAATATGTTCTAGAGTGTCTTAAGACCCCACAGCATAATAAATGTTTAGTGGGTGTCTCATGCAGGGAAAGTATTGTGTATAGAGTCTGTAGCATCTGGGGCCAAGGAGAAACTCACAGTAGTACAGACAGAGGTGTATCTGTAGACTGTGAGCCCTCGTGGACAGGGTCCTCTCCCGTTGTGTACCAGCAAGCCTTGATTGTTCGTATGTACTGTACCTGTCCTTGTCACCCCCACTTCTTATGTAAAGCTCCATGGAAGCAATGGCGCTATATAAATAAATAATAATAATAATAACTACAACAGGTGCAGGGGTTGCGATCGCACCAGGGCCCTACAGCCTAGGCGGCCCCAGAAGTCCCTTTGGCCTATAGAAAAAGACTAATACTATTAAAGATTTGCAATAATTGGGGCCCCGTTGGAGCTTTCGCACCGGGGCCCCTGGGCCTAAAGTTATGCCACTGAGTGGAGAACATGGCTCCCAACCATCCCAGATTCAGCTGGACAGCCCCAATTTGAGGACTCAGTCCTGCCATTCTGGCAGTAGGGATTTTGTCCCAGCTCCGTCACCTTTACCTTGTTGCTCTGTATCCCCCTTCTTCGAGCCGGGTCGGCATCTCTGTACATGTATAATTTAAATCAACAATTCCCCTTCTTTTACCATGATCTGATCTTTAGAGGACTTAAACACACAACCTCCATGTTACTCTATGTCTATAGGCAGCAGCTCTACCAATGAGCAACAACCCACACTGACAAACATTGGAGGTTTGGTAATCTTGACCTATAGTGCAGGCAGGGAGTCCACAAACAGATTATACAGAAGTTAGGTATAATTCTGTATTTAGCAGTGTATTTTTCTATACAACTACTAAAATAACGAGAAACATTTACAAAAATGTTTCTTTTTTTTAATGTCCCCACCCCTTGGTCTTGAGTCAACTACATTCAACAATGCAAGCGAGGAGGTAAACCTTTGAGCCAAAAGCTCTGATGATGTCAGTGAGAGAATTTTATCTTGAAGTTGCATTGCAGTCTCTGACTCCACAGGCAGATTACACCAGTACTTAGAGATACATTGTACTGTACATTACAGTTAATTTCTATGTCCTGTGTTCTAGCGGGAGAATAAAAGAGAATTTTTTTTCTCTCAATAAAATTATATAAAAAAAAATGTTTAAAATGACATTTTAATGTACTTTTTATAAAAATAATAAATATCACAAATCAGGAAATAATATGAACATATTTTGTGTGCCCATAGTCATAACAACTCACACAACAGAGCAATCAGATTCTTCATGGTGATTGGTAAATGGTGTAAATCATGATTAATTATTTTTCTATTGAACCCCAAAACATGTAATGAAAAAGTTATGCTGTTACCGAGTTCCCACGTAGCCTAAGGCTAGGGTCACATTTACGTTTTGACACTAGTTTACCAGATTGCGCTTTAAACTTAGCACTTTTCCCAGCACCGCTATGCGGTCCTGGATAACGCTGCCCCTAGTTACCCGATATTTTGTGGACAGTCCCGGATTTAGGTCTACGCCCTGCAATCTCGGGCGTCCAATGAATGTCCCTCACTGCTAAATGGGTTTGATATATAATAGGTGCAATCTGGCAAAAGATAAAATTATTTAACCCTTATGTTAACGGGGTTCTGTCTGTAAGCAAGTTTTTGCTATGCACCCTCCCTGAGAGCCGCATAATGTAGTGGCAGAGAGTCTGATTCCAGTGAAGTGTCCCTTACTGGACTGATTGTGCCATCTTGATAAAGCCCCTGTTTTCTTTGCTGTTGAATTACTGCTATGAATGATGAGCTGTTTATAACCCCGCCCACACCACTGATTGGTAGCTTCCTGTGTACACTGTACTGTCAGCAAACCGCTGATCTATGGTTGGGGTGATGTTACACAGATTAGTTTTACTGCCGGCACAAGGCACCCAGACCTTTAGTGATAATCTCCTGCTGATAAAACACTGATAGTATTGAAACTACAGAAAGTTACTGAGCAAGTGATACATCCATGAAATCAGGCTCTCTCCTTCTACATTATGCTGCTCTCATGTTAAATTGCAAAAACCTGCTGACAAATTCATTTTCAATGCCAAAAAATGAATATGAGATTAATAGCAGACACTAGACCAAATAGGATAGTTGCTTGACCATTCTCCTTTGGCTATCACTATTGGCTTGTTGACTGTGAGTTTAGTTTAACCCCTTATTATTAAGTCTTTGGTTTTCAGGTAGAGCGTATTGGACATTGCCTCCCATCTACGAGACATCTCCTCTAGGAATAGACTTATATACAGCATTTCTCAGGTCATATGTAGCAGTTTCTTCTATACAGCTATCCTGAGTGATAATACATTAGTATCACAGAGCAAGGTATGGGTGACTAAAAAGCCTTCATGCATGTTATTTTCTGTCCCCACTTTCTGCTTAAAACAATAGGAAAAACAACAATATGACACTTTGTATAATCTAATGTAATGCTCTTCCTCATGGGATCTTATGACATTGTTTTCCTTGACACTTTTCTCTTTGACGCCATCAATATAGCCTTGTGCTATGTCCTCTATTTAGAGTGTATTTGGCTGAATCCTACTTAATCCCAGCTATGTTGTGTTTCCTCTCTGACCTGAATTATCCATGCTCTGATCTGTTAGACTTCCACCTGTCATGTTCCTCCTTCAGTGTCAATCTTAACATTTTTCATTGTCACTCAAAGACGAAATACAGCAAGCGCTGCTTATCTCTTCCATTATACTTGTAGAAATGTTGATTTTTCCATTATCTTTTATAAATAGATGTGTTTGTACTTGTTAACTAGACAATCATAGAAAATTCATCTGATATAAAAGAGTAGCAAATTACCTATAATATAACCTAGAATTTCATTCTGTTTTCTGCGTCAAAATATTCTTTAATAATTCGGGTCTATCATGGTACTTTTATTGACATTTCCACTTTGGACCTCGAACGGTGACAACGCTTCACAAAATCAGATGCTATAAATGGGGCCATTGATATCCCTCTGCACTGCGAAGGGCTGACATATTGACATGCTGCGCATATCTTATCTGCAGCTTGTCAATTCTTCTTTGTAGATGTTTTTTATAGCATTTTAAAATCTGATACACAGAGTTGCAACTGTATAATGCAGTGGATTTTCATCTAAAAATCTTGCCAGAAAACCTACTGCAGTTTCTCCCTATGGGAGCATTCCCCGAATCTTGGTGTAGCTACCTGCTATTATGGGGGTTAGTGGTACCGCTGGGAAACCTTTTATGAATACATTTCTAATGGGAGTCATTTTAAAGAGGCCACATGAATTCAACAAATGGACCGTGTGTGAACAAGTCCCTGCATTCGAAAAATGAGACATTTAATCAAAGGAGTTGATCAGAGTAGATTAAAGGGGATGTCAGGTCTAAATCTATATATCTGCAATTGCGCTATGTGACTAGAGCGTTATCAATTCCCACATTACGAGCACTGTGCACTGTTAGAATTTGCTGGTGTCAGAGTCGGGATTGGCAGTCTCTTGGCTGTGATTATGCGATATGCATACTCATGGCCAGAATCCTTCTAGATAGGCACAGTCTCACTCAATGTTAGTGTACTGAGTAAGGCTATACTCATCTAGTCATAGGGTGGCCAGCAGTATGCATATCTTATACTAGCAGCTACTTGAGTAAGAAGGGTGAATCTTCTCACTAAAGAATGTGCATGATGTAAGGCTAGGGTCACATTTGAGGGTGACGGAGATGCTAAAATCTTTGAAAAGCAGCTGCAGCGCATAGCGTTAATGCTATGTGCTGCCAGTGAACCAGAGCCCCATAGTAACCCGGTGTTTATTTTAGCAGCAGTCATACACCAAGCTGCATGACGTGCGCTTTAGCTAAGCGTATAGGAAAATGTTGTCTGCAGCGTTTCCTGTGTGCTGTGATGAAGCACATGTCCTATGTGGCCGCTGCTAAGGTAAACAGAGGGTTTCTATGGGGCAGCGTTCTCTGGCAGCGCATAGTGTTTACGCTATGCGCTGCAGGGAAAATATCTAAGTTTTTAGCGGATGGGTCACCCTCCAACTGTGACCCTAACCTAAAAATTTACAAGTCTGCAATCATTTGGAGAGCCTTCAAACTTGAGGATTTAAAGGGAATCTGACAGGTCAAAAATCCATATGTAACTGCTATCATTTTCTAATTCCTCTGGTGAAGCTCTTTCTGTTCATGTATTTATTTTATTTATACTTTCCTTCTATCTTGTAAACTGCAAATAAAGAGATTAATTCCATCTGTCAATCACAGTGAGTGATCACTTAGTTGTCAGCTGCACACTCCCCAAGGAATGAATTTTCATGCATCACTGCACTGCACAGAAGTAAAGTTCATTAGAAATCACTCACATTGGGGGTGAGGGGGGGTCTGTATCTTTATTTCTACTCTCCTTGTATGAAGCAAAACAAATTTTCAATTAAACAAACACAATCTCTCACAGACAGTATGGCTTCTGCTCAGAGAAACAAATGGAGGAGATTGCCTTACCTAGATGAGCTATCTGATATGTGCCTGCCATCTCTCTCAACAGGCAAAATGAAAATGAAACTGTAAGTGAAACAGAGCACAGGGGAGAGGGAGGGAGGAGATAGCTGCTGGAGAAGGAGTGAATAATAAGTGAACATTTGCATACTGCAGACTACTCTGGAGTGAAAGCAATGAGACTAGTTAACATAGCTGCCTGCTGTATATGAAGGTGCTTTATAGCAAGAGAACTACAAAGGGTACAGTAACGATTTTTACATAGCACTATTCAAGGGTACTATTAGTATCATACTAAAAAATGACCTGAATGAGTCCCTTTAAACCTTACATCACCTTTAAGGGTATCATGTCAACAGAAATTTACTATGTAAGTCAAGGATAGCATGATGTAAGAGTTAAAAAAACAAGCAGCAATTGTGCTTCTCTGATCAGTGTGTCTGCTATTTACCCTGTGATTAACATTGCAGAACTAGAAAGTCATTTGCATGACAGTCAGACATGCCCCCTACTGTGATTGACACCTCAGAGTCAATGCGTAATCTCTATTGGGAGCCTGGTGTGGCTCTATGTGATATATTATTTGATTCAAAATCTCCTTTCCTACATTATGTTGTTTTCAGATGAGGTAGCAAAAACCTGCTGACAGATTCCCTTTAACATGGTGGGGAGTTATAGACCATATTAGGAAGCTGAAGATATATATGTGGTACCCCAGGGATTATTGTGCCACAGTAACATCATCAAGGGTTAATCCCCACACAACACTACACTAGTGCCTCCAGGCCAGAAGGGGGAGCTAAAGCTGCTTCTCTATATATTCTGGTTGTGGAGAGGAAGTGGTCAGTTAGTCAGTTAGTTCAGTACGTAGCAGTACTGTGAAGAGTTCAGTTCCTGAGAGGACTGAGGGAAAGGACCTGGGTGTAAAAGGGCTGCGCTAGGCCCAACCCACGGTCCACTGTCCACTTCCAGGCCAGTCAAGGTCTGAGGAAAGGAGTAGGAGAAGCAGAGGAACACACCTGGGACACAGAGTTACCCTAAACTCACTCCGGTGAAACGCAAAGACCGGATACTGGATTCGCAATTGTGCCTGACACAAGCAGCACAGGAAACACCGGATAAGTGAAGATTATATATCTTCACTGTACCACAGCGAAGCAACATGGCGGGGTCAGAAACACAAAGATAAGACTCAAGTTGCCGAGCAAGTGGGTACCCGTGAGAGGAGACAGGGGCGGCAGCCAAGCTAGAGCAGCAGCAGGGCAAACACAAAGCGTAGGAGTAGGAAGCCAAGGACCCGGTCAGGGTGGGAGCAACCCGGCTCCGGTACAGACTCCGTGGACAATATCTACTGAACATCAACTGCAGTAAAGACTTGGAAAACTACAAAACTGTGAGTCTGTGTGATCCTTGCAAACCCTATTCTCCCTCACAAACTATTATCTCTCTCACTGCCTCTACTCTGCATCATCCATAGACTATTATCACCACTGCCCTGGGGAACCAGACTCTGCCTGTGGAGAGCCGTTACATCACCGGCTGCCAAACATCATCCCCGGAGGTTCTGCAGCAGCGGTGGTCACCCTGACCACATACCACTGGTGGTGTCACGACTTTTTCCCTTGTAAATACCCCCCATTACTTGTGGTCTCGGGACACGGTCCGGACCAAGACTACCATAATACCCCCTGTGATACCCCGATCCAATACCGAGTACCCCGTCCCAGTGGGCTCAACATATATAGGTGCCTGCTGTATGAAGTATTTCATATGAGGCTGGTAGCTCAGTAGGGTAATAAATTGGAAAGTGAACCTCAGTATTAAACCATAGAGCAATGGTCCAAGCTGCCCTAGTCAGATTAATCATATTTTTTATAAGTCATGTGGAAAGTTGTCTGTCCAAGCATTGCATACTTGAAGGTGATATTGCACCAGGATTTATTATGGGAAGAAGGTCAGTTAGATGAGGCACTGTGATGTTCTGGACAAAACTCTGTCGGGAAACCTTTGGTCCTGTCATTAATGTGGATGCTGCTTTGATGAATATATTAGAGACGTATACATTAGAAATGAGTGCATACATTTGAGTAGAATTGAATTCTGAACAAAATTTACAAAAATCTGCTTATGCTAAAAGATTAATTTTTTGTAACAAGTCTTTTAATATGACTCAGGAATTGTGCCAGATCAGAACCCCAAACTGCAGATGCTGCATTTCGGGGTGAATGCCCCTCATCAGTGCAGTGTGTGGGAGTTCTGATCTGGCTGTATGAGAGGCTGAGACAAGGTCTGGAGGAACAGCTATTCTCCTTGTGGAGAGTAATCTGCCAGCGGGCAGTGAGGAGACTTAAAGCTGCAATGCTCCTCTGGGATATTGCATATGCAAATTGTCACTTCAGTGAGAAAGTGAAAAACTTTAATGCCACCTAATAAAGGGAGCAATCCTAAAAGTCATAATTGACTCTTTACCAAGCCTTTTAATATGACTCAGGATTTGTGCCAGATCAGAACACCAAACTGCAGATGCTGTGTTTCGGGTGATTGCCCCTCATCAGTGCAGTGTGTGGGAATTCTGATCTGGTTGTATGATAGGCTAAGATCATACCTAATTTTTTGTAATTCACTTCTGCAGAGGTCACAGGTAAGGGCAGTGTTTGCGGCTCTTCTGGACTGGAGTTGGGTTCTCTACTCTAAAGCCTAAAGGGACCCAAGAGAAAAATAAAGTATATTAACTAAATGAAATAAATTATCTGCAAATCCAATTTCTTGGTAATAAAATAGGTGAATTTGAGTTGTGCCTGATCAGCTCATCCCTAGATTACAGCTGATGAAATAAGCATCGAAGACGAAACAAATTTTCAGAGAAAGTACTGTAAAATTATAAAGGTGCTATTGGCATGGATTTCCCACCTGATGTTGGTAACAATCCATCCAATCTATACAGGCAAATTAAATCAAACCATAGATATCCATAAATTAAATTATGTCTAATAAGGACACAGAGAAAAAAGTACTAAACACCTGAAGAAGGAGAATTGCAAAAAGCCATTTAAAGTCATGACTGAAATCTATCAGTAACTTGACACATAGTGAAAAAAGCCATCAGCTGGTTCAACTCTTTAGCCTACAAAAAGGTGTCTCATTACACACAAAGAAACATCTAATGATGGGTAAAACCAGTGAGCTGTCTCAAGACCTTTGTAACCTTATTGTTGAAATATATACTGATAGCTTTAGTTAAAGAAGAATTTTTAAAAATGCTAAATGTTCCAGTAAGCACTTTTGGGGCTATAATTTGGAACATAATTTCACCATACACTGGCCATGATCAGGTGCAAGGTTTCAGTCAGAGGGCTGAAAGGAATTAGCAGAATAGTTGTCCAATAGCCAAAAATCACTGGCAGGGAGCTATAGAGGGACCTGAAATCAGTAGGTACAATAGTTTCAAAGAAAACAATAAGTAATGCACTCAACTTCCATGGCCTGTATGCACGCTCACCATGCAAGACTCCATTCCTGAACAAAAAGCATGTTGAAGCGCGTTTAAAGTTTGCTCACCAACATTTAGACAAGCCTGTGAAACACTGGAAGAATATAATGTGGTGAGATGAAACCAAAATTGAACTGTTTGGATGCTGTAATTTGTACCATGTTTGTAGTCCAAAAAGGCACTGCATATCACCCCAAAAATACCATACCAACAGTGAAGTTTGGAAGTGGAACCATCACAGGGTGGAGCTGGAATTTAGCATATGGCACCTAGAGAACTTCATATAATTGAAGATAGGATGAATTGAGAAATGTACCAAAACATCATAAAAAAACTGCTTTTATCTACCAGGATGATGTAGATGAAATGAGTGTGGACATTTCAGCAAGACAATGATCCCAAAAATGGACTTTCTGGGAGAGAGAAAAATAAACTCTGTATAAATGCTGCAAACAGGGAGAGAATGATTGGCAGCGGTGGGCAGATTACACAGGCAGGGGGTGTGAATCTGCCCTTGGCTGCAGCCCCTAGCCACCGCCTTAATGGCTGGAGCATGTAAGTTTTCTAAGTGTATTATCTCGGGGTACAGGGCTGCTCAAGTGCTGGGGGACCCCTTGCCTACATGCTGCAGACATGATGCATCCAGTGCTGTAATTAGATCACCATGCCTGGCGTTAAGCGCACCGACCAATCAGAATAGCGGCGCTCTGTATGCCGCCATATTTCGAATACACTACGTGCCTCAGCCGCCGGCCGCTCCTGCCTGTGCCCGCGGCCGCTTCTGCCTCTGCCTGCGGCGGCTCCAGCCTCTGCCCGCGGTCGCTCCAGCCTCTGTCTGCGGCCGCTCCAGCCTCTGCTCGTCCTCTGCTCGCCTCTGCCCGCCTTACCCGTCCTCACCCCTCCAGCCTCCGCTTTCCTCACCCCACCAGCCACCGCACTCAGTGCTAACCACTCAGCCACCGCACTCACTGCTAACCACTGAGCCACCGCACTCACTGCTAACCACTGAGCCACCGCACTCACTGCTAACCACTGAGCCACCGCACTCACTGCTAACCACTGAGCCACCGCACTCAGTGCTAACCACTGAGCCACAGCACTCAGTGCTAACCACTGAGCCACCGCACTCAGTGCTAACCACTGAGCCACCGCACTCACTGCTAACCACTGAGCCACCGCACTCACTGCTAACCACTGAGCCACCGCACTCAGTGCTAACCACTGAGCCACCGCACTCAGTGCTAACCACTGAGCCACCGCACTCACTGCTAACCACTGAGCCACCGCACTCACTGCTAACCACTGAGCCACCGCACTCAGTGCTAACCACTGAGCCACCGCACTCAGTGCTAACCACTGAGCCACCGCACTCAGTGCTAACCACTGAGCCACGCACTCACTGCTAACCACTGAGCCACCGCACCATCTACACTGGCTAACAACTGAGCCACCGCACTCATGCTAACCACTGAGCCACCGCACTCAGTGCTAACCACTGAGCCACCGCACTCAGTGCTAACCACTGAGCCACAGCACTCACTGCTAACCACTGAGCCACCGCACTCAGTGCTAACCACTGAGCCACCGCACTCACTGCTAACCACTGAGCCACCGCACTCACTGCTAACCACTGAGCCACCGCACTCACTGCTAACCACTGAGCCACCGCACTCAGTGCTAACCACTGAGCCACCGCACTCATGCTAACCACTGAGCCACCGCACTCAGTGCTAACCACTGAGCCACCGCACTCACTGCTAACACTGAGCCACCGCACTCAGTGCTAACCACTGAGCCACCGCACTCATGTAACCACTGGCCACCCACTCACTGACCACTGAGCCACCGCACTCACTGCTAACCACTGAGCCACCGCACTCATGCTAACCACTGAGCCAACCGCACTTCAGTGCTAACCACTGAGCCACCGCACTCACTGCTAACCACTGAGCCACCGCACTCACTGCTAACCACTGAGCCACCACACTCAGTGCTAACCACTGAGCCACCGCACTCACTGCTAACACTGAGCCACCGCACTCATGCTAACCACTGAGCACGACTCAGTGCTAACCACTGAGCCACCGCACTCAGTGCTAACCAACATGAGACCACACACACTAGTGCTAACCACTGAGCCACCGCATCAGTGCTAACCACTGAGCCACCGCACTTAGTGCTAACCACTGAGCCACCGCCTAGTGCTAACCACTGAGCCACCGCACTCAGTGCTAACCACTGAGCCACCGCACCAGTGCTAACCACTGAGCCACCTCACTCAGTGCTAACCACTGAGCACCACCTCACTCAGTGCTAACCACTGAGCCACCACATTCAGTGCTAACCACTGAGCCACCGCACTCAGTGCTAACCACTGAGCCACCACACTCACTGCTAACCACTGAGCCACCGCACTCAGTGCTAACCACTGAGCCACCACACTCACTGCTAACCACTGAGCCACCGCACTCACTGCTAACCACTGAGCCACCGCACTCACTGCTAACCACTGAGCCACCGCACTCACTGCTAACCACTGAGCCACCGCACTCAGTGCTAACCACTGAGCCACAGCACTCAGTGCTAACCACTGAGCCACCGCACTCAGTGCTAACCACTGAGCCACCGCACTCACTGCTAACCACTGAGCCACCGCACTCACTGCTAACCACTGAGCAACCGCACTCACTGCTAACTACTGAGCCACCGCACTCAGTGCTAACCACTGAGCCACCGCACTCAGTGGTAACCACTGAGCCACCGCACTCAGTGCTGACCACTGAGCCACCGCACTCCCTGCTAACAACTGAGCCACCGCACTCAGTGCTAACCACTGAGCCACCGCACTCAGTGCTAACCACTGAGCCACCACACTCACTTCTAACCACTGAGCCACCGCACTCACTGCTAACCACTGAGCCACCGCACTCAGTGCTAACCACTGAGCCACCGCACTCACTGCTAACCACTGAGCCACCGCACTCACTGCTAACCACTGAGCCACCACACTCAGTGCTAACCACTGAGCCACCGCACTCAGTGCTAACCACTGAGCCACCGCACTTAGTGCTAACCACTGAGCCACCGCACTCAGTGCTAACCACTGAGCCACGGCACTCAGTGCTAACCACTGAGCCACCGCACTTAGTGCTAACCACTGAGCCACCGCACTCAGTGCTAACCACTGAGCCACCGCACTCAGTGCTAACCACTGAGCCACCTCACTCAGTGCTAACCACTGAGCCACCTCACTCAGTGCTAACCACTGAGCCACCACATTCAGTGCTAACCACTGAGCCACCGCACTCAGTGCTAACCACTGAGCCACCACACTCACTGCTAACCACTGAGCCACCGCACTCAGTGCTAACCACTGAGCCACCGCACTCAGTGCTAACCACTGAGCCACCGCACTCAGTGCTAACAACTGAGCCACCGCACTCAGTGCTAACCACTGAGCCACCGCACTCAGTGCTAACCACTGAGCCACCGCACTCACTTCTAACCACTGAGCCACCGCACTCACTGCTAACTACTGAGCCACCGCACTTAGTGCTAACCACTGAGCCACCGCACTTAGTGCTAACCACTGAGCCACCGCACTCAGTGCTAACCACTGAGCCACCGCACTCAGTGCTAACCACTGAGCCACGGCGCAGCGCTAACCACTGAGCCACCGTATACTCTGCTACCCACTGAGCCACCTGTATACACACAATTAATTTCACCGCACTCCCCTAACTATTAGTAAATAAACTATATATCGATTCTAGACTACCCGATTCTTTAGAATCGGGCCGCCATCTAGTATATTATAAAGAGTCATTACACACAGTGATCTATTTCAAGTGTTTATTTATGTTAATGTTGACGATTATGGCTTATAGCCAATGAAAACCCAAAGGTCAATAACTCAGAAAATTAAAGTAGGGAGGATGAAGGATCTGAGAGACAAAATAATACATAAATAGATATCAGAGGCTTCACCTTGTGTGGTGGTGAGAGTCACAACCACTATAAGAGCATATCACAGCTGCTGCAGTCCTCATCGTGGAGCATACAGAGTAGGGAGGATGAATGGTTAAAAACAACGCTGCTGTATTCCACGAGACATAAAAGGGTAAATATACTATTGATTTATTAGTCAATGCATTTCAGGGCTCCTTGGCCCCTTCTCCGGGAAAAATCAATATCATATTGTCATGTTTGAGGACATTTCAGGGAGCCCCGAAACACATTGATTCATAAATCAACATTATATTCACCCTTTGATATCTCGTAGAATATGGCAGCACAGTTTTTAACTTTTCATCCTCCCTACTTTAATTTTCTGAGACAATGACCTTTGGGTTTTCTTTGGCAGTAAGTCAATCATCATCTATATTAACACAAATAAACACTTGAAATAGATCACTTTGTGTGTAATGACTCTATCTTATAATATAAAAGCCGAAGGCCACTTCCGGAAAACCCGAAGGTTACTTCCGTGATGGCCTCCGGACCCATGGTGGTGACGTCACCAGTGCACTGTAGCCGGGCGGCGCCCAGCTACAGGGACCGGCGGAGGAACATTCCGGCCAGGAACGATCCCGTCTGTCTCAGCCGCCTCCTCTCTCCCGCTCCAGCCGCCTCTGCCCTGCCCGCTCCAGCCGCCTCTCCCCCTGTCCTCTGCCCAGCAAGCTCTCCCCCTGTCCTCTGCCCAGCAGCCTCTCCCCCTGTCCTCTGCGCAGCAGCCTCTCCCCCTGTCCTCTGCCCAGCAGCCTCTCCCCCTGTCCTCTGCCCAGCAGCCTCTCCCCCTGTCCTCTGCCCAGCAGCCTTTCCCCCTGTCCTCTGCCCTCCAGCCTCTCTCTACCTGTCCTCTGCCCTCCAGCCTCTTCCCCCTGTCCTCTGCCCTCCAGCCTCTTCCCCCTGTCCTCTGCCCTCCAGCCTCTCTTCCTGTCCTCTGCCCTCCAGCCTCTCTCCCTGTCCTCACCCCTCCAGCCTCCGCTCTCCTCTCCCTGTCCTCACCCCTCCAGCCACCGCTCTCCTCTCCCTGTCCTCACTCCTCCAGCATCCGCTCTCCTCTCCCCTCCAGCCTCCGCTCTCCTCACCCCTCCTCACCCCTCCAACCTCCGCTCTCCTCACACCCTCCATATGCAATGTACAGTATGTGTATATATGTGTGCATGTAGGCACTTCCGTCACTTTGTCCACACTTCCCTCAACTTTGTACACACATATACACACACACACACACACACTCCGCTATACTTACCACCGGCCCTGCGTCCGCTGCCTGGATCCTCAGTCGACATGTCGCCGCCCCCGAACTACTGGATCTAATATAGCATCCAAGATGTCTCGCCAAAATACCCGGATGACATATTGGATCCAGTCGTCCAGGGGCGGCGACATGTCGACTCAGGATCCAGGCTGCGGGGAAGATGCAGGGTCGGTGGTAAGTATAGCGGAGTGTGTGTATGTGTGTGTATGTGTGTGTGTATGTGTGTGCTGACCACTCTGCCCACGGTGCTGCGCTGACCACTCTGCCCACCACGCTGCGCTGACCACTCTGCCCACGGCGCTGCGCTGACCACTCTACCCATGGCGCTGCGCTGACCACTCTGCCCACGGGGCTGCGCTGACCACTCTGCCCACGGCGCTGCGCTGACCACTCTGCCCACGGCGCTGCGCTGACCACTCTGCCCACGGCGCTACGCTGACCACTCTGCCCATGGTGCTGCGCTGACCACTCTGCCCACGGCGCTGCGCTGACCAATCTCACCGCACTCACTGCTAACCACTGAGCCACCGCACTCACTGCTAACCACTGAGCCACCACACTCAGTGCTAATCACTGAGCCACCGCACTCACTGCTAACCACTAAGCCACCGCACTCACTGCTAACCACTTAGCCACCGCACTCACTGCTAACCACTGAGCAACCGCACTCACTGCTAACTACTGAGCCACCACACTCAGTGCTAACCACTGAGCCACCGCACTCACTGCTAACCACTGAGCCACCGCACTCACTGCTAACCACTTAGCCACCGCACTCACTGCTAACCACTGAGCAACCGCACTCACTGCTAACTACTGAGCCACCGCACTCAGTGCTAACCACTGAGCCACCGCACTCAGTGCTAACCACTGAGCCACCGCACTCAGTGCTGACCACTGAGCCACCGCACTCACTGCTAACAACTGAGCCACCGCACTCAGTGCTAACCACTGAGCCACCGCACTCAGTGCTAACCACTGAGCCACCACACTCACTTCTAACCACTGAGCCACCGCACTCACTGCTAACCACTGAGCCACCGCACTCAGTGCTAACCACTGAGCCACCACACTCACTGCTAACCACTGAGCCACCGCACTCAGTGCTAACCACTGAGCCACCGCACTCAGTGGTAACCACTGAGCCACCGCACTCAGTGCTAACCACTGAGCCACCGCACTCAGTGCTAACCACTGAGCCACCGCACTCAGTGCTAACAACTGAGCCACCGCACTCAGTGCTAACCACTGAGCCACCGCACTCAGTGCTAACCACTGAGCCACCGCACTCACTTCTAACCACTGAGCCACCGCACTCACTGCTAACCACTGAGCCACCGCACTTAGTGCTAACCACTGAGCCACCGCACTCAGTGCTAACCACTGAGCCACGGCGCAGCGCTAACCACTGAGCCACCGTATACTCTGCTACCCACTGAGCCACCTGTATACACACAATTAATTTCACCGCACTCCCCTAACTATTAGTAAATAAACTATATATCGATTCTAGACTACCCGATTCTTTAGAATCGGGCCGCCATCTAGTATATTATAAAGAGTCATTACACACAGTGATCTATTTCAAGTGTTTATTTATGTTAATGTTGATGATTATGGCTTATAGCCAATGAAAACCCAAAGGTCAATAACTCAGAAAATTAAAGTAGGGAGGATGAAGGATCTGAGAGATAAAATAATACATAAATAGATATCAGAGGCTTCACCTTGTGTGGTGGTGAGAGTCACAACCACTATAAGAGCATATCACAGCTGCTGCAATCCTCATCGTGGAGCATACAGAGTAGGGAGGATGAATGGTTAAAAACAACGCTGCTGTATTCCACGAGACATAAAAGGGTAAATATATTATTGATTTATTAGTCAATGCATTTCAGGGCTCCTTGGCCCCTTCTCCGGGAAAAATCAATATCATATTGTCATGTTTGAGGACATTTCAGGGAGCCCCGAAACACATTGATTCATAAATCAACATTATATTCACCCTTTGATATCTCGTAGAATATGGCAGCACAGTTTTTAACTTTTCATCCTCCCTACTTTCATTTTCTGAGACAATGACCTTTGGGTTTTCTTTGGCAGTAAGTCAATCATCATCTATATTAACACAAATAAACACTTGAAATAGATCACTTTGTGTGTAATGACTCTATCTATAATATAAAAGCCGAAGGCCACTTCCGAAAAACCCGAAGGTTACTTCCGTGATGGCCTCCGGACCCATGGTGGTGACGTCACCAGTGCACTGTAGCCGGGCGGCGCCCGGCTACAGGGACCGGCGGAGGAACATTCCGGCCAGGAACGATCCCGTCTGTCTCAGCCGCCTCCTCTCTCCCGCTCCAGCCGCCTCTGCCCTGCCCGCTCCAGCCGCCTCTCCCCCTGTCCTCTGCCCAGCAAGCTCTCCCCCTGTCCTCTGCCCAGCAGCCTCTCCCCCTGTCCTCTGCGCAGCAGCCTCTCCCCCTGTCCTCTGCCCAGCAGCCTCTCCCCCTGTCCTCTGCCCAGCAGCCTCTCCCCCTGTCCTCTGCCCAGCAGCCTCTCCCCCTGTCCTCTGCCCAGCAGCCTTTCCCCCTGTCCTCTGCCCTCCAGCCTCTCTCTACCTGTCCTCTGCCCTCCAGCGTCTTCCCACTGTCCTCTGCCCTCCAGCCTCTTCCCCCTGTCCTCTGCCCTCCAGCCTCTCTTCCTGTCCTCTGCCCTCCAGCCTCTCTCCCTGTCCTCACCCCTCCAGCCTCCGCTCTCCTCTCCCTGTCCTCACCCCTCCAGCCACCGCTCTCCTCTCCCTGTCTTCACTCCTCCAGCATCCGCTCTCCTCTCCCCTCCAGCCTCCGCTCTCCTCACCCCTCCTCACCCCTCCAACCTCCGCTCTCCTCACCCCTCCATATGCAATGTACAGTATGTGTATATATGTGTGTATGTAGGCACTTCCGTCACTTTGTCCACACTTCCCTCAACTTTGTACACACACATACACACACACACACACACTCCGCTATACTTACCACCGGCCCTGCGTCCGCTGCCTGGATCCTCAGTCGACATGTCGCCGCCCCCGAACTACTGGATCTAATATAGCATCCAAGATGTCTCGCCAAAATACCCGGATGACATATTGGATCCAGTCGTCCAGGGGCGGCGACATGTCGACTCAGGATCCAGGCTGCGGGGAAGATGCAGGGTCGGTGGTAAGTATAGCGGAGTGTGTGTATGTGTGTGTATGTGTGTGTGTGTATGTGTGTGCTGACCACTCTGCCCACGGTGCTGCGCTGACCACTCTGCCCACCACGCTGCGCTGACCACTCTGCCCACGGCGCTGCGCTAACCACTCTACCCATGGCGCTGCGCTGACCACTCTGCCCACGGGGCTGCGCTGATCACTCTGCCCATGGCGCTGCGCTGACCACTCTGCCCACGGCGCTGCGCTGACCACTCTGCCCACGGCGCTGCGCTGACCACTCTGCCCACGGCGCTACGCTGACCACTCTGCCCATGGTGCTGCGCTGACCACTCTGCCCACGGCGCTGCGCTGACCAATCTCACCGCACTCACTGCTAACCACTGAGCCACCGCACTCACTGCTAACCACTGAGCCACCACACTCACTGCTAACCACTGAGCCACCGCACTCACTGCTAACAACTGAGCCACGGCGCAGTGCTAACCACTGAGCCACCGCACTCAGTGCTAACCACTGAGCCACCGCACTCACTTCTAACCACTTAGCCACCGCACTCACTGCTAACCACTAAGCCACTGCACTCAGTGCTAACCACTGAGCAACCGCACTCACTGCTAACTACTGAGCCACCGCACTCACTGCTAACCACTGAGCCACCGCACTCACTGCTAACCACTGAGCCACCGCGCAGTGCTAACCACTGAGTCACCGCGCAGTGCTAACCACTGAGCCACCGGGCAGTGCTAACCACTGAGCCACCGCACTCACTGCTAACCACTGAGCCACCGCACTCACTGCTAACCACTGAGCCACCGCGCAGTGCTAACCACTGAGCCACCGCGCAGTGCTAACCACTGAGCCACCGCACTCACTGCTAACCACTGAGCCACCGTGCAGTGCTAACCACTGAGCCACAGCGCAGTGCTAACCACTGAGCCACCGCGCTCAGTGCTAACCACTGAGCCACCGCGCAGTGCTAACCACTGAGCCACCGCGCAGTGCTAACCACTGAGCCACCGTATACTGTGCTACCCACAGAGCCGACTGTATACACACAATTCATTTCACCGCACTCCCGTATCTATTAGTAAATAAACTATATATGGATTCTAGACTACCCGATTCTTTAGGATCGGGCTGCCATCTAGTATAATATATGTTTTTCACTTTATGTATTGAATTACTAAATAATATTAACTTTTTGATGACATTCTAATTCATTGAGATGCACCTGTGGCTTTTTTCATCTCAGTTATGAATATATGAGATGAGAATAATACTTTAATAAATTCTGATGACAGCTCTAATTGGAGATCCGGTCTGTTATGTACAAAAAGAAATTAATTAGTACCCGCAAAATCTTAAGCCCCCCCTATTCACAATAGACTAATGTCATCCACACCCACTGAAATCAAGGCATTTGGCGGACACTCTGATGTGTATGGGGGTGCTAGCCAAATGCCAGGGAAGATGTTAACTGGAGGGCAGAGGACAGGGGAGGCTGGAGGGCAGAGGATAGGGGAGGCTGGAGGGCAGAGGACAGGGGAGGCTGGAGGGCAGAGGACAGGGAAGGCTGGAGGGCAGAGGACAGGGGAGGCTGGAGGGCAGGGGAGGCTGGAGGGCAGGGGAGGCTGGAAGGCAGAGGACAGGGGAGGCTGTAGGGCAGGGGAGGCTGGAGGGCAGAGGACCGGGGAGGCTGGAGGGCAGAGGACAGGGGAGGCTGGAGGGCAGAAGACAGGGGAGGCTGGAGTATTATTATATATATATTTTTAACATTTTAAAATTACAAATATGAAAATGGGCACCTTTGGAGGTTTGAGAGCTCAGATAACTTTGACCAGCGTTTTAGACCTAAACTAGCTTGTTAGGGTTAAGGCTTGTTCACTATCATCATTTGGAAAGTTGTGTGATAAAAAACTTCACAGCTTTACAAAATCTCAGCCTCCTTTAACCTCGTGCTAAAGAACAGCAGCCCTGGGTTCTTCTAATCTAAGCAGTTGCCTAGAACTCTGAAAATCAAAATGGTGGAGGCCCACAAGGCAGTAGAGTGCTATAAGAAAATATCAAAGCATTTTCAAGTTGCCCTTTCCTCAGTTTGAAATGTAGATAAGAAATAGCAGTTAACAGGAACAGTGGAGGTCCAGATGAGGTCTGGAAGATCAATCAAAATTCATGTGAGAGCTGCTCATAGGATTTTTATAGAGATGTGGCATATGGTTCTACTGCTCAGAGACACCTGCACAAGTATGACCTCCATGCTGCAGTCATCAGAAGAAAACGTCTTCTGCGTCTTCACCATAGAACGCACCATCAAAAGTATGCAAAAGAACATCTAAACAAGCCTGATGCATTTTGGAAACAAGTCTTGTGGCCCAATGAGGTTAAAATAAATCTCTTTGGTCACAATGATCAAATGTATGTGTGGGGGAAAAAGGGAAGAGAATTTCAGGAAGAGAACATCATGCCAACCATTAACCATGAGGGTGGAGTAATCATATTTTGGAGTTCTAGTGCAGCCAAAGGACAAGGAACTTTTCATGGGTAGAAGGAAGAGTTGATTCAATGAAATTTCAACAAATGCATAATGCCAGGATCACCTATCTAGCTAACCGTTACTTGGATGCCTCCGATCTGTGCTAGTCACTGCACTGGCTGCCTATTCACTATAGGATCCAACTCAAACTGCTCGTTCTGTACATTCCACAAATGACCTTTGGTTAACATCTGCATTAATCCGAACCTTTCACTCCCGGCTCCAAGACTTCTCCCAAGCTGCACCAATTCTCTGGAATACTCTAACCCAAGAAATTAAGACTATCCACAACTTACACAGCTTCAGACGCTCCCTCACAACACATCTTTTAAGGTGGCCTATCATGCTCCCTAATAGAAGTCCTTTATACTGTATATAGCCTATTAACTATCTCTCTGGACATAACTCTCCTTCAAACTCCACCAAACCCAAAAGCGCTACACAGATTCATGTAATTTTTTCTATCCCCCTCTTCCTCAAGATGCCTGGACTATCATTGTAATAAGCCTCTATATTTTGTGTAACCCCAATCTTGTAGATTGTAAGCCCTTTTGAGCAGGGTTACCTTTATTTTTGCTTTAATTATTGTATTATATTTTTTACATTGTTTCTCTGCTTTAATGATTATATTGTATTTTTTACATTGATTCTCTACATTACTGTATTGTTACCTATGTCTGTTTGTATATGAACCACTAAATTGTAAAGCACTGCAGAATATGTTGACGTTATATAAATAAAGATTATTATTATTTTGTTATTATAGCAGCATCATTCTGTGAGGATGCTTTTTTCAGCAGGTACAGAGAAACTGGCCAGAGTTATGAGGAAGATAGATAGAGCTAAATACCAGTGCAGGAGGAAAACCAGTTAAGGTACCTTTACACGCCTCAACTGCGGTGTAGCAACTGAGAGGCAATCAGGATTTTTGTCACAGTTGCCTTGAAATTGCTACAAAGTTGCGACATGTAATTTGGGAACCCGCTGGTGATTTTTGAAGTTGCTCCTGTTTGCGGTTTCAGAGCATTGTTCTAAAACCAGAGGCAACTCAGAAGGTGACTTGCCCTGGTTTTGGCTTGTGAACGGGTGATATAGATGGAATTTGTGTCGCCTAGTGATTTCCCAGAGGCGTGACACAGTGTGATGGATACCGCGCCCCATCAGCGATGATTGGTTGAGGCTATTGTGTTACCATTGGCTGTCCCTGCACAGGGCGCCATATTTGAAGAGCTGTCCATTCACACTACAAAATTGGAATGGCGTCATGTGCAGGCTGGCCAATCATGACGCTATTGCGTTGTCCAATCAGCGTGTTTGGGACGCGGAATACACAACACTGTCACGCCTATGTTCTAGCGTGCGCTGCACAGGTATGCCCACATTCCCTTAGTGGTTGCGGCGTGTGATGCGGCGTCGGGATTCAACCAGATGTTTCCCGCAGGATCAGTTTCAACTTCTGGGGAACCATGTTCCCTTAGGTTGAGGGCGCAATTGCGGTTTGTACATGCGGCATCGGCGTTCGGAGGCAACCGTCAAAAACGTGCACGCGCACGTTCGGTTGCCTCCGATCGCCGGTGATAGTTGCGGCGTGTAAAGGTACCTTTAGAGGCTGCAGACTTACAACCGGGTTGTAGGTTCACTTTACATCAGAACAATGACCCTAAACGTACTGCCAGAACTACAAAGGCATGTTTCAGATCAAAACATATTCATGTGTTAGAATGGTTAAGCCATACTACTGACCTAAATCCATTGAGAATCTCTATCAAGACTTGAAAAATATTAGAATCTGAGAGTCCTCAGTGGTTGATACCTTGGAATGGCTAACTAAAAAGATGAAAAGCAAAGCAAGCTTTCGAGACACTATGGCCTCTTCATCAGGCTGATAATAATACAAATTCTGAAGGCACACACATATATACATATGCATGGTGAGATGATGCAGTCAATACATCAGGTGACGTAAAGCAGAGTTAGTCTTGGGAGGGGGAGAGTAGCTGGGGAGATAAAATCGAAAATTCCAAGATAAAAGGAACAGATTGTATTATTGTTCTATGATTAGTGGACAGTGGAGACCTGAAATGTCCTCAGTGAGTGCAGAAAGCCATAAATACATGCGAGACAGTTCACGTAAGAAGTGTCAAAAGTTCACTGTCATCTAACTGGGGTCTGTTCGAAGATGTGATATACCCTTTTTTGATCTCACCTTCTTGCATCCATTGAACTTGTGAGTTTCTGGAGAGTTTCTGATTGTATTTCTTTGCCTGATGTCAGAATAGCCTCCCAGAGCTGCTGTTTTGATGTGAACTGCCTCCCACCCCCTTAGATCTTTTGCTTGATTATACTCCGAAGGTTCTCTATAGGGTTGAGGTCAGGGGAAGATGGTGGCCACACCATAAGTTTATCTCCTTTTATGCCCATAGCAGCCAATAACACAGAGGTATTCGTTGCAGCACGAGATGGTGCATTGTTATGCATTAAGATGATTTTGCTCCTGAAGGCACGTTTCTGCTTTTTGTACCATGGAAGAAAGTTCTCAGTCAGAAACTCTATATATTTTGCAGAGATCATTTTCATACCTTCAGGAACCTCAAAGGGGCCTACCAGCTGTTTCCCCATGATTCCAACCCAAAACATGACTCCTCCGCCTCCTTGCTGACGTCGCAGCCTTGTTGGGACATGGTGGCCATCCACCAACCATCCAGTACTCCATCCATCTGGACCTTCCAGGGTTGCTCGGCACTCATCAGTAAACAAGACTGGTTGAAAATTAGTCTTCATTTATGTCTGGGCCCACTGCAAGCGTTTCTGCTTGTGAGCACTGTTTAGGGGTAGCCGAATAGTAGGTTTATGCACCACAGCAAGCCTTTGAAGGATCCTACACATTGAGGTTCGAGGGACTCCAGAGGCACCAGCAGCTTCAAATATCTGTTTGCTGGTTTGTAAGGCCTTTTTAGCAGCTGCTCTCTTAATCCATTGAACTTGCCTGGCAGAAACCTTCCTCATTCTGCCTTTATCTGCACGAACACATCTGTGCTCAAAATCAGCCACAAATCTCTTCACAGTACGATGATCATGCTTAGTTTTCGTGAAATATCTAATGTTTTCATCCCTTGTCCAAGGCATTGCACTATTTGTTGCTTTTTGGCAGCAGAGAGATCCTTTTTCTTTCCCATGTTACTTGAAAACTGTGGCCTGCGTAATATTGTGGAACACCCAGTTTTCCTTTTATTGGGCTCACCTGCCAAACTAATTATCACAGGTATCTGAGATTAATTTCAGTGATCCAAAGAACCCTGAGACACAATACCATCAATGGGTTTCATTGAAAAGAAAAAAAAAAAACCCTATGACACTTAAAACCAATTTGCATAATAATTTGGAACACAGTGTGTATATACACAATTCCTCCATACACAAGCACAAATGTCACATACACAATTCTGCAACACACAGACATGTTTTCCCTGTAGATTCTGCCCTACACATACACAATTCTGCCATACACATACACAATTCTGCTATACACATACAGTACATGTTTTCCCTGTAAATATACAGGATTCAGTTATATATATACACAATTCCTCCATACACAAGCACAAATATCACATACACAATTCTGCAACACACACGTTTTCCCTGTACACATACAGGATTCTGCTATACATATACACAATTCCCGCATGTACATACACGATTCCCCCATACACATACATGATTCTGCCATACACATACAGTACATGTTTTCCCTGTACACATACAGGATTCTGCTATACATATACACAATTCCTCCACACACAAGATGTATTCTGTAATTAATGGACATGTTTTCCCTGTACACATAAGATAAGATAAGATAAGATAAGATAAACTTTATTGATCCCAGAGGAAATTACAGTATTACAGCAGCAGAACAAAGATCAAGAACATTTCACACTTTACAAAATAAGTCTATATGGACAGCAGATGTGGGTAGACTGGTACATGTACCTCACCTATTCCCCCCATACACATAGAACTTCACATAGTCTTGGGACGCTTTACACTTATACATTTGTTAAACATCCCCACAGCTGTCGGAAAAAACGATTTTCTGTATCTTTCCTTTTTACACATTAGTTGGATTAGACGCTTGCTGAATGTGCTCTTCTGCTTCGCAAACAGTTCAGAGAGCGGGTGTGTATTGTTGCTCATTATACCCTTGCATTTCTTATTAATTCTATCCTCTAATACCTCCTCGAAAGTCCTAAGTTGTAGACCCACCGCCGCACTAGCCTTCTTGATAAGTTTATTCAGCTTATTAGCGTCAGCTGTGCGCACACTACTACCCCAGCATATTATTGCAGCAAAGATTGCACTCGCCACAATAGATTGGTAGAACATTTCAAGCATTTTGCTACACACATTAAACGACCTTAATTTCCTTAGGAAGTAAAGTCTACTCATCCCTTTCTTGCAAACCTTCTCCATATGGCACCTCCAATCAAGCTTGCTGTCCAGGTGAACCCCCAAATATTTGAAATTCTCCACCATCTCCACATCCTGACCATCAATAGTGATAGGTAAGCAATCCTTCATGCACCTTCCATAACTCAACACCAACTCCCTGGTTTTCTTTACGTTGAGTTCTAAATGGTTAGCCTGGCACCAGTCAACAAAGTCCGAGACCACCCTTCTGTATTCCTCCTCCCCCCGGCCTCTCTCAATACCTCCGACTATCACTGAGTCATCAGAGTACTTCTGAAGGTGACAAAGGTCTGATTTATACTGAAAATCAGCTGTGTATAACGTAAAAAGGAATGGCGACAGCACCATTCCCTGAGGGGCTCCAACACTGCTCCGAACACTATCCGATACGGCCGCCCCCAACCTTACGAACTGTGGCCTGTCCAACAGGTAATCAATGATCCAATTCACTAGTCCCTCATCAACCGCCATTTCAACCAGCTTTTTACGTAATAATAGTGGCTGTAAGGTGTTGAATGCACTGGAGAAATCAAAGAACATGGCACGTACAGTGGTTCCATCATTGTCCAAAAAGGAATGTACTGTTTGTAGCAGATATGCTACAGCATCGTCCACCCCTAGACTCTGCCGATACGCAAACTGAAGGGGGTCCATAAAAGCAGACACCCTCGGACACAAGTAGGCAAGTACAATTCTCTCCAAGGACTTCATTGCATGCGATGTTAAGGCCACCAGTCTATAGTCGTTATGGGAGCTTGGGTAGGTAGTCTTGGGAACCGGCACCAGGCAAGAAGTCTTCCATAGAACTGGTACTCTCTGTGATTGTAAGCTCCAGTTAAACAGGTGCTGGAAGACAGTGCACAACTGATTTGCACACACTCTGAGGACACGTGGACAGATACCATCAGGCCCTGCTGCTTTACCAATGACCAGCTTACTAAACTGTTCCCTCACATCAATTTCTGAGATCAAGAAAGTCTCCAACTTCCTCCTCCCAGTTAATATTGCTTGTCGCTCCCCGGCCTTCTCCCCTGTTGACATTGCACATTTATCGTTGAATCTGTTGAAAAACTCATTCATCTCATTAGCTATGATCAGCCCCCCACCCCCCTGATCTGACCTTGCCTTAAACCCAGTCAATAGCTTCATTGCAGCCCACACTTCTCTGGAGTTGTTGTGTGACAATTTATTTTCCAATTTAATTCTGAATGCTTCACGGGCAATCTTAATTTTCCCCTTTAAGTCTCTCTGTACAATTTTCATCTCCTCCTTGTCTTTCCTTTCAAAAGCTTTTTTTGTTCCTGTTTAGTAGATGTTTCAATTCTCTTGTAATCCAAGGCTTGTTGTTTGCATATCACCGAATCTCATGAATAGGTACAATATTGTCAGTACAAAAGTTAATGTAATCAGTAATTCTCCCGGTAACCTCATTAACATCATCATTATGTTCCCTGGCACATAACACCTCCAAGTCTGTGCAATCAAAGCAGTCTTGTAACCTCTGCTGCCAGAGACCACTTCCTTATCTGTTTAATTGGCACTGGTTGTTTGCAGACAACTGGTTGATAGGCTGGAGACAATAGTATGAAGTTGTGGTCAGATTTCCCCAGGGGGGGCAATGCAGATGATGAGTAAGCATCCTTAACACTGGCATAGAGGAGATCCAATATATAATTGTCCCGTGTAGAACATTTGACATATTGATAGAACTTTGGTAATGAGATCTTGGCTCGATTAAAATCCCCAGAAATGACAGTTAGAGAGTTAGGGTGTTTCGTCTGAAGCCGGGCAATCACCCCAGACAGTACTTCCCCAGCTGCCTCTGGATTTGCAGATGGTGGTATATACGACACCACTGCAATAACAAGAGAGAATTCTCTAGGCAGATAGTAAGGCCTGAGGCCCACTGCTAATAGTTCAATGTTTGGGCAACAATGTCTCTCCTTTACTGTTACATGCCCCTGATTACACCATCTGTTGTTAATGTACAGTATCACTCCTCCACCCTTCTTCTTACCGCACTTCACTCTGTCCCTGTCAGCCCGAACCATATGAAACCCTGGTACCGATACACATGAATCTGGGACGTCCTCATGCAACCAGGTTTCTGTAAAGCACATGAGACTGCATTCCCTGAACTCCTTCTGGGTCTTACTCAGAGCCAGCAGTTCATCCGACTTGTTACCAAGCGATCGTACATTACCCATGATGATGGATGGGACCGCAGGTTTAAACCTTCTCCTCCAGGACTTGATCTTCTTGCCTGCTCTGCAACCTCTGAAAGGTCTCCTCATTTCAACTGCTGGAGAAGACTTTGTCCTGCGCAGTTCCAGAAGACGACTCCCTGAATACACTACTCGTTTAGCGACAGACCTAGGGACAACCCTCTGATCAGTGATTCCATCCATCCCACGAGGCCTCTCCGTGGCATATTGTATACGGTGCTCTCCGCCGAGCACATATGGCTGTATCACTGACACAGGCTGTGGGCAACAGCATACATCCATCGGTAGTATTAGCTGAGATGGACCATATAGCGTACCCCAAAGTGGCCATGCCAGCAGGGGACTTGTGAGTGGTAGTGCAGGATCCAGGTGAAAACCATATGCTGTGTGCCCAGCGGCAGTAGAAAGTGTGGGGTGTGCTGCATTTTCCATCCCACAGCAGACCAGCGTGCAGGAACGTCGCAATCGACGAGATGAAAAACATTGCATAGATCCAAGGTTGAAATTAGAGGTCCAAAAAGACATCAGGAAAGGTACAAATACTGTAGCAAAACTGTAACAAACAAAATAATAGCTGCTGCAATGGGCTGCCACTAGCAAGGCGCCCTATTGTCTCCACAGTCTGGCAGAGAGCAGACAGCATGTCTGCACACCTCTGAGTCCAGCTGAGATATACATATACACAATTCCCGCATGTACATACACGATTCCGCCATACACATATATGATTCTGCCATACACATACAGTACATGTTTTCCCTGTACATATACAGGATTCAGTTACATATATATACACAAGTCCTCCATACACAATCACAAGTATCACATACACGATTCTGCCATACACATAATATTTTCCCTGTACACATTCAGGATTCTACTATACATATACACAATTGCCGCATGCACATACACGATTCTGCCAAACACATTCATGTTTTCCCTGTACACATACAGGATTCCCCCATACACAAGCACAATCATCACATACATAATTCTGCCATACACATGCATATTTCCCCTTTACATATAGGATTCTCCTATAGGCTAGGGTCACACCAGCGTTCAGCCTTGCGTTCATGGGGTTCCGTTTACGGGCTCAGACACACTGGTATAAAAAACGGACGAGTGCAATATGAGAAAACCTCGCATTGCACTCGGACCAATGTTATTTAATGGCTCAGAACTCATTAACGTGTGTCGGACGCTTTTTTTCTCATACAGAATCTGGATGAGAAGAAAGTCGCAACATGCTGCGACAGCATACGATTCTCACATGAGACTCGCCAATGCAAGTTAATGGATCCGACAAAATCACGGACAGAACACGGACAGCACACAGACCATCCAAGTGACATCTGTTTTTTTACCTGATACATTATCATTCCGTAGCTCAGAATGTTCTTGTAAATGATTATACAGTACACTGCTGCTGAGAAAAAAAAACCATTGCACATGGATGTCACACAGACAGCACTCGGATGTTATCTGAGAAAAATGTCGGACACTCGCATAGCAGTTGCATGCCACACGGACCAAAAAAATGGATGTCACTCGTCCAACTCTCCTGGATGAGAATGTGGCTGTTTTTTTTAAAGCCAGTGTGTTTCCACCCTAAAACGTAGAATTTTTCAGCATTAGTGCAGTGTTACCGGAAAGGTTAGACTGCGTTAACACTGTCAATGCAATCCTATGGCAGACGGAACCTGAGCACAGGGCAAATGCCGGCTTTTTACTGTCGGAGCTTCAAACCTCACACTTTTTCCAAGCGCATCACAAGATGCGGGAGTGGGCATCTTGTGATGCGCTTGGAAAAAGCACGAGGTTTTAAACTCCGGCAGTGAGAAGCCGGCATTTGCCCTGCGCTCAGGTTCCGTCTGCCATAGGATTGCATTGACAGTGTTAACGCAGTCTTACCTTTCCGGTAACACTGCACTAATGCTGAAAAATTCTACGTTTTAGACAGAACCCCCTGAACGCAATGCATAACTCTGGTGGTCTGACCCTAGCCATACATGTACACCATTCCCCCGTACACATACAGGGTTCCCCCATACACAAGCATAATTATCACATACATAATTCTGTTGTACACATACATGTTTACCCTCTACACATACACCATTCATCCATAATATACACAATTCCCCTACACATATACCCAATTATCCCATACAGATGTGTAGTGAGGTGAGCAATTCAGATTGTATCATAGAAATGGATATGGAAATGAGCTGTGCACAGTCCACTACTGCCCCTTGTGGACAAGTGCTGAAACAAACGCAGGGAAGTGGGAAATTCCCTTTTCAGCAAATGTGTTTACTCAGGAAGAGAGAGCAGCAGGAAGTCAGTGCAGATCCAGAGCTGAGCCAGGGGAGACCTGCTTGTGGATGTCTGTTGAAAGAGGGCTACTTTGCTACACCTTGCCGGAAAAATCACCCCGCAGAAGCCCCCGTGACTGATCCTGGGCCACTGGACTTTGGTGCTGTGACTCTGGCCGCTCTGCAAAACCTTGCCCGCCGAGCACCCGGAGTGCATGTGCAGGGGCCGTGACCGACATAAGGGAGCCATTTGTACTGCCGTGATCTCCCTCCTGCTGCTCGGGGTGCCCCGAGACTGAGAGAGACTTCTGTGCTGCTGTGGGCCCCCTTCTGCTGCTCGGTGTGCCCTGTGACTGGGAGAGACTAACAAAGAAAGATTCCGTTACCTGCGGAAGGAGACCAAAGAAGAAGACTGAGGAGTTTCCCCCTTCAGCGCTGCACCGGGACCCGTCCTCGTGAGATCCCCAGGCCTGCAACGTGGGAGCGACATCTTCTTCTGTGATAGACTGGTACGTGATTTGAGGGAAAGTTAGGGAAAGATACTTTCATTGTTGTGTTTTTTTCTTTTCTTGCTGCGTACCCGGAAGAAGTGAAGATCCAGAGACTCTAATATATACAAGTGCGCATATAGTTCGGTTGACTGTGATATAAACATGTTTGACAGTAAAGAAACGTTATTATCGGTTAAACCTGAGTATGGGGATTCTGTTGAGAAAGATCATACACACACACCCGCGGCCTTACCACCGATCGCTACAGATGCACAATTATTCACACAACTTCCTCATGTCCATGCCCCATTCTCTTATATACATGCACCTAGTCTGAATTAAAAGGGACTGGGCTGCTGGCAGACAGATTCAGGAAACCTTTATACAATGTACTGTACTTAAAAAAGTTTTAGTTTCAGAATTTTCTATAAAATTTTATAAATGGAAACTTGGTTTATAAATTACAGGTATCGAAAGAATCTTTGTCTATGTACGTACATTGGAAACAAGCACTGAACTTTATTTAATTTCCCTGTGCCTATGCCAGAGCGTTTCTGCCTTCCAAGCTGGAAAATGGAAAATGAAGACTAAAAAAGCTAGTATCGTGCAGCTATGCACAGGAGAGTCTAAAAGTCACTCCCATTTGTCTGAGATGTTTGAACCAGGTGTGTCTACAAGAAAGAGCTGTTATGCATTACTGTATAGCTGGTGTTTGCTTTGTAGCCAGCGATGATAGACAAGTGACCTGTTAGTAAAGTCAATAGTGAGTTAGCAAATGAACAGCATTCCAGTGTACAACAAAAAACACCCTGTCAGTACTCAACTATATAAAAGCATAAGGACATGCACATTAATCCCTATGTAGTTGAACTTCTTTACCTACTTAACCCTTTTTAAGTAATTTTTAATCAATTCAGTCTACAACAGAGTTAAATTATCCCGATTCATGTTGATCTAACTATGTAGGAGTCAGTGCACCTTACGTGGGGTATGACAAGTAGAGATGGGCACATTGATTTGACGCAAATCAGCTTAATCTTGAATTACATTACAACCTAGGAAACTTAAACAAATTACGACTTGATTTATATGACTCACCAAAATAAATGCTCTGTGCCATTTTACATATTGCCGAAATTTGCAAAAAATTCTTTAAGCGCAGTGAAAGATAAGAAGTCAAATAATGAAATTTCATTTTTGGGAAAAGTCGAGTTAAATCGAGGCAAATCTAGATGTGGGAATAAGGAGGAGTGAGGTGGCAAAATACTAAGGACATTAGGACATTTTCTACAAAGAGGCAACTATCAACAGACTCAGGGATGATGATGATGAAGATGATAATAATAATTGTATATTGGACAAGATCTGGGAAGGTGACGTTAAAAAACACCTGAAAGGTTTGATTGATGTAATGGTGGTGGTGACTTCATCTGAAGAATGTTCTTGAAGACACTTGGTCAAGCTCTTCACATTACAGAGGTGGCGCTAGGCAGTTGTGCCATTTCAAAGTTCCACCTCTTCTCATTTATCAATGATATGTTCCAAGATCTGTTCAACTGCAACAAATTGCACGCACCTGAAGGTTATTGCTCTGGTTCTCAGTGTCATTACTCATTCTCACTCTGAGCAGAGGTCACACAACACCAGGGTCCAATAATGGTGGTGGTGAGTCCTAAGTAGGGGTATCTTGGGTGTGGGAGTTCCTTCCACATTGGTGACAAGCAGTTTATATATTTGCAAATGGATGCATGACTATGCTGGTTATGATACAATCCTTATTTTTAATAATCCGACACGGATTATGTACTGTAAGAGCAGTGAGACTATGGAACTCTCTGCCACATGATGTTGTAATGAGTGACTCACTACTAACATTTAAGAAGGGCCTGGAAAACTATAATATTACCAGTTATATATACTAGATTTTTTGATAGGGCGTTGATCCAGGGAATTAGTCTGATAGCCGTATGTGGAGTCAGGAAGGAATTTTTTTCCCCAATATGGAGCTTAGTGTTGCCACATGGGTTTTTTTTGCCTTAGGCTAGGGTCACACCTGCGGTTTTTTTTACAAATCCTGATCCAGTTGTGAGCTTTTAAAAAGCTCAAAACCGGAGCAGGAAACGCTCCTCATAGGAACCCATTCTAAAAACCGGATTACTTTACAAGCAATCCGGTTACCACATCCGGATCTGCAGCCTGCGTGAAAAATCATGCAGGCTGCAGTTTTCGGAGTGGTTCTAGCCTCCGCAATGCGGTAACCGGATTACTGAGGATGTGTAATCCTGAGCAATGTGGTAACCGTATAGTATGGGCTGCGCAGCGCATAGATATACTGTATAAGCCTTCAGGACCATGGACAGCGCACATACTACACGGACATTAGGTATAGTATGAGCGCTGCTCACAGGGGAGCTGTGGCTTCATTCATAAAAATGTACAGAGCCACCAGGAGTCGGCTTACTGTACATAACATAGTAACCTATTACATGCCAACCTAAGTAGGTAGCATGTCTCTAGGAGCTGTGGGCACCCCCTAGAGACGTGAAGGGTATAATTATTATCATTTATTAAGCTTTATTCATAGATTTTACAGTTTGCAGCAAACTATCCGGTAACCGGATTGCTCCAGATTACACATCCAGAGCAATCCGGTTACCGAATTACGGCTTCAGCAATCCGGTTACCGGATTGCGGCTTGTCTGAAGCCAATTGCGTTCACCGCATCCAGACCTGGATGCGGTGAACGCAATTTCAGTAATAAATGTGACCCTAGCCTTACTCTGGATTAACATGTTAGGCTATGGGTTGAACTAGATGGACTTAAGGTCTTCCTTCAACCTTAAAAACTAAACTATGATATATGAAATGATGACGATGGTGGGATCTGTTCTGTTTGAGTAGATGCCACTGTTTGCACTTTACATTGATGGGTCCATTACATAGTGGATTCTAGGATGCATCATGGGTAAATACATGTTGAATTTTATGGGATATTATTGGTAAATGCATGATTTTTATTTTCAGTAATTAATCTATGTACATGAATTTGTTTCATCAATGACTGTATGTAAATAATGATAAGACTTAGGAGGGTCATATGTGTATAACATATTGATGCGGTGGATCTCTATGAGAGTTCAATATATGTCATGACAATGTGCTTATTTTGTAGGCCATTGATGTTTTGATATACCCTAAGGTTAGGGTCACACTTGCAGATTTTACATGCGTTTTTGAGACTTGCTTTTTGTGAAAACGCATGCAAAAACGCATCCATAGGCCACCATGCAAAAAACGCATGCCCCAATAGCAAAAACGCTTGTATAAATGTACCATGCGTTTTTGTGTTGCGTTTTTGGCTCAGCACCAAAGAAATACTGCACGCAGCATTTTTTGGTGCTTTTTCAAAAACGCATGCGTTTTTTACAAAATGCATGCTTTTTTTAACATGTGGCCCTATGGCAAACGCATGCGTTTTTGCAAGGCACTAAATGTACCATGCGTTTTTGCATGCATTTTTGCAAGCTTTTTAAGGGAGCCCCACACCTATCAGCAAAAACGCAGCCCAAAAACGCATGCTGCCTAAAACATGCAAAAAAACGCATGCCAAGTGTGACCCTAGCCTAAGACTGATTCATTGACTTTTACACATGTCCATTATAATATTCTGAATGGTGACGATGCATGGATACACTCAGGTTCTGCCCCACTTCAATATGATACTTTGATCAGTTATGTGTTGTGAACTTTGCCCAATTAGAGACCGAGAAGCCTGCGCATGCCCATTGCAACTGCTTGCATGGAATGTACAGAGAGAGGAGGGCGCCAACACATGTCCAGTGAATGATTCTCCTGGATCAGTCAGAGAGAACAGGGAAAAGGAAGAGACCGGAGATTGGCTGACGAACATCATGATAATGACTGGAAGTGATTGGATTGGCCAATCAATGCTGATACACCTCTGATGACATTATGTGACATCAGAGCTTTACACTGTCATTTTCTATGGACTCCTTTTCTTTTCAGGATGATCAGGAGCGATGATCTGTCAAATCACATGACCCTGTGTCCATTGAGACAAGTTGGTAATCTGAGATTTGTATAGTTTTTGTATGTATTGATTTGTTTACATCATGAGAACAGGTGATTGGTTACTTGACCAGATGGACTGCCTGGTTAAGTGATGCGTGTCTTTTGGAGCCATGTGCTCGGATTGTCCAAGTGAAGGTGCTGCAACCCATTATTTTGTTTGGAGGTGTGTATATGAGTCCTGATTGGGTGTATCTTTGGATATGAATATGGAAGGTAACCTGAGTATGGATTTGGGTGAACCAGACACTGTACACATTTTTTCATATATAGATGAGGATGCAGCAAGGATTTTGTTCGATGCAGGTATAGTCGGTATGTTTTTTAGTAGGCCGAAAGCGGATGTGCTTAAAAATAAGTAGGAGAATGAATGGAGGTGCTTAATTGCTCTTGAATTGCACACAGACACCTTAATTGAATATTATAAGGTACGGAGGATCCTGAGCGGGGTGAGACCACATTGGACACCCTATGGGAATAAGCATGCTAGAAATAGGAGGAAACCACTATGGCTAAATAAAGCGGTAAGAGGTGCAATATGTGACAAAAAGAAAGCATTTAGGGAATTAAAGCAAGTAGGTAGTGATGAGGCATTAATTAAATACAGAAAATTAAATAACATTTGTAAAAAGCAAATCAAGGCAGCAAAGATTGAGACAGAGAGACTCATTGCCAGAGAAAGTAAAAAGAATCCCAAAATATTTTTTAACTACATAAATAGTAAGAAACTAAAAAATGATGGTGTTGGCCCCTTTAAAAATAGTCTGGGTGAAATGGTGGATGAGGATGAGGAAAAAGCCAATATGCTAAATGACTTTTTTTCAACAGTATTTACACAAGAAAATCCCATGACAGATAATATGATCAGTGATAACAAAAATTCTCAATTAAATGTCACTTGCTTAACCCAAGAGGAAGTACGGCATCGTCAAAAATCACTAAAATTGACAAATCCCCGGGCCCGGATGGAATACACCCCAGAGTGCTGCAGGAATTAAGTACTGTCATAGATAGACCATTATTTTTAATATTTAAAGATTCCATAATAACAGGGTCTGTACCACAGGACTGGCGTATAGCAAATATGGTGCCAATATTCAAAAAGGGGACAAAAACTGAACTTGGAAATTATAGGCCAGTAAGCTTAACCTCTACTGAGGGTAAAATCCTAGAGGGTTTTCTAAGAGATGCTATACTGGAGTATCTGAAGAAAAATAACCTCATGACCCATTATCAACATGGTTTTACGAGGGACCGTTTCTGTCAAAGTAATCTAATAAGCTTCTATGAAGAAGTAAGTTCTGGACTGGACCAAGGAAATGCAGAGGATGTGGTGTATATGGACTTTTCAAAAGCTTTTGATACGGTGCCACACAAAAGGTTGATACATAAAATGAGGGCAATGGGGATAGGGGAAAATTTGTGTAAGTGGGTTAAGAACTGGCTTAGTGATAGGAAACAAAGGGTGGTTATTAATAGAACACACTCAGAATGGGTCACAGTTAACAGTGGGGTACCACAGGGGTCAGTCTTGGGCCCGCTTCTATTTAATATATTTATTAATGACCTTGTAGGGGGCATACAGAGTAGAATCTCAATATTTGCAGATGACACTAAACTCTGCAGGGTACTCAATACAGAGGAGGACAATTTTATATTACAGGAGGATTTATGTAAACTAAAAGCTTGGGCTGCTAATTGGCAAATGCGCTTTAATGGGGATAAATATAAAGTCATGCACTTGGGCAGATGAAACAAAAGGTATAATTATGTGCTTAATTGTAAAACACTGGGCAAAACTGTCACTGAAAAAGACATGGGTGTATGGGTAGATGACAAACTCACATTTAGTGGCCAGTGTCAGGCAGCTGCTGCAAAGGCAAATAAAATAATGGGATGCATTAAAAGAGGCATAGATGCTCATGAGGAGAACATAATTTTACCTCTATACAAGTCACTAGTGCGACCACACTTAGAATACTGTGTACAATTCTGGTCTCTGGTGTATAAGAAAGACATAGCTGAACTAGAGCGGGTCCAGAGAAGAGCGACCAAGGTTTTTAGAGGACTGAGGGGTCTGCAATACCAAGACAGGTTATTAAACTTGGGGTTATTTAGCTTGGAAAAACGAAGGCTTAGGGGTGATCTTATAATAATGTATAAATATATGAGGGGACAGTACAGAGACCTTTCTAATGATCTCTTTACTCTTAGGCCTGAGACTGGGACAAGGGGGCATCTTCTACGTCTGGAGGAAAGAAGGTTTAATCATAATCACAGACGCGGATTCTTTACTGTAAGAGCAGTGAGATTATGGAACTCTCTGCCACATGATGTTGTAATGAGTGAGTCACTACTAACATTTAAGAAGGGCCTGGATGCCTTTCTTGAAAACTATAATATTACCAGTTATACATACTAGATTCTTTGATAGGGCGTTGATCTAGGGAATTAGTCTGATTGCCGTATCTGGAGTCAGGAAGGATTTTTTTTCCCCAATGTGGAGCTTAGTGTTGCCACATGGTTTTTTTTTGCCTTCCTTTGGATCAATATGTTAGGCTATGGGTTGAACTAGATGGACTTAAAGTCTTCCTTCAACCTTAAAAACTATGTTACTATGTTACTATGTTACTTTTGCCTAATAATGCACTGTTTTGCACAAAGTTTGAGTTAATCTCTAAGTACTCTTTTGGTATCATACTTTTAAATATAAAGTTTCTGAAAGTAGAGATGAAACTTTAATAGAGTCTGATACACTATTGGTGAAACAAACCTCCTTACAGAAGGTGCAGACCATGAGGACTAAGGTGGATTACACTTCTCTAAATACTTTGCTGGGTTAGAGCACATGAAAAAATTAAAATGGTTCAGAGATATGGGGGACTATAAAATTGTTGTATATTTAATTGCCAATTTTGTGGACATACTACACAGACCCTCAGGCATCAGAAACCTGTAAAGACACACCAACATAAAAAAAATTTGGGAAGTCTTGCAATAACTTTGGATTCACGGCAGGAAAATCGGAGTCAACTAACGATGGTAGTGCTGTGGCCTCTGAGACATCTTTTTCCTTTTTAAGAATACCACAAAGGGAGAGATGTGATCTCATCTCAGCAAGCACAGATGTGGCCTGAAATATAATATAGGAGACATAGGAAGATGGGCGTTCACACAATCAATGACGTAGAGGGCCACATAGAGGGAGAACAAGTAAAACAAGATGACACTAACCAACTAGTGATAAATATATCATTGGTCCATTGACTAACACACAGATTAGTGTATTATCGAGGGGTTTATCTGTCATGAGTGGTATAACAGGTAGGGAATCATTACACAAGATGGTAAGATGGGCAAGGGCTTAGCCCTGTTCCTGAAGGTACCTCTGAAGGTGAGAAGGTTCGGATTGCCACCCTAGCCCTTCGCTCCTCATCAGCCCTGGGATAAGAGACTTTACCTCCACCCACGGACCGGGAAAACCCAGTAGCTTCATATCAAAGTCATCCGCAGCAACAAAACAGCTCAGTAGAGCATGACTTCACAGCACAGGGTTCAAGTAGAAATGAGCTCTATCTGTGACCTCTGGTGCAGGGAAGCAGAACTACTTAAAGCTGAGGGTGTAGAGACAGCTCAGACACACCCTTTCACCTCTCCCTCCAAATGCAGAGCTGCAGCATAGACTAAAGGAAAAAGAGCTCAGTTTAAATCACAGCAGTAGCACTCATTTACTGCAAAGCAGTCAACAAGTGACAATACCCTCCCTTTATGAAAGGCCACTGGACTCTACACCGAACACGATCGGTAATGGTCTAAGTTTCCTGAGAGATGAATATATTACAGATATTTAGCATTGGAGGTAGTTCTAGCTGGAACAACACGGGGTTGCAAATGGCCTATACCCTAAATGGACCAATAACTCCAATAGTAAGAGCTCTAGCCACACACTTCCACCTTACGTGTTTAGACAACACCCACACAAAATCATCCACTCTCAGGTATGGACCTGAACATTTATTACCATTCATGCGGTTACAGAGGGTCCATTCTTAGGGGGCAAACAGTAGAGATGTTTCCCTGTCTCTTCTCTGGAAACTTTCTCACCGACATTTTAGTGGGAGTCACCAACCTCCCCTTATCACATGTCTCAGGATAACACCTGGGTCCAGTATAATTCTGAGGTGTAGGCTGAGTTTGACCCCTATTCTCGAGTAGGTGTTTAACCACCTCCACTGGAGACAAAGAAGCAGGCCTGACCAACACAGCATAGACAGTAGTACCAGGCACTTATCCTTATGGGACATCAGCGGCTGAGAAACAGGTTTAGCATGGTGTGGACAAAAGATACAAGACCTCCCAAGCTGATGAACTGCAGATGGGTTAGTATGAGAAATCACATTCCCCAACTGCTTATGTCTGGGGCCAAGGGCTTGGAGTACTCGGATTTCGGGGATGTCACGGGTGGTCGGTGCATGAGTCTGTACCCTTAGGCAGACAAGAACAAGGGGAAAAATAATCAAATAAAGTCAATCATGACGCCACCTGTAGGTCTGGTGATGGCACCAGCGCTGCTGGGACCTCCAGGGTGATGGGTGGCAGCAAAGTGTTGTAGCTCTCTATAGAAAGAGCGAGATCCCTGGGGCTGTAGGTTGATAATGATGGAATAGGGCAGCGCTGTTGGAATAGAGCTTCTGCGGTGTGGTGCAAGGCAGGTAAATCACAGTTCATCCGTAAGGAACACAGACACGTTGCTCACTCTGAACGGGTACTTTACTCCAGACATCTGCAGTCTTACACGGTAAATAGTTGTTTCAGTCAGGGTAGTGGAGCGGGTTGTCCTGGCAGTGGGCAATGTCCCTCTGAAGCTGGGCTGGTGTTCATTCTCTATCATTTTCTCTGTGCTTTCTCTGTGTTGTCCTGCACAATCCCACTTCTTGAACCAGGCCCGTCGGGTGACATGGGAACCCTTTATCTCTCCAAAGTGAACCCAACCCTGTTTAGTGCTTCTGGTTGAGACAGTGCTTGGTTTAGGGCAGTTGGATCATGCTCCTAAGAAGACATCGACCACGCCGATAATTTGTGGTTCAGGGTTGGACCTCTGATCCACGTCAGAGCTGGTGCCCTGCCTCGGTCTGGGCCAGAGTGATTCAGTTATCCTCTTCTGGGTCACCTGGTTGAGGTGCCCTCCCCGTTACTTCTCCTCTGCTGTTCACTCTCCCTCTGTTCTCTCTCCAACTACTGTTCTTCTGCTCTACTGTTCTTCTGCTCTACTATTCTTCTGCACTACTGTACTGTTTGTCTTGTCTTGTCCACTTCTTCTTCTCCTCCAACTACTTCTCACTTTCCCTGCTTTCCCCACTCACTTTATAACCTAGCTCAAGGGTTTCAAATTCTAGGCCTCAAGGGCCGCACACAGTGCAGGTTTTCAGGATTGCCAAAGCATTTGACAGTTGGTAATCAAATTACCAACTGTCAAACTCCAAGGAAATCCTGAAAACCTGCACTGTGTGCGGCCCTCGAGGTCTGGAGTTTGAGACCCCTGACCTAGCTTCTCCTCCCACCAGGATCGGTTACCCTGGTAACAGGTGTCTGATTGGTCCCCTATCACTAGGTGTGTCTGTTTGGTGATGGAGCTTCAGGCTTCTTCTAACCCCTTCCCTTTTGTAGCGCGCTGACTAGTGGAGTGCTACATTCTCCCTTGGATAAATACACTTGTCCCCAAGTGTCCATTCCTCCCTACCTGGTACAGAGGAAAAGTTTTTATATGTGCATGTATAAACAATAAACACTTTTAGGCTGCGTTCACACATTGCGTATTTTGTTGCGCTTTTTTTCGCACGCTTTTTTGCTGCGTTTTTCAGCTGCACAAATAAGTGCAACAAAATACGCAGGGGCTTTCACACACTGCGCTTTTTTTACCCCAGAAAGCGCAGTGATGTCACAGAGGGGAGGAAGAATCCTGCTTCCTCCCCCTTTGTGACAGCCCCATTAGATTTCACAGTGTATTAATATACACTGCGAATTCTAAATTAAACAAAGGCAAGTGTATGAAAAATAAAAAAGAATGAATACTTCACCTGTCCGACGCCTTTTCCCGGTGTCCGGTGCCAAGCGAGGTGTCTTCTGCCGCAGGTCCTGGCAGAAGACACCTCGCTTGGCACTGGACACCGGGAAAAGGCGTCGGACAGGTAAAGTATTCATTCTTTTTTATTTTTCATACACTTGCCTTTGTTTAATTTAGATTTCGCAGTGTATATTAATACACTGTGAAATCTAATGGGCGGTCACAGCTGTCACAGAGGGGAGGAGGAAGCAGGATTCTTCCTCCCCTCTATGACATCACAGGGAGAAAACGCAGGAGCAGCTGCGTAAACAATTGACATCTCAATTCTTTACGCAGCTGCGCTTTCTCCCAAAAAAGCACTGCGTATTTTTACGCAGTGTCTGCACGGCAAAGTGAATTTCCCATTCACTTTGCTGGCAGACACAAAACACATTGCGTATTTTGAAAAGCGCTCGTAAAAAAGCGCAGCAAAATACGCAATGTGTGAACGCAGCCTTAATAACAACTGGTATTCTTGTTTCTTCTTGTCCAGGAGGTGCATTTCTTATAAAGTTGCAAAACAAAACAGTCACCAGCTGAACAGAATCGGTTAACTATTGCGCACCCAGTGGTTACTATCACTGTCTTTTCCAATGTCCAGGCTACCACTAGGTCGCTGCACACATTATCACAGCACACAAAAGATTCAAGAAAAATAAAATGTCCTCATGATAGTCTATAAGTATTCTGTAAAAGAAAGGGAATGCACACTATATACATATTCTACATAAAAGTAAAGTGGTTTACTGGGGATTTTCACATTTGCGTACTTTTAGGGCGTACCAGCCTCTAGGTCCTGCATAGCATTCATAGCTAATGTGGTCAAAGCAATAAAAGTCACGATCTGGGTGTCCTTTAATTAAATGTGATTCTACATTTTTACATGAAATAAACACCTTCTCATAGAGTCCTTTCTTTCTTGCAAAACCTCAACTGTTATCAGGGGTTGAAGGTGGTCACCGTACCTCTTTTCCGGTGCTCAGGGAAAATGGGTGGCTGGCGACGGGCCTCTGCTCTGATCTGCAGATTCTCCATCTCACGGGCCCACCACTCCTCTCTGCGTCGCTGCTGCTCTTTCTAGTAGGATCGGTAAAGGGTGAGCACATAGTCCGCTCTGTTGGACGCGCAGTGAGTGTCCTGGCTCTGGCGATAGCTTTCCACAATGGCTCTAGTGTCACTAGCGCTGATAGATAGGGTTTCTGCCAATGAAGCGATGTGGACCTCAGTGGAATTCCTCTCTGGAGCCTCCTCTGGATCTTCCTCCTCCTCAGGGCCTTGCTGGTCTGTTTCCTCATCCTCATCGGGGAACTGTTCGTCACACATCTCTTCGATGGCCTCAATCACCAAGTCTGGCTCCTCGGCAGGTGGCTGCTCCTCCTCCAGCTCAGGGTCTGTGGGTTCATCTGGCTCAGCTACTGCTTCATTGTCATCCTCCAGCGGGGCTTCAGGGCTGCCCGCCTCTTCTTCTTCAATGGTTGTCAGCACCGGGTCCTCTCTGGTAACTGGGTGGGTATCAGATGATTGGTTCCTCACCACCGGTTCTGGTTCTGAATAGCTAGGCTGCCTCTACGTGACCTCGTGGTGTAGCTGGTGGGCCACGCCGGCACTCCGGCGCCGGACCGTGTACCCTGCTGCCTCCAGGAGTTGGACCTTCAGGTCTTGTAGCGAGGTCTCCCAGAAGGTTGAGTCTCCCTCTATTGTGTGGAGATAGACCACCTCTGGTTCACTGACTGCGGCGCGAGCCTCCTCTTTCACCTTCCGCATCAGGTCTCTCAACCAGATTGCAACCATATCTCCAGGACCCGTACCCATTGCTATATGAAAAGGTTCTGCTTGCAAAAACCCTGCCACGCCTTGTTCACTTTGCTTTATAGTCCATGGGCGTGTTAGAATCTCTGGCCTGCCCCCTTGATTTTTCCTCAGCACTTGGGGCGGGCAAGTATTTTGGCAACTATGCCATGGCCCTCCCATGATGAGGGGCCGAGGCACGCCCCTGGGCCAACACATAGTCCTTCACATTGTTGGACCCGCCAGCTTTCTCAGAGAAGTAATGGCAACTGGCCAACTGATACTGAGGGGATGCGACGGCTATTAGCTTTCTAAAATTGTTTGTATCCACCAAGCGGAAAGGCAGAATTAATAAATTGGAGATGGTGAAGTGCAAGCTGTTTGCTTTGGATTGTGTAGAAGGAAATAATCTTTTACAAGACCACAACTGAGGGACCAAGGGCTGGCTGCCATGCAAAAATAGGGTGGAGTAGAGATTACGCAACAAACTGCTGCACTGTGAGGAAGGTGCGGACAGAGATTTATGGTGAATTTACAAACAAATTGTGTGATCTGTTTCTGAGATCGATCGTAAACAGCAGGCGTGTTCACTTCCATAACAACTGATGGGCTTTCTCTTCCCCTGACTGTAGCGGGTAAAGAAGTGGAGGTTCTGCTGATGGACACTTGTTGGGCAACACTTGTCATGATGACAGGAGGAAGAAGCAGTAGATGTGGTAGATGTGGTTGATGGTGTTTGGTGAGGTCTGCTAGGCACAGTTTTAATGCTATAACTTTGCCAGAGTAACTAATGGTGCTGGGCCATGAGGCGGTTCATGCATGCAGTAGTCAAATTGTTTTTTTGCCAAACTTTGCAAACAACATGAGTTGAGTCATCTTTGAGGTGTCAAAAAAGGCCTAGACTAGGTAACCCTTGTTACCCCTAACAACTGCAGGCCCGCGACTGATGCTGCTAAGAGCCAGAGTTGTGGCTGAGGATGCAGTCCTTGTCATTCTTGCAGCCCTCAGTTTCCTTGCAGAAAGAAACAACCTAACCTCCTCATCTTTCTCCTCCTCATCCACCTCCTCTGCTGGACTTCTCAGCTGCATAACTCTGGGTTAATTCCAGGTGAAAGCTCAACCCTCATCATTATCCTGTCTTTTGTCCCACTCCTCACTCTGAGAGTCACCCTCCTCCTCTTCCTGCCTTGAATGCACAGTACAGTGTGGGCGCTCCTCAGGTAACTCATCATCATCACCTCCACCCTCAGGGTTTAACATCTAGTCACAAGAGTCTGAACTTTGCCAGGATTCTACTTCTGCCTTCCCCGAATCCAACTCCAAAAGAATTTTGGTATTGATGCAGATGTTTTCCTACTCTGGAGTATGTGAATCTTTGGAGCAGACCTCTAATGCCCATGGAATAGAATGTGTGAACATTTCTGCACCTACCCGACCTTTACCTTGAACACCAAACCTACTCCCCCTTGCACCTCACCAATTCCCCTTCCCTTTACCACCACTACCTCGGGACCAAACACACCAAACACGGCCTTTTTAGGGAAAAGTGAAGGATTTGTCAATCTCTGATTTAATGCAAAAAATGTCTTTTTTGGGGAAACTGAAAGATTTGACAATCACTGCTTTGAGGCATAACAAATGCCTTTTAGGTGAAAGTGGAGGATTTGGCAATCACTACTTTGAGGCCAAAAAAGCCTTTTTAGGGAAAATTAAGGATTTGGCAATCACTTGTTTCAAGCCAAACACAGACTTTTTAGGGAAAACACAAAGATTGGCATTAAATGCAGTAATGCTTTTTTTTAATCCGACCAAATTACTGAGCAAATTGCATTTGACGATTTTTTTGTAAATTGCTCATGCTGCCGATCACTAACTGAATCTGCAGTGGTCATGCCTAATTTGAAATTGGCAAACATGTTGGAGGAAAGTTTACTCATCTCTAGTCTCTACCAACTTTGCAAATCTAGAGGCTGAACGTTTTGCCCATTCTTCTTTGCAATCTCTTTGTATCTCAGTGAGATTTGATGGGAACTGCCCGTGAACAGCAATTTTCAAGTCTTGTCACAGATTTTCAATGGGATTTAGGTCTGGACTTTGCCTACTATATTCAACCAGATAAATATGCACTGATCTAAACCATCGATTGTAGCTCTGGCAGTATGTTTAGGGTTGTTGTCCTGGTGGAAGGTGAATCTATGCCCCAATCTGAACTCTTTTGCAGCCTCCAACACATTTTCTCCCATTGATTGCCTTGTATGTAACTCCATCTATTTTCTCATCAACTCTGACCAGCTGAAGAAAAGCATCCCCACAGCTTGATACTGCCACCAACATGTCTAATCGTGGGATGGTGTTTTCAGGGTGATGTGCAGTATTATTTTTATTAAAAAAAATAGCACTTTGCATTCAGCCAAAACAAATCTATTTTGTTCTCATCTTGCCTGAGCTCCTTTTACCACTTGTTAACTGTGTCTCCTATATGGCTTTTTGCAAACTGCAAATGGGACTTCGTATGGCTTGCTTTCAAAAATGGCTTTCTTCTTGCCACGTTTCCATAAAGGCCAGATTTGTGAAATATATGATGAATATTTGTCCTGTGGACAGATTCTCCCACCTGAGTTGTGGATCTCTGCAGCTCCTCCAGACAGACCATGGTCCTCTTGGCTATTTCTCTAATTAATGCTCTCCTTGCTTGTGGTGTCACTTTAGATGGATGACTATTTCTTGGTAGACTTGTAGTTGTGGCATCATCCTTCCATTTTGAATGGTGAATTGAACAATGCTCAGTGAGATGTCCCAAGCTCGAGCTATTATCTTTATGACCTAACCTTGCTTTATTCTTTTTCACATGTTTATTCCTGACAATTCTGAGTGTTATTTGGTTTTCATAATGCTGTTTGATCCCTATTGTTCTCCAATAAAGAGAACAGCTGTAGTTATGCTGAGAATAAATTACTCACAGGTGGACTCAATTTTCAAATTAGGTCACTTATAGAGATAACTAGATGGTGGCCTGATTCTAACGCATCAGGTCTGCTCGAATACATACGTAGTTTATTTATGAAAATGTAAAAATAATGCAATGAATACACAGGATTTTACCCAATCAGCGACACGCCTTCGTTTAATATATCTGCACGTGTGACACCTCACCAGCGATCAGTATGGTACCGTCACACTTGGCAAAGCTACAGCGATCCCGACAAATGATGTGACCTGGAAGGGATCACAGGAGCGTCAGTACATGGTCGCTGGTGAGATTGGCACACTGAGCGAGATCGGTAGCACCAGTTGGGGTACGCTGCAAGCGGCCGAGAAATGACCGGCTAGCTGATGCTGGCGTGCATGGTTCAAATCCCACGCCAATTCATCACCGGATTGAGCCTGTTGCTGATTGGTCACACATGGCCGGCCGCGACCAATCAGCGACGCAGGATTTCTGTTACAGAGAGACAGACTGACAGAATTAGACGATTATATAGTAGATTGGTCGCTCAGGATTTTATTTAGGGATATAGACTATGCTGAAAACAAATGCTTAAATACCGTATATACTCGTGTATAAGCCGACCCGTGTATAAGCCGACCCCCCTACTTTTGCCCCAAAACCTGGGAAAATCTATTGACTCGCGTATAAGCCGAGGGTGGACCCCAGCACAGGTTTACAGCCCCCAGCAGTGGTATACAGGCCCCAGCAGTATGATATACAGCAGCCCCCAGTGGTATATACAGCAGCTCCCAGTGGTATATACAGCAGCCACAGTGGTATATGCAGCAGCCCCCAGTGGTATATACAGCAGCCCCCAGTGGTATTGCAGCCCCTATATACAGCAGCCCCAGTGGTGTATACAGCAGCCCCAGTGGTATTGCAGCCCCTATATACAGCAGCCCCAGTGGTGTATACAGCAGCCCCTATATACAGCAGCCCCAGTGGTATTGCAGCCCCAGTGGTATTGCAGCCCCTATATACAGCAGCCCCAGTGGTATTGCAGCCCCAGTGGTGTATACAGCAGCCCCTATATACAGCAGCCCCAGTGGTATTGCAGCCCCAGTGGTAGTATACAGCAGCCCTAGTGGTATACAGCAGGCCCCCAGGGGTACATATAGCAGCCCCCAGGGGGTACCCAGCAGCCCCCTGGGGTACCCAGCAGCCCCCAGGGGGTTTATACAGCAGCCCCCTGGGGGTACCCAGCAGCCCCCAGGGGGTTTATACAGCAGCCCCCTGGGGGTACCCAGCAGCCCCCAGGGGTTTTATACAGCAGCCCCCTGGGGGTACCCAGCAGCCCCCAGGGGGTTTATACAGCAGCCCCCTGGGGGTCCCCAGCAGCCCCCAGGGGGTTTATACAGCAGCCCCCTGGGGGTACCCAGCAGCCCCCAGGGGGTTTATACAGCAGCCCCCTGGGGGTCCCCAGCAGCCCCCAGGGGGTTTATACAGCAGCCCCCTGGGGGTACCCAGCAGCCCCCAGGGGGTTTATACAGCAGCCCCCTGGGGGTACCCATCAGCCCCCTGGGGGTACCCAGCAGCCCCCAGGGGGTATCCACAGCCCCCAAATGCTGGCACTCGCTGGCAAGGGCCCCCCCCCGCTTCTCTTACCATTCCGGTCTTCTGATCCGTGCCGCTCCTCGGTGCTCCTCGCTGCTCCGTCCGTCCTCCTACATCCGGGATCCCCAGCCGTCGCGCGATGACGTCATATGCCTGCGACGGCCGGAGATCCCGGATGTAGGAGGACGGACGGACGGAGCAGCGAGGAGCACCGAGGAGCGGCGCGGATCAGAAGACCGGAATGGTAATATAAGCGCCCTGGGGGGGGGCCCTTACAAGGGGGGACAGTGCCAGCATTTGGGGGCTATATGCACTGCTTCCCCCTGCGCTGATTGACAGGGGGAAGCAGTGCATATTTAATGAGCGGCCCCACGTGACGGGGCCGCTCATACAGCAGCCTCCCCCCGCCTCCTGCAGCCTCCACAGCCCCGGGACACAGCCCCCACCTACCATGTACCGTATATGACCCGTGTATAAGCCGAGGGGTAGACTTTTCAGCCCAAATTTTGGGCTGAAAAACTCGGCTTATACACGAGTATATACGGTAATACATATTTAGAAAAGTGTATCGTTTATTTTACACTTCACAAATATTGCTTGTTAGTGTTGGTAATCACATAAAATTCCAATTAAATAACATTGAAGCCTAGAGGCGTGAAGTAAAAAAATGGTCCTGTGGTATGAATACTTTTTTAAGCCACTGTATATGTGTAATGATGAGCTGTGTGACATGACCTCCTCACCATAGGCAAGCCCTAAAATGGCATCTGATTACCCTGTCCACACATTGTATAGTGGTTGTGATAGTTTTCCAGTATTGACTGCACTAAGCCATGTGATAGCTGCAAGGCATTATGAAGAAGCCCAAATAATTGGACCAGGCATCATATGAGCTCGCTCTCCAGCAATGTATGAAATGATGCCAGGATAAATTTTTACAACCCGTGTGAATCAAATTGCAATTTGTTCAGGTTTCCTGGGACCTGACAATTTAAGTAAATTCGATTCAAAATAGATATGCATGGAATCGATTCAATCATCTCTAGTCTTTAGTGCATAGATGGACCTGCTATCGATGTCACCTGTACAGTCATGGCCAAAGGTTTTGAGAATTATACCAAAATGATATTTTCACATGATCTGCTGCCCTCTGGTTTTTATTTGTGTTTGTCTGATGTTTATATCACATACAGAAATATAATTGCAATCATATTATGAGTACCAAAAGGTTATATTGACAGTTAGAATGAGTTAATGCAGCAAGTCAATATTTGCAGTGTTGACCCTTCTTCAGGATCTCTGCAATTCTCCCTGGCATGCTCTCAATCAACGTCTGGACCAAATCCTGACTGATAGCCATCCATTCTTGCATAATCAATGCTTGCATTTTGCCAGAATTTGTGATTTTTGTTTGTCCACCCGTCTCTTGATGATTGACCACAAGTTCTCAATGGGATTAAGATCTGGGATGTTTCCAGACCATGGACCCAAAATCTCTATGTTTTGTTCCCTGAGTCATTTAGTTATCACCTTTGCTTTATGGCAAGGTGCTCCATCATGCTGGAAAATGCAGTGTGGGGCGCCAAACTGCTCTTGGACGGTTGGGAGAAGTTGCTCTTGGAGGACATTCTGGTACCATTCTTTATTCATGGCTGTGTTTTTAGGCAAGACTGTGAGTGAGCCGATTCCCTTGGCTGAGAAGCAACCCACACATGAATGGTTTCAGGATGCTTTACAGTTGGCATGAGACAAGACTGGTGGTAGCGCTCACCTCTTCTTCTCCGAATAAGTTGTTTTCCAGATGTCCCAAACAATCGAAAAGGGGATTCATCGGAGAAAATGACTATACCCCAGTCCTCAGCAGTCCACTCCCTGTACCTTTTGCAGAATATCAGTCAGTCCCTGATGTTTTTTCTGGAGAGAAGTGGCTTCTTTGCTGCCCTCCTTGAAACCAGGCCTTGCTCAAAGAGTCTCCCCCTCACAGTGCGTGCACAAGCACTCACACCAGCCTGCTGCCGTTCCTGAGCAAGCTCGGCACTGCTGGTAGTCCGATCCCGCAGCTGAAACAGTTTTAAGATACGGTCCTGGCGCTTGCTGGTCTTTCTTGGGCGCCCTGGAGCCTTTTTGACAACAATGGAAGCTCTCTCCTTGAAGTTCTTGATGATGCGATAGATTGTTGACTGAGGTACAATCTTCCTAGCTGCGATACTCTTCCCTGTTAGGCCATTTTTGTGCAGTGCAATGATGGCTGCACGTGTTTCTTTAGAGATAACCATGGTTAACTGAAGAGAAACAATGATACCAAGCACCAGCCTCCTTTTAAAGTGTCCAGTGGTGTCATTCTTACTTAAAGGTAACCTGTCAGGTGGTTTATGTCCCTCCAGCTATCACTATCTGTACCTGCAGCTTCATAATACTATTCTAATCAACCCTGTCTGAGCTCATAGTGTAATGTGAAAGGTGAAAACAAAGCATTTATACACTCACATTTCAGTCCCCACCTTGGAGGAAGGGGACTGTCTGGCAGGATAATAGTTAACTCACTTAACTTGGATAGCTAAAAGACCTGTGTGATATAATGATCATGTGACCATAGTGGGCGGAGCTAAGCCAGCAAACATATAATGTTCTATGAGAACTTAGCTCCGCCTATTGTAGTCACATGGTTGTGACATCACATCAGGTCTCCCAACATGTTGAAGCACAAGGCTGAAATGTTAACTATTAACCTGCTAAACAGTCCCCATCCTCCAAGCTGGGGACTGCCTGTCTCATTACATAAGGAAATTTCTGTGTATAAATGCTTTTCTTTCACCTTTCACATTACACTATGAGCTCAGACAGGGATGATTAGACTGGTATTATAAAGCTGCAGCTACAGACAATGATAGCTGGAGAGGCATAAACCAGCTGACAGGTTCCCTTTAATCATGACTGATTGTTCGCCAGCCTTGTCCTCATCAACACCCACACCTGTGTTAATGGAACAATCACTAAAACGATGTTAGCTGCTACTTTTAAGGCAGGACTGCAATGATGTTGAAATGTGTTTTGGGGGTTAAAGTTAATTTTCTAGGCAAATATTGACTTTGCAAGTAATTGCTGTTAAGCTGATCACTCTTTATGACATTCTGGAGTATATACAAATTGCCATTAGAAAAACTGAAGCACTAGACTTTGTTAAAATTAATATTTGTATCATTCTCAAAACTTTTGGCCATAAGTGTACAGTACCCAAGAATTAAAGGGGGCCAATTCCATCTCCAAAGCAGGATTTGCATTATGATGAACTATTAGGCTGCCTTCACATTTGCGTATGGATAGGCAGCGTATGCTGCGTTCCCATACGCAGTCAAGCGCATGCACACTGCGTTCCTATGTTTACCACAGGAACGCATACTGCCTGCGTTTGCTGCATTTGGGTGCGGATGCGGAAGATATCTGCTCCCTCCAGGGTCCCCCGTCCGCACCCGGGACGCAGCATGTTGCATTTTTTGTGCGCTTGGGGACCTTGGAAAATCAGCAAGCTTCCCCAAGCGCACAAAACAATGCATTGGCGTCAATGGGTCCACTGTGTTCTGCGCTTGACAGCGCAGGAGAACGCTGCGGACCCATTGAAATCTCTCCCGGTGGCCGTCGGTGATGTCACAGGAGATCATCGATGGCCACCGGGAGATCAACTGAGCCTCTGATGATCTCCTCCTGCCCGCCGCCGGTAATCTCCTAGCGGTGTCGGCGGGGAGAAACAGCTGATGTGACAGCTGTTTGAATCTTCCCGCGCCGACATCTCCTCTCGGTGTCGGCGCAGGAGATTCAAACAGCTGTCAGATCAGCTGTTTAACCCCGCTGACACGTCCCGGAGCTTACCGGCGGCGGGGAGGAGGAGATCTCCGGCGCTGATCTCCGCCTCCGGCCCGTCCCTGGACACCTCCGATTGGCTGCCTGTGCTCCATAGTGATGTGTCCGCAGGCGGACATTCTCCACTGCGGACACATGAAAATGACCCTGCTTTTCACTGCGTTTGTGCCTGCATGCCATCACCATGCAGACACAAACGCAAATGTGAAGGCAGCCTTGGTTTGTAATATGATGTTCTTGCACAGGGGACTCTTCTGTCTGTGTCCGTTCCAGCTTTAGTGCAGGGGCGGAACTACCGTGGTGCAGCTGGTGCAGCTGCACCAGGGCCCCGGCCAGCTAGGGGGCCCCTGAAGGCTCCAGCGGCGGGTCCGTTCCGCTTTCTGATTATAGCGCCGCCGCCATTCACTCCCCTGTGGGATGCTATGCCTCACAGGGCTGACTCCAGTGAGGGGCCCGGGTTGCAGAGGCCAGGAGGGGGGCCCGGAGACACTGACAGCCCGGGCTCTTCCTTTGTCACTCTGCTGCTGGCCGAGCCCCAAGGGCAGGGGGCGGTGCCCAGCAGCGTACCTGAAGGGGTGCTGGCGGGGGGCCCGGAGGTACAGCAGGTGGGCGCCGTCGGCAGTGTGAGTCGGACATTCTCTCTCTGAGCCGCCGTCAAACTGACAGCGGCTCAGAGAAAGTGCTGCGCCCACCGGCTCACACTAATCAGCTGTACGAGCATCTAACTCGTACAATTGAAGCCCTGACCACGGACACTTCCGGGTCAGGGTGACGTCACCAGGGGTCATCACGCTGCCGACGTCACAGCGCCGCAGAGGCGCGAAACAGCGGCAGTGGAAAGTGCTCCACTCTAATGGAGCTGAAGACACGGAAGACACGGAAGTCCTCATGCCAGCGTAATTGGGGGAGAGGGAGAGGGAGAGGGACATTATTATGGTCAGTAAATGGAGGCAGAGGGAGGGGGAGAGGAGAGATTCGTCAGCAGAGGGAGGAGGAGAGGAGAGATGGTCAGCAGAGGGAGGGGGAGAGGAGAGATGGTCAGCAGAGGAAGGAGGAGAGGAGAGATGGTCAGCAGAGGGAGGGGGAGAGGAGAGATGGTCAGCAGAGGAAGGAGGAGAGGAGAGATGGTCAGCAGAGGAAGGAGGAGAGGAGAGATGGTCAGCAGAGGGGGAGAGGAGAGATGGTCAGCAGAGGGGGAGAGGAGAGATGGTCAGCAGAGGGGGAGAGGAGAGATGGTCAGCAGAGGGAGGGGGAGAGGAGAGATGGTCAGCAGAGGGAGGGGGAGAGGAGAGATGGTCAGCAGAGGAAGGAGGAGAGGAGAGATGGTCAGCAGAGGGAGGGGGAGAGGAGAGATGGTCAGCAGAGGGAGGGGGAGAGGAGAGATGGTCAGCAGAGGAAGGAGGAGAGATGGTCAGCAGAGGGGGAGAGGAGAGATGGTCAGCAGAGGGGGAGAGGAGAGATGGTCAGCAGAGAGAGGAGAGTGATAGTCAGCAGAGAGGGGAGAGAGGAGAGTGATAGTCAGCAGAGGGGGGAGAGAGGAGAGTGATGGTCAGCAGAGGGGGGAGAGAGGAGAGTGATGGTCAGCAGAGGGGGAGAGAGGAGTGTGATGGTCAGCAGAGGGAGGAGGGGAGAGGAGAGTAATGGTCAGCAGGGGGTGGAGAGAGTGATGGTCTGCAAATGGAGGGGGGGTGCATGTGATGATCTGTAAATGGAGGGAGGGGGAGTGTATCATGTGCAGCAAATGGAGGACAGGATTTGAGAACAGAGAATGGGGAGCAAGGGGGTGATAGGTGCAGACACAGTATGGGGAGCCATAGGCTAAATCTGAGTGCACAGTATGGGCATGTGTGCAGACAATATGAGTAGTTAGGGGGAATGGGTGCAGAAAAAGTATAGGAAGTGAGGGGAGGTGGGTGCAGACACAATATGGGGAATGAGGAAGAATGGGTATGGACACAGAATGGTGGGTCAGGGGGTGTTGGGTGCAGTCACAGTATGAGGAGAAAGGAGTTACGGGTGTGGACTCAGTATGGTGGTGAGGGGGTATTTTGTGTGCAGACATAGTATGGGGAGCAAGTGGGTGATGAGTACGGAGGTAGTTTGGAGAGAATACGGGATAAAAAAATGTGAGGTCAAACATAATAAAGACTGGGTAGCGTGGGGGCGGGATGAATGCAGTCATGACTGGGTAGTATTTGTTTGTGTGGGGGTTTGCATGGGGTAGAGGAGGCTGCATGGGGTGACAGTGTGAGGCCACAGCAAGGATGAGACAGTATGTTGAAGAGAGAGAGTGTGATGAGAAGGTACAGTATAGAGGACACAGTGTGAGAGGACAGTGGGATTATTTGTTCAGGAGTGCAGTGTAGGGCAGATATTTTTATTTAGACAGAATTATAATGACACTCTTATTTTTAAAGGGGACCGTGTCAGGATGTGCTGCAGAAAAGTGGAGAAGATGGAAGTCTGCAAAGACGTGAAAAGTCATCATGGCGTCAGGACAAGATGAAGAAAAGAAAAAGACGACCCTGATCAGACACAAGGTCATCTATAAGGTACCTGGGTGGAAATGATATTTGTGTGGGGGGAGAGGGGCGGCGGCGCGGGCGGCGGTGAAGGGGGCCCCCGAAAAATTTCTTGCACCAGGGCCCACTACAGTCTGGGTCCGCCCCTGCTTTAGTGGAACAGTGAAAACTACAATATTTGATTTTTTTTTATTTATATGTGAAGGCAAGCTACTGATATTTAAAAAATAAAAAACACTTTGTCTCTTATAGTAATTAAAATTATTAGAATAAAATATGTGATCTACTTAGATTGCAAAAAAGGAACCTTATTTTCAGTAACTTGTAAATCACACAGGCTGACTTGGTGATAGAAAGTTGATGACAGCACAAAGCACAATACATCCACAACATATCCCCTACAACCTTAAGTAAATTGGTTTTATATCCCCTTATCACATTGCTGTATTTTCCTCTTGAGATGGGATCAGCACACACATTTCTCTTCCTTGAAGTGGGCTGTGCAGTCAATAGCAGGCACTGTGTGCAGGCAGTAACTGTACTATGTGTGTTCAGCATTCTGTCACCACCTTCCCCAAAACTGTCACTTCTCTCCTATAGCAAATCCTTTGCACTGGGGACGTGTAGTACTTTTCGTTGAGCAAGCAATAAAATGAAAACTTGTCCCTTTTTATTATAGAAGCAAAACAAAACTGTTGGATTGCAGGGATGGCCCCAAATCATTGACATATGCATACAGAATATGATATATTATATACACATTTATATACACACTGGCGATCAAAATTAGAGAACAATGTTACTTGATTTTTTCAGACAGGAAGTACCGTATTTTTTACCTTTATAAGACGCACCTGATTATTAAATGTACCCCAAATTTGGTAAAGGAAAAGAGAAAATTAATAATAAAAATAATTTTTAAGGTTAAATGGTGTCCGTCTTATAATGCCAGTGTCTGTCTTAGGGCTTGGACACACTCATTCGATTTTGACGGACGAGTCTCAGAAAGGTCTGGAGCAGTGACCCTGAACGGCCTCTCCCTCTCTGGATGGGGAGTGTGGAGCTGCACAAAAACCCAAGCAGCCGACAGCCCCGTCCTGACAGGGAGAGGCCGTTCAGGGTCACTGATCCAGCCTTTTCCGAGTCTCGTCCATCAAAATCGAATGTAACTAGGAGAGTGTGTCCCTGCCCTTACAATCTGTTTATATATCCCCATCCTGATATATACTCAATATATTACAATATCATCAAAAAGTTAACTTATTTCAGTAATTCAATACATAATGTGAAACACATATACAGGGTGGTCCATTTATATGGATGCACCAAAATAAAATGGGAATGGTTGGTGACATCAACTTCCTGTTTGTGGCACATTAGTATATGGGAGGAGGAAAACTTTTCAGATGGGTGGTGACCATGGAGGCCATTCTTTGTCGGCCATTTTGGATCTAACTTTATTTTTTTCAATGGGCAGAGGGTCATGTGACACATCAAACTTATTGAGAATTTCATGAAAAAAACAATGATATGCTTGGTTTTAACGTAACTTTATTCTTCATGAGTTATTTACAAGTTTTGACAACTTATAAAATGTGTTCAAAGTGCTTGCTCATTGTTTTGGATTGTCAATGCAACCCTCTTCTCCCAGTCTTGACACACTGATAGCAACACCGCAGAAGAAATGCTAGCACAGGCTTCCAGTATCCGTTGTTTCAGATGCTGCACATCTCGTATCTTCACAGCATAGATAATTGCCTTCAGATGAGCGATGAGGCAAACTATTTTGTGAATGGTGAAAGTTACCAAAAAAACTACCGCTATTGGTCCTGACACTAAGTCACAGGCGATAGATCCCTCAAGACTGTTGGAACACAAAAGAATGGTGTGGTATATGGGGTACAAAGATAGTGGGGCCATTCTTCATCAATGGAAACCTCAATGCCACTGGATATCTGAATCATGTAGCAAGGGATATATATATAATATTTATTTATATAGCACTATTAATTCCATAGTGCTTGACATACAGTACAGACCAAAAGTTTGGACACACCTTCTCATTCAAAGATTTTTCTGTATTTTCATGGCTATGAAAATTGTAGATTCACACTGAAGGCATCGAAACTATGAATTAACACGTGGAACTATAGACTTAACAAAAAAGTGTGAAACAACTGAAAATATGTCTTTTATTCTAGGTTCTTCAAAGTAGCCACCTTTTTGTTATGATTACTGTTTGCACACTCTTGGCATTCTTTTGATGAACTTCAAGAGGTAGTCACCGGAAATGGTTTTCACTTCACAGGTGTGCCCGGTCAGGTTTAATAAGTGGGATTTCTTGCCTTATAAATGGGGTTGGGACCATCAGTTGTGTTGTGCAGAAGTCTGGTGGATACACAGCTGATAGTCCTACTGAATAGACTGTTAGCTGATTTTTTCTTGCCATAAAACAAATTCTAAGTAAAGAAAAACAAGTGACCATCATTACTTTAAGAAATGAAGTTCAGTCAGTCTGAAAAATTGGGAAAACTTTGAAAGTGTCCCCAAGTGCAGTTGGAAAAACCATCAAGTGCTACAAAGAAACTGACTCACATGAGGACCGGCCCAGGAAAGGAAGACCAACAGTCAACTCTGCTGTGGAGGATAAGTTCACCCAAGTCACCAGCCTCAGAAATCGCAGGCTAACAGCAGCTCAGATTAGAGACCAGGTCAATGCAACACAGAGCTCTAGCAGCAGACACATCTCTACAACAACTGTAAAGAGGAGACTTTGTGTAGCAGGCCTTCATGGTAACATAACTGCTAGGAAACCACTGCTAAGGACAGGCAACAAGCAGAAGAGACTTGTTTGGGCTAAAGAAAACAAGAAATGGACCTTCACCTTTTCTGTGTCGCACAAAGACACGGTGGTTGGAACCAAAGATCTCAAATTTAGACTCATCAGACAAAGCCAGATTTCCACTGATCTAATGTCCATTCCTTGTGTTCTTTAGCCCAAACAAGTCTCTTCTGCTTGTTGCCTGTCCTTAGAGGTGGTTTCCTAGCAACATTTTTCCATGAAGGCCTGCTGCACACTGTCTTCTCTTAACAGTTGTTGTAGAGTTGTGTCTGCTGCTGAACTCTGTGTGGCATTGACCTGGTCTTTAATCTGTGCTGATGTTAACCTGCGATTTCTGAGGCTGGTGACTTGGATGAACTTATCCTCCGCAGCAGAGTTGACTGTTGGTCTTCCTTTCCTGGCGCGGTTATCCTGTGGGGGTCAGATCAGATTTGACCTAATTGCCATCCAATTTTGTGGGATCCGATTTGTGTCCGATTTTTTCTTGCCCAAAATCTAATCCTCTAATTTCACTTCTGCAATGTATATACATACATTGCAGAAGTGAAATTAAGTAAAAGAAAGAGTTAAAAATACAAAATCAGTATTCTCACCTATCTGTGATCCACCGCTGCCTTCCAGCAAGGTCCAGGGGCTTACAGGACCTGCGGCAATTTCACAACCCGGCAGCTGTCATCGGGTCACATCCTTATAGATAGTTAATTGGCGTGCACTCCTTCTGTGAGTTGGAGGTGCTATTTGTAGGGGTCATCAAAGACCCTGCATATAGTCAGTACTGTAAACAAATGCACTCTCAGTAGGCGCTTTTGCTGGTGACAAACTGTGTTGGTTTTATTTAGTGCTGTACACAATAGACATGCGACCTGGGTGACGTTTCGGCTATAATCCAATAGCCTTTATCAAAAGTCGCTGTTGAAATGCACTTTATGGCTTAAAGTTGTGCAGCCTTGGGGTCCATGTATGGCTATATCCACATTAAAGGATGCTCTAATGGAGCTGATTTAGCCTCTTGGGGGATCAGCCACAGCGCGGGAGGCGCTGGCAACAACCCAGGAGAAACCTCCACTTGGATACCTATCCAGCACAAAGGGGCACATACCATATCCCAAGAGGCTAAATCAGCTCCATTAGAGCATCCTTTAATGTGGATATAGCCATACATGGACCCCAAGGCTGCACAACTTGGATTATAGCTGAAACGTCACCCAGGTCGCATGTCTATTGTGTACAGCACTAAATAAAACCAACACAAGTTTGTCATCGGTCACATGACCGCAGTTACCGCGGTAACTGCAGTCATGTGACCGGATCAGCTGATCAGCTTGTGACGTCACCGCAGGTCCTATAAGCACCCGGACCTTGCTGGAGGCAGCGGTGGATCGCGGATAAGTGATAATACTGATATTTTATTTTTAACTCTTTCTTTCATACTATGTTTCACTTCTGCAATGTATATTATACATTGTGGAAGTGAAAGTGCCCCGCTATGTCTGGATCCGTGATAATCACGGACCCAGACACAGAATAGGTCACTCCCTGTGGTGTTCTTTCCTGTTCGTGGGGTCCTACAAAAAGTAGGATTTTACAGACAGGAAAAAATACGTGATGTGTGACAGCCTTAGTAAGGTTCCTCTATACTAAGATTCCATTAAAATCGCTCTAGCTCTGCACCACATTAGCATATCATTTTCGTATCTTCACATTTTCAGAGCTCTAATCGAATTTCTTGGATCAAATGATAAGGTATGTCTGTATTATAAATACAATATTACAATTTTTTATTTATATCTACCTTAAAGGGTTTTTCAAAAGCTTAAAATGTTTGTAATAAATGTATCATGACCTACAATAGGTGCAGGGGTTGCGATCGCACCCGGGCCCTGCAGCCTAGGGGGGCCCCAAAAGTCCCTTTGGCCTATACAAAAAGACTAATTACTAATAAAGATTTGCAATAATTGGGGGCCCCGTTGGAGCTTTCGCATCGGAGTCCATGGGCCTGACGTTACGCCACTGATCATGATTACACACTTCTTATTAAAATGAATATCATGTCCATGTCTGATGTCCACTGCACAATGAAATAATATGGTTTTGACCAAAGATAATTAATGAGATTTGTTACACACAAGCTGAGAAGCTGAATGAACCAGAGCTATGCTTCTGCAACATAGGAGAGACACAATATAAAGTCCCTTTAAAAAATTGCTTTCCTCAGCAAATTCAACAAACACAAGAATGGGAAGTTACCTCCCACCCTTTAGGAAAGATTACTCAATAAAATCTTTTTAATTAATTAATCTTTATTATATATTTTAGAATGACAATTTAAAAATCAGAGCATTCCCCCGGAAGAAGCAGGGAAGCGAAACGATCGTAGGGGAGGAGGGAGCACAAGCACGCATTGACATCTCAGTTTACACAGGTATGAAGCACGACTGCACTTTATGCCCCATAATTCATTGTCTGGGTTGATGCCTAATGAGATATTGGAACTTATTTAGGGCACCCAGTGAGTGTGTAGGTCTGATCTGAGTGTATTTTTGGTTTTCTCAGTAAGATAAGATAGTATACAACTGAGACCTATTTAGATATACCGATCAGTATCTATTAGGCAAACATGGTTATGGGAGATATGTGCAATATGATGGGGTGGATTATATTGTAAAATCTATGACCCAGTATTGTTGATATAAGGAACAAAAATTATGTGGTTGTTGCTGTATATACTATATTTTTTTATATACTGAACAGTTTTTTTGGTGGTGATTCTTGTGCGTCCCCCCGGAGGGAATGCTCTGATTTTTAAATTGTCATTCTAAAATATATAATAAAGATTAATTAATTAAAAAGATTTTATTGAGTAATCTTTCCTAAAGGGTGGGAGGTAACTTCCCATTCTTGTGTTTGTTGAACATAGGAGAGATGCAAAGGCATTTAAACTTTCTATATCCACTAAAAAAGATGTGGTCAGTCTGTAAGGCTGTGTGCATACGATCCAGAGGCACTGTGCTACGTGTTGAACGCAGTGCTTTCGGACCTGCGGGTGAACGCAGGGAGACCTCAGTGCCCATGATCTGCTTTCAGGGCAGGGCATCTTTACCATGCATTCACCCAATGGTGACCACTTTCAACTCTGCAGCAATAAGTTAACAAGCTGTGGAGATGCAGAGGTTCAGCAACCCACATCGCAGCTGAAAACACGCTGCGATTGGGAGAAGCACAGTGAGCATGGGATTTCTTGAATTTCCTGCCACTGTGCTGGTACTGTACAGCATTTTAGGCACAGCGGCAATACACTGCAATTCCTGATCATCTGCACACACTGATGAGCCCAGGGGTATTCGGATACCGGGCCTGAGTCTGATGATTTTAACAGGGAAATCACAGGTGGTTAAGTTCCCGATTCCATGCCTGGCTGTCATTTGTTAGATGGTGGGGAGGGAATATTTACAAGGGAACGTGACGCCACCTGTAGTTCCTGGTAATATGGATACTGGCGCTGCAAGCCGGCCACTGAGGTGATGATGGATGCAGCTAAGTGTGGTACAGGTCCCCACAGGTGGAGCTTTTACCTCAGGGCAGCAATGAAAGAGGATGATGAGGGGAGTAGAACTGTCGTTGTTCTTACCCCTCTGATGAGATGCTGGTGATGGTGCTGAGCCCTCCGAGCACTGGCGAGAAGAACAACAGAGACCTGTTCAATTCTAACTCCACTTTACTGGGTACCGGCAGATGTTAAATGATACATGGTACAGTCTGGTTTAACGTGGAATTGTTGCCGATTCAGGGTCCCCCTTATGGAGTCTCCAGATGTTCCTTCTCAAATCTTTCGGGGACTAAACTGGTCTTCTCACTGTTTACCACCCTTGCAGAGCTCTCCCGCCAGTCCCACGGTCTGTAGCTAGTAGGTAAGGTTTTTCCTTACCGTTACGGACAGGATTGTTTCCCTATCTCTTCTCCTGCCAATGGAATTGGGCCCGTTAACTATAGTGTCCTGAACCGGTTTCAGTCCTGAGGGGTGAGGTGCCTTTTGTGGTGCTAAAAGCAACCTGGTGATTATGGGCCCGCAGCTCGTCGGTTTGCGGCCAGAGATAAACTGCTGACCGCCTCGGCTTCCCATGCTGCTGGTGTTCCCCAAACGTTACCAGCCGGCTCCAACCGGTTCTGGTCCGTTTCCTTCTGCCCTGGGCCCCCTCTTAGAGATGGGGATCCCTCCTGTCAGCAGCCTGCCAGGCATGTCCTATCTGTCTGCCTTCCCAGCACTGTCTGAGGTAACTGTCACTCAACTACTTCTTCACTAACCTAGGCTCCACCCCCTTTTGGGACCTACTAAATAACCAGTCCCTGCTATACTAAGGTGGCCTAGTCCTGTGTGTGTGTATAACTTGAGACTCACAGGTTAAACCCTAAGCCGACAACTTACAGAGATACCACATTTATTGTCAGAGTGCAATACCTCTCTGTGGCGCCTAGCCAGAGGGGCGCCACACGCACCCTAATGCAAAAAACCTGTAGGCAGTGCATGCTCCTTGCATAGGTAATTGGCTCTCTGAGATGTAAAGTTGCCAGTAAATGTAGCAATGAACTGTACGCTATAAAGTTTTTGTACATTGTAAAGTTTCTTATTCTAATAATAACTTACAATTTAAAATTGTAACCATTTAAGAACTTGAAACTAACGTTTTAAGAAAAAAAGGTATAGTTGCTCGATTTGCTCTGTTTCATTTAAAGTAGGACCACTCAAATACCTCATTACACAACCCATTCTGCTGCAAATTACATTTTTTTCTGCATATTTTAAAAGAAAATGTCCCAATAATTCTTCCATTGTAAAAAAAAGCTACTTGAGTATATCCTCTATAATAACAGGGTTAACGTCTAGAACGTAGTTTCATCATTATATACCAAAGCAGGTAACTACGGTAACTCAATTTCATATATTCAGGTTCTAGTGTTGCAATTGATTGTTTTTTCAAAGGAGACGGCCACACAGGCAGCATATTTCTATATACTTATATAATGGATAAGAATATCTATGTGTTAGGACTACAGACATGTTTAGCATATATCAGTAGTAAAACAAGGTCATTGTATTCCAGCAGTATCTGTTACAGACAGAAAGTAAATTGGCTATAAATTTCCTACAGAATAATCTACAATATCTGAAGGAGTGCTACATCATCATAAAACTAGAAGATAGTGTTCCAAATGTTTACCCTGAAGAACAACAGATCGCCTTCATCTGAAAGGTCAATGTGAGAGGTCACGATACAGCAAGGGGACTGGCTCCCACATTGTTCACGGTAATGAAATTCCCAAGACCCCTCTGTATCAACTCCTAACAATGGGTAGATATGCACTGAATTTACACAGATTGAAAATTAATCTATGGCAAAGACTTTGTCATTGTGATGTCACTAGACTAAAGGTCCTGTCACACACAACGACCGCTCCAGCGATCCCGACAGCGATAACGACCTGCTGGGATCGCTGGAGCGTCCTTACCTGGTCGTTGGGGAGCTGTCAAACACGCAGATCTCCCCAGCGATCAGGGGCATGGGAGCCACCTCCACATCACTGGAAGCGATGTTACCAGCGTCCTCCCTGCTTAGCGCTGCCTGTAAGCAGGGAGGACGCTGGTAACTATGATAAACAGCGGGTATCTAGGAAGTGCGCTGCCTGGATACCTGCTGTTTATCATAGTTACCAGCCAGTGAGGTCACTAATCGCTGGTTTCTCCCTGTCACACACAGCGATGCACGCTGACCAGCGGGAAACCAAGGATAAAATAATGACCCGCAGCACTTTGCAGCGATCAGTGACCTCAAAGCACGGGCCTGATCGCTGCTAAGTGTCACACATAACGACATGGCTGGAGAGATCGTTGTAGGGTCACAGTTACAATGATCTCGCTAACGATATCGTTGTGTGTGACTGGGGCTTAAACTCTGAGTCAGTGTCTGGATCCCAATGTCCTATTAATTAAGATAACACTAAGGAAAAATATCTGCTTTAGCTGACCATTGTTGTTACATAACCATCCATTTCTACAATCATTAAGGCACTCCAATGCATGGGAGAAAATAATTAGAACCTTGCTGTCTGAGACATTTTTGCACTTTTGTTTTTCTGATCTGATTTATGGAATAAAAAGCAGTTTTCATTTAGCTATAAAATATATTTGAATACCGTATATACTCGTGTATAAGCCGACCCGTGTATAAGCCGACCCCCCTACTTTTGCCTCCAAAGCCTGGGAAAATCTATTGACTAGTGTATAAGCCGAGGGTGGACCCCAGCACAGGTATACAGCCCCCAGCAGTGTGGTATACAGGCCTTCCCAGTGGTATATACAGGCCCCAGCAGTGTTACAGCAGCAGCCCCAGTGGTATATACAGCAGCAGCCCCAATGGTATATACAGCAGCAGCCCCAATGGTATATACAGCAGCAGCCCCAGAGGTATATACAGCAGCAGCCTCAGAGGTATATACAGCAGCAGCCCCAGTGGTATATACAGCAGCAGCCTCAGAGGTATATACAGCAGCAGCCCCAGAGGTATATACAGCAGCAGCCCCAGAGGTATATACAGCAGCAGCCCAGAGGTATATATAGCAGCAGCCCCAGAGGTATAAACAGCAGCAGCCCCAGAGGTATATACAGCAGCAGCCCCAGAGGTATACAAGCCGCCCGCCCGCCACCATTAGTATACAGGCGCCCCCCCCATCAGTATCCAGGGCCCCCCCTTGCAGCCCAAACCTGTAATGTAAGATCATTATACTTACACCTGTGGCCATCCCCGCTGCCGACATCGTGCTCCTCAGGCTTCATCCGACTTCTGGCTTCCTCCTCTGGCGCAGACAATGACGTCATTGCCTGCGCCCATCGGAGGAAGCCGGAAGAAGAAGGATGAAGCCGGAGGAGCGCGATGTCGGCAGCGGGGACGGCCACAGGTGTAAGTATAATGATCTTACTTTACAGGTTTGGGCTGCAAGGGGGACCCTGGATACTGATGGGGGGGGCGCCTGTATACTGATGGTGGCGGGCGGGCGGCCTGTGTACTCGGCGTATATACTCGCGTATAAACCGAGGGGGTACTTTTCAGCCGAATGTTTGGGCTGAAAAACTCGGCTTATACACGAGTATATACGGTAAGTATTACATATATCTAAGGGTCCTTTCACATCAGCGTTTTTCGCTGATCGAGGCAGTTGCGGCAAAAAAAAACGCAACTGCCGCGATTACCGCATAACGGCCGCACTTGCGGTTCACTTGCGACAAACCCCATACAAAGTCGGTAAGTGTGCGGCAGGTGCGGCAAGTGCGGTTTTGGCACTTGCAGCAGGTGCGACCGCAAGCCCCCATAGATATTGTATAGGGCTTGCCGCAAGTGAACCGCAA